>CM076584.1:884015101-884504394 GCA_034641835.2 Pinus albicaulis | reverse complement strand
CGTCCAGAACGAAGCAAATGTCCATGGAGAAGACGGGGGAGGCTATCCGAGGGGGAAGAGATCTTTGAAGGTGAGCTGGAGGGGGAAGGCAGATGCCTCCCAGCGCTTCTGGAGGAGCCGCGCCTACAGCGCATCCTCTGCCTTAGTCTAGGCATGCTTCCAACGGAATTGGGACTAGGATTCCCGAGAGTCAAAGGATTGACAGGGACCTACGTCGGAAGTATATTCAGAATCACTGTGGCTGACATGCAAGAACCAGAGAGAGAGATATGAATGTTGTCATCGAGCTCCAGACAACAATTGCTCCGACTCCTCTTGCCAGTGGTGGTGCGCTCGATCGCCTTACTCGCATCAGGATGGCACCACCAGTTTACCAGTGCTGGTGAAGACTGAGCCATGGCATTTAACAATTCACCTCTGCAATGGGAAATCTGCAACAATGAATAACCATTCAATTGCACCTGATATGAATCAATATCACTGCAGTCGAGAAAGCCTCGAAGATCTACGTCCGGGTTGTAATGTGCACCCATGTTAAATGGAATTAAGTCCAGCATTAACTTAGCAGGTGGGAATGACGGTCTCATGCGGGCAGGCAGGTGGCCTCCCGTCCGGTGCAGCCCCAGTCCCATCATCTCCATTAACACCTCCATCACTCGCATCCGGGAGTGAAGGCATAAATTTTGAATGAACTTCATTTGATGTTTTTCTTGCACCATTGGATATATGTCTTTGAGTGTAGAATAATGGTCAAGATTTCGGCACAAGGAATAATTGTTTGACCCCCAAAAATGTCATTTAAAACCTCAAAATGACTCCAAAAGGTTTTAGATCCCAATTCTCCACCCACCATTAAAATGACCCTACAAGTTGATTATTTCAGTTTTTTCACTCTATAAGCATCAAAATATATGAAAAATAATATAATTATCCAATCTAGATCATTATTTAATAATTTTTTAAAATTATGAGTAAGATATACATCATGGAATTTAAATAAATAGCGTTAATTCATTGAACACCCTTGTAAATTCCTTGTTGATACTTTGAAAGTAATATGTTTTGAAAAATAATTTGTTTATGGATTCTATTTTCCACATTCTCTCAACCATATCAAAAACCTTCTTATAATATTTGAAATCTAAGGTCTTTCCCATACCAAAGTATGTTCTTTTAAAACATGTTTTCTTGGTGATATGGGTGATTTAGAAATGATTGGGAGAGCGAAATTCCTCATTTAATATGTACAATATGTTTGGTTCATGCCACTAATCCAAGAATTTTAAATTCAACTGAATTTTAATATAACCAACTAAATCCTGCAAAAAAAGAATAAAACAATTTATGTTAGGGTTGTGGATTTAGGCATTGAAACAACACCATGATATTTCAAATTTAAAAATAATGGTTTGAGTCCTAAGTAGCTTAGAATCCTATTTGTTTTCAAAATAAGGATGCACTCCCATTTGATTCTCATGATTAGGTTGTAATCATGAGGCTCTCGCTCAAGAGTGGACCTTCCCAAAATCTTGTGACGTCTTGTCACAAACAAAACCATCAAACTGAAAAACACATCATGCAAGAAACATAGTTCGCTGACATATCATTTTTCTCCTTCAAAGAAAAAAAATTCACATCATGTGAATATCTCCATGTACTCTTACATATTGGTGTAAAAAACCATCAACCAAACACAAGTCGACAAAACATGCCTCTTCAAACAACTAACTCTCAAGTCAAATAATAGCTCATGTACAAATTTCCATATTTGTTGCATTTAAGTGTGTCATCATAACTCTACTTTCAACATCTTGCTTCATGCAACATGCACCATACTTTGAATTTGCAAAGAAATTCATGAAACATCAAAATACATGCAAGGCCTTAATTGGATAAGAAATCTAACCATTTGTTAGCAAACCATTTCAATGGCGCTTCTTTTAGCTGCACTTCATCATCATGTGAATCATCCTGACCCTCATCGATTATGGAATCCTCTTTTCCATTCTTGTCGTTATCTCTTTCCACCTTCTTCAAAGGTTGTGGATGACTTGTTGGATACAAAGTCCAACACTTGTCTACAAGGTGACCTTTCTTATGGCAATGAGTAATAAACAATTGCATCTTATTTTCAACATCATTTTCTTTGTCCAATAGGCCTTTGAATTTTTGCCTCATTTATTTAGAAAGTTTCAATGTGCATGGATATCTTCTTCCAACATCTATAAAAATTATGATTATTCAAACCAAAAAAGGAACATGTGCAAGTTATTTTCTATATCTTATGTGAATATTTACCATGTTTATCATAATCAAAAGGAATTTGATTAAAGGCAAATTTATACCTTGAACATTCACCGTTGTCGCCTTCTTGAGGAGGTGAATTTGATGAGGTAGTGGCTCTCCTCAGAATACTAGCAATGAATTCAATGACTAGATAGAGCTTTCAACATCCTCTTCTTTTACATTCTCATTAGCTGCATGTTTATTAACGTCTTCTTGCAAAGTGGGTGTCAAACTTTTCCATTCATCATGAACACAAACTTCACTAGCTTGAGGTAATGAACACGAAATAAATTCCTTCTTGGAATAGCTTCATGTGCCTCCTTGGCTTTGGAGCATTCTCCATCATGTTTTCCATAACCAAGACCCAAATAATTGGGCCCTTCCCCAACAACATTTGGCTCAACTATGCCTTGTACTCAACTATGCCTTGTACATGTTTTCCTTTAACCCTTTACTTTCATAGCACATTTTCATCAAAAATTTGGACCTTATTCCTCTAGTGCGTCTCTCAAAAGCATGTACACATTCATTTTGAGAGGAAATTGAAGACATAAACCAATATCTAATTCTTCTAACTAACCTTGACTAAAATGAGCTAAATTGTACTTTGATACCAACTTGATTTGAATATGGACAAACTAATTTTATTGGGCTATCTCCCTCATTAGTTAAATAAAACAAGTTGGAGAATCATTCACAGAAATAATCAGAAGGGTTTATGTGTCAAGCTTTAAGTGTATTTTGTGAGAAAATTATTATTTTGAATGAAATTATGTGTACAATAACAAAATGCAAAATTTTCATTTTAGGAAATTTTTTTTTCCCTCAATCCGCATTTTCGACACTGACACAAGAGGAAGAAAGAGGAAATCCCTTTTCACCCTAGACCTTGTCTAAACCAAAATAAACCAGTAGGTTTATTTTCCAAATACATTCACTTATTTCTGGGAAAATTTCAAAGCCACTAAAACCATATGTTAACTTACCTCCCAAGAAATCCATTTAGTACACCACTGGTTAGTTTTTTGTCTTCCTGTATTCTTTATCAACCTCTTCTAGTGATTCTTGAAAGGTGGATACTTAAATCCTTCCTAAAAAATTGAGCTCTAAAATGAGAAGATATACAAGGTCATTTTAAGTCATTCTTCTATCCAATTATAAAAACCAAGTGAATATTTCTACATATTGATTTCTGTCCCATAAACTGTACAATATATGTGGAGTTGCCTCGCCCTAAGTGAGATGTTTAACAAACATAATAATAGAGAAACAATTAGTGACATCACCAAAAGATGTAGCCTCTTCAAGGTATCATATCCTCTCATCAAGGTCAAGAATATATTCACCAAAAATATCCTATGGAAATGATGGTTTAAGAAACAAAACTCTAGACAAAATCCTTTAGTGAGAACAACAAAATCTAAAACCTCTTCAAGGTCTTCAATTTTCTTGTAAAGTTAAATTGTGTCTTGATCAAGTCCAACAACAAAGAAACATTCAGTGACAACACCAAAATCTACAACTTCAACATCTTCTAAACCATATTCAAAGTCAATATGTGTGCATCAAATTCCTCAGCAAGGTCACCAATGGAGTCATCAAAACTACTATATATCAAACTTCAATGCCAAAAATAAGTCAAAAGAATTCAATTTCTCCTCCAAAACCTTCTTCTCTGAGCAAAGTTAGCATGATGTCGTCGAGAAATTCAGTAATTCCACGAGGAAATTCTATCAAAGTTAAAACAAATCTTTTCCATCCATATTTAATGCCTACTTTTTCAGGTGGAACACCTCCAAATTTAAGGACCACAATGCCATAAAATATGTAACTTTACCTAATAGGTGTAGACCTAGAACCCCCAACTTTGCGTGACATGTACAATTGAAGATCTTATATGGTAAGCAGTGTGAGAAGAGAGTCATGGTCATTGAGTTGAGCAAGAGAAATAGTTTGGTATGACAACCTTACTTGTGATAGGTCTAGCTAGTAGACTACCAAACTACATGGTAATGGCATTCAAAATGTGAAAATTCCCATTTCACTTGGAAATAAGATGGTAGAGAAAGGTATAGATGAAATGAGATATCCATCTATGGTAAAGAAATCAAATAGTTCTATCAATTCCACCTTGCAACTCTAAGAGACATTGAATTAAATTTCATCTCAAGACAGGGCTTTGGGAGGACACTCTCAAAGCCAACCTTCATTATGGATTTGAAACACATGGTAAGTATCAAGACTTAGCAACCTTATTTGCATAATTTTTTCTAGCATGGACCTTAATGTCATAGCCTTATTTTTCCTAAAATGAATGCAAATTTCCTTGAAATTTGGCTTGCGACATTCATAATTCATGCTCATGGAACATGATTGTGTTGCAATTGTGATAACATCTGTTGTATGCAGAAGCTAATAAAAAATGATCGAAAATGACATTTTTGCTTTGTTTTTTTGAAGATTTAAGGAAAATTACACCAAGTAGCTTCCAACCTCATATGATTATCATGTCAAACTCATCTCAGGATATTGTCCAAGTAAGAGCCACTTAAGCAGGAAATCTGGTATACATGACTCTCCAATTTCAATTAGCAGCAATGACAGTTCTAAGTATGGTGCAAACATTGCTCTAGATCCTCTATGGGGCATTTTTGATTAAAATAATTTGGGGAGTGAGAGAGGGAGATGGTAGGGGAAAAAATTCAAGGAATCCATGAGAAATTGAAAAATATATAACTAATAAGGTGGAAGACACTTTGTAACCTAAGATAGAAACCTGTAGGAAATGGGTGAAGTTCATATTACACACCCAATTGGATGACCTCGAGGAGAAAACATTTCTCCCACTTTATTTGTTGGCATAACCTAGTAAGTGTTATTCACTAGCATGTATTTTGTAAAGGCCTTGACCTAGTTCCCATTCAACTCCATCCACCAGGTTGTAGAGGATTCCAAGCCTAATTTCATGAAATGTAAGTTGGGGATGATCACATTGACTTGCTTGATGACGTGTCTATGAATATTAACACCTTGAACTATTTTTTTGTGTAGGGAAAGAGACACATTCCCATGTCTGAGCATGAAAACGTTCTTTGATATTGTTAATGCCTCTAGTGTTTACTTCTACAAGTTCTATAGGCAGAGTCTGTAAAGGGCCAAGTAGCCTCTGGATCTCATCTTTTATGAAAGGTTGTTAGGTCCCTATATCACTAGTATAGTCCCTTATTATTGTTAGTGTAACCCCCTTATTGTTATTATTGTACCCTTGTAACCCCCATTTTATTATTATTGTGCCCTTAAATTATTATTGTTAGGTCGGCTAGGATTACATTGTGGCCCACTAGGATTACATTATGGCCCCATGGACTCCTATATATAGAAAGGAGGTTTTGTAAATTGTATCATCCTAGAATTGTTCATTTATGTAATGTATTGGAGGTTTCCCCCTCGAAGTGGCTTATTTCTAAGGCGTTGATATCTCTTTTCTTCTATTTTTGGAGCTGGTTACACAACATTTGGTATCAGAGCTTTGGATTCTAGGGTTTCGCTGCTCCAAACAGGTCATCGTGGCATTTTCGCTATAACTTTTTTTCTACGAAGTTTCAGAAGCTGAAATTTTTAGGGTGCGAAGAAAAAATCTTGAGGAAGCTTGTATAAAAATTTCAGAGTTTGGTTCGCAATAATTTCGGAGATATGATCTGTGGAAGTCAGGTATTGTTTCAGGCTCCTAAACAGGTCATCGTGGCATTTGCGCTATAAATTTTTTTCTACGAAGGTTCAGAATCTGAAATTCATATGGTGTGAAGCTGAAATCCTGAGGAAATTCATCAAAAAATTTCAGAGCTTGGTTCGCAATATTTTTGGAGATATGATCTGTGGAAGGTAGTGATTGTTCAGGCTCCTGAATTTCATCTCAAAGAGGTGATCGTGGGAAAAGTTCAATAACTCTCTCTCTGGGCATCGGATTTGAGTGCCGTAAAAATTGGTTGCAAGTAAACAGACTGCAGCTTCTTGGATATCAATTTCAGAGACAAAGGACGAAACAGTGACACGTGGCAGGTCGTACACATTCGCTCTACTGAACCAGTCCAGAATTAGGTCATTGTGGGAGATTGGACACAACTTTGTCTTGGAGAATCCAAATCAGGTCAGACCTGTGGCAGTTGAAAGAAGCTTCAGAGGGCTACTGCAGGGCTAAATTTCAGATATCGAATATTTCAATTACAGAGATAATTCAATTTCAATATCGAGCTCCTTAAAGCAAGTAAAAGGTGTGTAATTTTTTTTCCGAATTGCATAAGTCTTGTTTGAAGAATCAAGTTGAATTGATTGCAAGGGCATATTGTAGAATACATATCAGTATTGGATTATAAAATGGCCCCTAAAAGAATTCAACACCCATTAAGCCTTTGGAAAGCTCTACTATGACTCATGAAGACGAAGAATGGCAACATGACATATCAAAATTACAAGAGCAAGTGCAACAAATTTCGCTCTCGCAAAGAGCAACAAAAAATGACATGGAAGTTTTGAAGAAAGGCGTGGAAACTAAGATGGATGGTTTAAAGAAAGGCGTGGAATCTAAGATAGATGGCATGGAAGCTGGCATGGAAGCTAAGATGGATGACATGAAAGACAACATGGAAAACATGAAGAATGATCTAAAAGCAGACATCGAAGATTTGACCAAGTTGATACAAGAAATGTTTCCTAATGGTGAAAAGATGGTAGAAGAACCTCATGATGAGAACAAAATAAATGTTAATCGTGATTTCATAAACTCTAATGTTGGCGGGAAGAACCACCATATTCAAAAAATGGATATAAGGAAGTTTGATGGAAAGGATCCTGTAACATGGATACTACAGATGGAGCAATATTTTGATCTCCATAATGTGCAAAACACACAAAAGGTACGCATTGCAAATTTACATTTAGAACAAAATACATTTGTATGGTATCGATGGCTTTTCTCCCGTAAAAAAATTGTCACTTGGTCAATTTTTACGGAGGAAATGATAGCACATTATGAGGATACAAAGAGCAACACCTTCTTTACCTAATTGATAAATCTCAAACAAAAGGGTTTAGTGGGGCAGCACATTGAGGACTTCCAAAAATTGAATATAAGGGTAACTGATATTCCAGAGGAACACAGGATTGATCTCTTCATAGGTACTCTAAGGGATAACATCCAACATGAAGTTCGTGTTTTGGAACCTGAATCATTGGAGAAGGCATTCAGGTTGGCAAGAAAAGTTGAATGTAAAATTATGGCGACAAGGAAGCTTACCACTCAATTCTATAAAGAAGGAAGTGTTGCTACACCTAGATTTCCACAACCTACAAGGTTGACACCACAACAATTGGAAGAAAAAATAGCAAAAGGGCTTTGCTACAGTTGTGATAGCAAATACACTAAAGGAATTTCAGAAACAAAGGACAAAACAGTGACACGTGGCAGGTCGTACAAGTACGCTCTACTGAACCAGTCCAGAATTAGGTCATTGTGGGAGATTGGACACAACTTTGTCTTGGAGAATCAAAATCAGGTCAAACCTGTGGCATTCGAAAGAAGCTTCAGAGGGCTACTACAGGGCTGAATTTCAGATATCGAATATTTTCAATTACAAAGATAATTCAATTTCGATATCGATCTCCTAAAAGCTAGTAAAAGGTGTGTATTTTTTTTCCGAATTGCATAAGTCTTGTTTGAAGAATCAAGTTGAATTGATTCCAAGGGCATAGTGTAGAATATATATCAGTATTGTATTCTAAATTGGCCCCTAAAAAGAATTCAACACCCATTAAGCCTTCAGAAGGCTCTACTATGACTCATGAAGATGAAGAATGGCAACATGACATATCAAAATTACAAGAGCAAATTTCGCTTTCGCAAAGAACAACAAAAAATGAAATGGAAGTTTTGAAGAAAGGCGTGGAAACTAAGATGGATGGTTTGAAGAAAGGCGTGGAAGCTAAGATGAATGGTTTGGAAGCTAAGATGGATGGCATGGAAGTGGGCATGGAAGCTAAGATTGATGACATGGAAGCTAAGATTGATGAGAAAATGGAAAACATGAAGAATTTTCTAAAAGCAGAGATGGAAGGTTTGACAAAGTTTATACAAGAAAGGTTTCCTAATGGTGAAAATATAGTAGAAAAACCTCATGATGAGAACAAAATAAATGTTAATTGTGATTTCATAAACTCTAATGTTGGCGGGAAGAACCACCATATTCCAAAGATGGATATGAGGAAGTTTTATGGAAAGGATCCTGTAACATGGATACTACAGATGGAGCAATATTTTGATCTCCATAACGCGCAAAACACACAAAAGGTACGCATTGCAACTTTACATTTAGAACAAAATACATTTGTATGGTATCGATGGCTTTGCTCCCGTAAAAAAATTGTCACTTGGTCAATTTTTACGGAGGAAATGATAGCACATTATGAGGATACAAAGAGCAACACCTTCTTTAGCCAATTGATAAATCTCAAACAAAGGGTTTAGTGGGGCAGCACATTGAGGACTTCCAAAAATTGAATATAAGGGTAACTGATATTCCAGAGGAACACAGGATTGATCTCTTCATAGGCACTTTAAAGGATAACATCCAACATGAAGTTCGCGTTTTGGAACCTGATTCATTGGAGAAGGCATTCAGGTTGGCAAGAAAAGTTGAATGTAAATTTATGGCGACAAGGAAGCCTACCACTCAATTCTATAAAGAAGGAAGTGTTGCTACGCCTAGATTTCCACAACCTACAAGGTTGACACCACAACAATTGGAAGAAAAAAGAGCAAAAGGGCTTTGCTACAATTGTGATAGCAAATACACTAAAGGTCATAAGTGTGCTGAGAAGAAATTATTTTACATAGATTGTGAAGAGGAATAAGAAAATGAACAAGAAGAGGATATACATCAGGAACCAGCCCTAGAAGAGGAAGAAATGAATCCGACCATATCGTGTAATGCACTGGCAGGAATTATCACTCCTCAAACTCTCAAGATAGAAGGACAAATCAAGAAGAAAAAGGTAATAGTGTTGATTGATTCAGGTAGCACCCATAATTTTATTCATTGTAAGGTAGCCAAAGAATTAAATTGTTTCCTATACCCAGCACCAGAATGTCAAGTGATGGTTGCAAATGGAGGAACTATAAATTTCTCTGGAAAATGCCATAATATCAAGCTAACTATGGGGGAATATGTATTGAATAGTCCAATTCTTTCCATTCCTATGGGAGGTGCTGATGTTGTACTAGGAGTACAATGGTTACAATCTTTGGGGACGGTAGCTTTTAATTTTCAAGAACTTTTCTTGAAATTTTTTTCAGAAGGAAAGGAAGTCGAATTACGGGGTATTGAAGGGAAGCCGTGAAGGATAATAAGCTCTAATGTCATGACAAAGCTTCTAAAGAAAGAACAACGAGGCGTAATTGCACAATTATGCTCACTAGAAGTTCCAACATCAAAATCATCTATTTCTGCAGATCTCCAACAAGTCTTGGACAATCATTCCAAGGTGTTTGAAACTCCCAAAGGATTCCCACCTATTCGTGATCATGATCATGCTATTCATTTGATTCCAGGAAGTGTTCCTCCAAACATCAGGCCTTATAGATATCCTTACTTCCAAAAGAGCGAAATTGAATGTATGATTGCAGAAATGTTAGAGGCGGGTATAATTCAACCTAGTCAAAGTTCTTTCTCTGCTCCTGTAGTATTAGTACACAAGAAGGATGGATCATGGCGAATGTGTCTGGATTATAGGGAGCTCAATAATCTCACCATTAAAGACAAATTTCCCATTCCTGTGATTGATGAATTATTGGATGAATTACATGAAGAAATTTATTTTACCAAGTTGGATCTTCGTTCAGGATATCATCAAATTAGAATGAAGACTGAAGATATTCCAAAAACAACATTTCGAACTCATGAGAGTCATTATGAATTTTTGTTCATGCCTTTTGGCCTTACCAATGCACCTTCTACATTTCAAGGGTTGATGAATTCCATTTTCAAACCCTTCCTTAGAAAATTTGTGCTAGTATTTTTTGATGATATACTAATCTACAACAGGTCTTGGAAGGATCATGTTGAACATGTTGACAGGTGCTCAAACTATTGCAGGAGAAACAATTATATGCAAAAACATCCAAATGTTTCTTTGGAGTAAAAGAGGTGGAATATCTGGGTCATATTGTATCTCACGAGGGTGTTAAAGTAGACCCTAACAAAATTAAAGCCATTAAGGAATGGAAATTTCCCACAACCATAAAGCAGTTGCGAGGATTTCTCGGGTTAACAGGGTATTATCGCAATTTTGTTAAGAATTATGGGAGAATAGCAGCACCTCTAACAACATTATTGAAGAAAGATGCATTTTCATGGACTCCTGAAGCAACTAAGGCCTTTGAACACCTTAAAGAGGCAATGTGCCTAGCACCGGTCTTAGCTACACCAGACTTCACAAAAACCTTTATTGTGGAATGTGATGCCTCAGGAAATGGAATTGGTGCAGTTTTAATGCAGGAAGGAAGACCCATTGCTTTTGAAAGTCGCCCAATCAAAGGAAAGTATTTACAAAAACCTATTTATGAGAAGGAAATGTTAGCAATATTGCATGCACTAAAGAAATGGCGAACTTACCTAATGGGAAGACACTTCAAGGTAAAAGCTGATCATGATAGTCTTAAACACTTTTTGGAACAAAGACTATCGTCAGAAGAACAGCAAAAATGGGTCACAAAGATGTTGGGTTATGACTTTGAAATAATCTACAAAAAGGAAAGTTGAATGTTGTTGCAGATGCACTCTCAAGAAAGAATGAAGAGGTGGAAGCATTGCTTTGTGCCATTTCTATTATCCAACCAGATTGGATAACTGAAGCAAGAGATGAATGGAAGAAGGACAAAGATGTATGGACACTCATTCAAAAGTTGCAGCAAGATCCTAGTACATCCGATACATTTAGTTGGAAAAATGATTCCTTATGGTACAAAGATCGCTTATATCTTTGTAAGAATTCCCAACTAAAACAAAAGATTCTTCTCGAATTGCACACTTCTCCTTTAGGAGGACACTCAGGATTTTTAAAAACTTACCACAGGGTGAAGAAAGAATTTTTTTGGGATGGCCTTAAATCTGATATTCGAAATTTTGTGGTGGAATGTTTGGTTTGCCAGCAGAATAAAGTGGAAACAATTAAGACCCCAGGACTTCTACAACCTTTATCCATTCCAAGTCAACGTTGGGAGGAGATTTCAATGGATTTTATCACAGGTTTACCTAAGTCCAAAGGAAAGAGTGTCATCATGGTGGTAGTTGATAGACTTACCAAGTATGCACACTTTTGTGCATTATCTCATCCATTTAAAGCAAGTACACTTGCTACTACATTTATACTCTCAAGAAAGAATGAAGAGGTGGAAGCATTGCTTTGTGCCATTTCTATTATCCAACCAGATTGGATAACCGAAGAAAGAGATGAATGGAAGAAGGACAAAGATGTGTGGACACTCATTCAAAAGTTGCAGCAAGATCCTAGTACATCTGATACATTTAGTTGGAAAAATGATTCCTTATGGTACAAAGATCGCTTATATCTTTGTAAGAATTCCCAACTAAAACAAAATATTCTTCTCGAATTGCACACTTCTCCTTTAGGAGGACACTCAGGATTTTTAAAAACTTACCACAGGGTGAAGAAAGAATTTTTTTGGGATGGCCTTAAATCTGATATTCGAAAGTTTGTGGCGGAATGTTTGGTTTGCCAGCAGAATAAAGTGGAAACAATTAAGACCCCAGGACTTCTACAACCTTTATCCATTCCCAGTCAACGTTGGGAGGAGATTTCAATGGATTTTATCACAGGTTTACCTAAGTCCAAAGGAAAGAGTGTCATCATGGTGGTAGTTGATAGACTTACCAAGTATGCACACTTTTGTGCATTATCTCATCCATTTAAAGCAAGTACACTTGCTACTACATTTATGGACATAATTCAAAAGCTACATGGAAGCCCAAGGGTTATTGTGAGCGACAGAGATCCCATTTTTACTGGAAATTTTTGGACGGAGTTATTTTCTTGTTTGGGTATTCAATTAGCTCATAGCTCATCTTATCATCCTCAATCTGATGGTCAAACTGAGATAGTAAATAAATGTTTGGAAGGATATCTTCGTTGTTTTGTATCCGATAAACAAACACAATAGGTCAAGTGGTTACCTCTTGCTGAATGGTGGTATAACACTTCCTTCCATACCGCAGCAAAAATGACCCCATTTATGGCACTTTATGGATATCATCCACCATCCATCACATCATATTTAAGAGAAAATTCGAAGGTTCAAGCAGTGGAAGATCACATCGAGCATCAAGAAGAAGTTCTCCAACTCTTAAAGGATAACCTGAATTTGGCACAAAATCGAATGAAACAACAGGCAGATCAACATCGCAGCGAGAGAAGTTTTGATGTAGGAGATTGTGTATTTTTACGGCTACAACCATATAAACAAATGTCCCTCAAGCAAGCTAAGAAGGATAATAAATTATCACCAAAGTACTATGGTCCTTACAAGGTGTTGCAAAATATTGGTACTATGGCATACAAATTGGAGCTTCCTGCTTCTTCATGAGTACATCCAGTTTTCCATGTTTCATGCTTAAAGAAGGTTATAGGTGAAAATCTTCCAGTTCAAACAGTATTGCCAGAACTTGATGGGGAAGGGAAGATCATATTGGAACCTCAAGCAGTCATAGAAAAAAGAACTCGACAACTACGGAATCGATCAATTTCAGAGTATCTCATCAAGTGGAAGAACTTACCCACTGAAGATTCTACATGGGAGGATGAGAATTTTATACAGAAGCACCCGGAGCTACTCAAGTGTTGAGGACAACACTTTTTTGAAGGAGAGGGGCATGTTAGGTCCCTATATCACTAGTATAGCCTCTTATTATTGTTAGTGTAAACCCCTTATTGTTATTATTGTACCCTTGTAACCCCCATTTTGTTATTATTGTGCCCTTAAATTATTATTGTTAGGTCGGCTAGGATTACATTGTGGCCCACTAGGATTACATTATGGCCCCATGGACTCCTATATATAGAAAGGAGGTTTTGTGAATTTTATCATCCAAGAATTGTTCATTTATGTAATGTATTGGAGGTTGCCCCCTCGAAGTGGCTCATTTATAAGGCGTTTATATCTCTTTTCTTCTCTTTTTCAGTTGGTTACACAACAGAAAATAGCGCACGGTAGAGAATATTTTAAATAAATAAACACAAGTCATTCTAATTCATAGGATCTAAAAATTCATAAACCCAACAACACTCTGACATAGTCAAACTAGGAAAATTGGAAAACTAAACCAAAAGAATCAAGAGAAAACAAAGCTTCTTCCCCAGCGAAGTCACCAATTTTTTTTCTAGATAAATCCCTCTTGTAGACAAGAGTGATCTCCCTAGTATCCCAATAGATAACTAGAAGCAAACAACCAGTTGAATATCTCTTTCCCTAAACTATTAGCATTCAGATTATCAAAAATTAGAAAAGAGGGTGTAATGCTCCTACCTTTCAATAAGATGTTTGATGTAGACCTTGTAGGTTTTAACCCTATACATAAATTATTTGCAAATGAATCTTAAAAAATAGAAAATAAACAATAACAGGAGCATAAAACATAAAACGGATATACATAGAGATTTTGTCCTTTTTTCATTATATTCCTTTTAGTGTTAAAACACATATATATACATGTTGAAGCATTGATAACCCCAATCCATTAATCTTGGATTATAAAATAACTGTAGTTCCCTTGACCAGATCTACAAAATAGCAGAGGCCAATAACCATCATGCCTCAAAACCATGTGAAAACCCATGCACAAAACCATGGGTGGGTGATACAGGAGGATCTTGATTAGTATAGATCGATATAGTTCCAAGTACAATTGATGTCCAGTTCAGTCTCCAATCCGCCAGCTCATCAGTGTCACCCAAAGAAAACGTCCTCAAAATTGACCACAGTCTGGTTCATGGCTTGTAAAGGTTTAGTTTGATGTATAAGGTTCATGGTGATGTAATGGTCCTATACCTAACACCTAAGTGCTAAGACCTAATCATAAATCCTAAGGTCTAATCCTAACACTATGTATCTAAAACCTAAGAATTAAGCCTAAAACCTTATACACATGATTTAAGACCTATTCCTAAAATGCTATGGTAAACCTTAAGTCGTAAACCATAAGAAAAAATTTCCTAAGTCTAAATCCTATGTAAAAACCTAAAGTGCAAAGTTAAAAAACATTAGATAAACCTTAAGAGGGTTTGGGTGATATAAATTTTAAAAACATTACAATGAACTTTATAAAAATCCACAACGCTTCCTAACCACTAGCATAGACCACGTCGGAAGGATTTCACATGTGGTAGGTCTATAAACCATGACGAGAATGTTGTGTTGGCAGGTTTAAAGACTGTAGCAGAGACTATTGACCGTCAGTGCTAAAACCGCGTGACATGTGACATCTGTTATGGATAAGACTATAACTACCGGAGAAACCGTGGCTGCTGATATCCTTTCCACCAATTCACATGGGAATGGTTATAACTCCTCGTGCGGTTAGCCTAACTGCCAGTGCTATATTTGTCTTCCCCCCTGATCACACACAGTGGTTACTCAGATGTGCCCAGTTAGTTAGCCGTGAGGCTAAAATTATATTATATAGTTTATATTTGGGTTTTTACAATTAAAACAACGCTAAGGTTCATCACTTATTCCTAGGGATTTAATTAGGAGATAGGATTCAATAAAAAATCATATGAAGTGTTCAACCAACTACTAAATGGAGTAAACAAAGGTTCGAGTACAGATTATATAAACCATGACAAAGCCTTATGAAGGACAGTGTGCATTTTGAGTTCAGTTTTAGAAGGACATAGGAAGTTTTGTTTGCAGCATTGCTCAGTAGTCGGGTGTTAGAATTGAGCGAAGAGACAGATGTTGAAAATGTGAGAGAGAGTAGTTTCTATTTAAAGAGTCCATAAGTTCCTGTGAGCACATTCATTCTCTTTCATTTATGTGTAAATAAATTCCTCAAGATCAATCCTAATAAAAACGGACGCCCACTTGAAAGCAGACCCGGAGATGTAGTGCACCAAGGACGAACTCTGTAACCAAACTGTTTGCTTCTTCTTCTCTATGTTTATTGCTGTGATTTAATCATTTATTTGCTGTTGGTTAATGTCATATTCCACTTAAAATATTTCTTTAGTTAAAAATCAATCTAAAGGACAAACTAATCAAACTACTTAAGGATATTTCGATCACATTCAGATCATATTTGGTATTAGAGCAGGTTGTGATTTGTAGTTTGTTTGTCAGTGGATGTTAACAATGATAGGGACTGAGACCGTTGATACTCCTAAAGCTACTTAAAATAAACCCATGGATGAGAATCAAATCTAGCAGATGTTTCTAAACATGCAAAAAATGATGGCAGAATTATATGAAGACAAAAAGACGAGAGATGCAGCCTCATCGTCGAAGGCATCAAAGAAGGAAAAGAGTAGAGGTAAGGCAGTAAATCACCATCTCCTCTGTCATCTCCATCATCTTCTTCTTCCTCTCCTACTTCTAGTTCTAAATTATAAAAAGAAAAGAAACCGAAGATTCCACTATTGAAACTTGATGTTAAGTTTGAATTACCTGTGTATGATGGTGAAATAAACCCTGAGAAAATAGATAATTGGGTAAAACAGTTAGAAGTCTATTGTCATATTCAAAATATTACTGATGATAAGACAAACATCCAATTAGCTACTCTTAGAATGGGGGGTACTGCTTTGATCTGGTGGGAAAGTAAGATACAAATATATTTAAAGCGTAAAGGAAAAGTTATCACCTCATGGAATAAGTTTATAAAAGCTCTAAGGAAAAAATTATATCCGTTGGGTCACACACAGTAGGCTAGAATTGATTAGCAGCGCTTGCGACAAGGTAAGGGACAAAATGTTCAAGAGTTCACACAGAAATTCGGGAAGAAAGCATTAGCACTTGGTATTTCTTTGAACACAAAAGAAAATTTGTTGAAGTATATTGGCAGTTTGCATTCATTATTTGTAGCATACATTATTAATGTTCAATCCTAATTATTTTGATGAAGTTTGTGTTCAAGCTATTCATGTAGAATCAGGTGGTAGACCATTCAAGTTTACACCAAATACATAGAATTAGATGGAAGCTGAAGACAAAAAAAAGAAGGGCAAGTCAAAGGGAAAGAATACTGCCACAGCTCAGAAGAAAGATGATAGACCTATGTGTACACATTTCCAAAGGATCGGACATGATGAAGCTAGGTGTTGGAAACTTCATCCGGAATTGAAGCCAAAGAAGTTCCAAACAAAGAAGGGTGAAAGGAAGGTTGAAACAAAAATCTAGCTAGGCTTGGACTTGGGATCGGATTCAGGTGATGAAATCAAAATCACTGCTATGGTTACCATAGGTAAAATTTATGATGCTAGTACATATTCTTCTTCAAACATCAAACAAAAAAATGAATATAAAAGAATCGAGTTATTTCATATAAGGGTAACTTCAAAAAATACTAAGATAGATACATTGTTTGATAAGGGATCACAGGAAAATTTGATTTCTAAGTCATTGGTTAAACAATTGAGTTTTAAAACACATAATCATCCAAATCCATATCCTTTAGGGTGGTTAAAGGAAAAATCTCAAATTCATGTTACCAAACAGTGTCGGTTAAAATTTCCAATCACATCTAACTATATCTATGAAGTGGAGCTAGATGTGATACTGTTAGACATTTGTGGAATTGTCTTAGGTAGCCCTTATCTCTATAACCATGATGCATTATTTTATAGAAAGTAACATATGTATCATCTCATGAAATATGGGATTAAGTACAACGTTCAGGCACATAAAGTCAAAGATCACCTGAATTTAATTAATGTTAATCAGATGAAGCAATTAATAATTTCAAGTAAGAGATACATACTCATGTCAATAAAAGAGTAACATAAGGATCTTATTGATACTTGTTCAGGTTGTGAAATTCAGTATGAAGGTAATTTGGTTAAAAAGGTAGATTCATTTCAGGATCTAGTTAAAGAACACAAAACATCTACTTCATAAAATGGAAATATCACATGAGATGCAGTTGATGTCTGATGCCCCTAATAATGGAATGTATCACAAGTCAGTTATAGAGCATAAATAAATAAAGCAAAAAATTACAAAGAAGTTTGGAAAAGAATTAATACGACCCAATTCATCTCCATATATTTCACCCATAATTTTGGCTCATAAGAAAAACGGGACATGGGGAATAAGTGTCGATTTTAAAGTTGGTTCGTTTAAGTAGAAAATTTTCACAGCATTGATAGATCATCAACAACCATATGAAGTTAAAATAGATGTTTAAGGTTATGCAATGGAAACAATGATTCACATAGATTATCAGTTGCTTCAATACTTTCAGTCATATACTAAGTTGCAACAATCTCACTACAGTTGGATGGGATTTCTTTAGCAAATTGACTTAGTAATTAAGGATAAGGAAGGTGTAACAAGTAAAGTAGTTGATATTCTATCTTTGAATGCTTCAGTAGTACTGCATAAAAGTTCATTGGTTCATGAAATTTATGTAGAACATTATATAACTGATGATGATTTTAAAGATGCTTATGAATGGCTAACTCATAATGCTCAAATAGAAAGAGTGCAGGTTATTCGGGAAGTTCGTCTTTCTTGGATTGCAGGCATAAGCAAGAATATGGCACAAATTCAAAAGTATTATTACTAGCCTCATATGTATGAGACAGTTATGAAGTAAATAAAGAGATGTGTAATGTGCTCAAAAAGCAATCCATGCAATCGAAATATTTTTTTGCACAAGCCACTTCCAGTCCCTTTGCAACCATGGACCAGCATGGATTTGGTTCAAGGACAGACGAAAATGGTGAAGAGAACTGGGATAAATTTTCTTCGACGTAACTACAGTAAAAATACTAAGATATGGGATGAATTTGTAGCTTATGTGCATCAAGCTTACAATCAAGCATTGAATTTTTCTGCACCATGACAAGAATTAAGTCAAATCAGGATCAAATTGCTCCATGATAAGCATTAGTTTCAGGTCGATGATCAGGTATGGTTGTATGTCATCAAAGTCAAGATGAAAGTGAGAGAGCTATATTCTCACTTATTGTCTGCTTAAAATCAAGCTTTTGTGGTCCAAAATATTTTAAGTGGATAGGATTTATCTAGGAGGATCTTGGTCAGTACGGGTCGACAGAGTTCCAAGTACAGTCAACGCCCAGTTTAGTCTCTAATCCACCAGTTTCATCAGTGTCGCCTGAATAAAACGTCCTAAAAATTGATCATGGTCAGGTTCATGGCTTCTAAAGGTTTAATTTGATGTATAAGGCTCATGGTGAGGTAATGGTTTTATACCTAACACCTATGTGCTAAGACCTAATCATAGATCCTAAGGTCTAATCCTAGCACTATGCATCTAAAACCTAAGAATTAAGCCTAAAACCTTATACACATGATTTAATACCTATTCCTAAAATGCTATGGTAAACCTTAAGTCCTAAACCATAAGTGAAAATCTCCTAAGTCTAAATCCTATGTAAAAACCTAAAGCGCAAATTTAAAAAACATTACATAAACCTTAAGAGGGTTCGGGTGATATAAAGTTTTAAAAAATTATAATAAACTTTATAAAAACCCACAGCGCTTCCTAACCGCCAGTAGAGACTGCCTCGGAAGGTTTGCACATGTGGCAGGTCTATAGACCATGACGGGAATGTTTTGTTGGCAGTTTTAAATACCGCAGCGGAGAATGTTGACCGTCAATGCTAAAACCACGTGACATGTGACATCTGTTGCAGATAATACCGTAACCACCAGAGCAACCGTGACCGCCGAGATCCTTTTTGCCAATTCACATGGGAATGGTTACAACTCCCTGCGCAGTTAGCCTAACCATCGGTGCTATCTATGTCTGCCCGCCTGATCACACACAGCGGTTACTCAGATGTGCCCAGTTAGTTAGCTACCAGGCTAAAATTATATTATATGGTTTATATTTGGGTTTTCTACAATTAAAACAATGCTAAGGTTCATCACTTATTCGTATGGATTTAATTAGGAGATAGGATTCGATACCAAATCACATGAAGTATTCAGTCAACTAATAAATGGAGTAAACAGAGGTTCGAGTATAGCTTATATAAACCATGACAAAGCCTCATGAAGGACAGTGTGAATTTTGAGTTTAGTTTCATAAGGAGATAGGTAGTTTTGTTTGCAGCATTGCTTAGTTGTCGGGTGTCGGAATTGAGCACAGAGATAGGCGTTGGAAAGGCGAGAGAGAGTACCTTCCGTTTACAATGTCTAGAATTTTCTTCAAGCACATTCATTCTATTTCATTTCTATGTAAATAAATTCCTCAATATCAATCCTAATAGAAATGGACGCCCACTTGAAAGCAGACCCAAAGATGTAGTCCACTAGGGACGCACTCCGTAATCAAAATGTTTGCTTCTTCTTCTCTTTGTTTATTGCTATGATTTAATCATTTATTTATTGTTGGTTTATGTCGTCTTCCACTTAAAATATTTCTTCATTTAACAATCAATCTAATGGACAAACTAATCAAGCTACTTAAGCATATTTCAATCACATTTAGATCAACAAGTTGCCCCAAACCACGACAAGGGGTTTTTTCACCCCCCATTTGATTCCCCCTGCTGCACCCAACACAATCTACAAGAGGGGATTTTGCCTCTCTTGTGACCCCCCTACACGTGTGACTAATCGTGGAAATAATATAACATATACCCAACATTCTCCCACTTGTTTTTTTCTTTCTGCAGGGGGTGACAAGAGAGCTTAGAAATTAGTCCAACTTTGCAACACCCATTGTTTCTTTTCACCAAGAGAAATTCTGAGTGCTTAGAAAATTCATCAATTCATCTGCAAAATTATTCAAAATTTTCACCTTTACCAGCAACGCCCTTTTATCCTCAACCATATCTCTCACAAAGTGATATTTAACATCAACGTGCTTTGAATTTCAATGATAAGCAGGGTTCTTAGCCAAGAAAATTCCACTTTGGCTATCACAGTCTATCCTTATAGCCCACTGCACCAACCTCATACTTGAACACAATCTCTACAACCAAACTACTTCCTTGCTTGCATGAGTGGATGCCATGTATTCTGCCTCTGTGGTTGAAAGAGCCACTACAGAATGTCTTTTACCCATCCAACTGATTGCACCTCCAAATAGGCTAAACACATACCCACTTGTAGATATTCTTTGGTCCAAATCTCTAGCCCAGTATGCATCAAAAAAACCATGGATCTCCAAAAATCTGTCCAATCCTTGTCTTCCGTGGTAGCACAAACCAAAATCACTAGTGCCACACAAATATCTGAAAACCCGCTTCATTGCTATCCAATGCTCCTTACCTGGTTTTGTCATAAACCTGCTCAATACTCCCACTGCATGTGCAATGTTTGGTCTAGTACATATCATTGCATACATCAATGTACCCACTACACTTTCTTATGGAACACAAGACATATCCTCCTCTTCTTCTTATGTCTTGGGACATTGTTCAACAAACATATTTACACCTACAGGAATAGGAACCTTCACCAGTTTACTATCCTGCATATTGAACCTATGAAATATAGTCTCGACATAATTCCTCTTGTTTAACCAGAGCTTCCTCTTTACCTGATCTATCGTAATTTCCATGCCTAAAATATATTTTTCAGCACCATTATCCTTCGTCTCGAATTTGGAGAACAATTGGGTATTCAAATCTTGGATAATTTCTTTGTCATTTCCAATCAACAACATATCATCCACATACAAGACCAAATAAATAACATGGTCACCAATTAATTTAAAATAAACATAGTGATCCTCTTTACTTCTGGTGAAGCCAAGTCCCTGTATAGAGGTACCAAATTTCTAATACCACATCCTTGGTGACTTTTTTAGCCCATACAAAGACTTTTTTAACCCGCATACAATTTCTTTCTTATCCTTCACCATAAATCCTTCAGGTTGCTTCATGTAGATCTCCTCTTCCAGATCTTTGTGAAGAAATTTTGTATTCACATCCATGTGTTCTAGCTCAAAATCAAATGCATTAGAAACATATAAAAGTAATCTAATAGAAGTAACCTGGGCAACAAGAGTAAAAATATCACCAAAATCAATTCCCGGCACCTGGGAATAACCTTTTTCTACCAACCTAGGTATTTCTCCACCTTGTCTTCTACATTAATCTTCTTCTTAAACATCTATTTGATCTCAATGGGCTTCCTTCCAGACGGAAAATCCACTAGATTCAATGCCTCATTTTTGTGCAAGGATGTCATTTCATCAACCATGGCCTCCTTCCAGAGTTTTACATCCTCTGAATCCACTGCCTCCGTGAAATTTTTGGGATCATCATGAGTGATAGTTAAAACAAAATTTGAATAGAAATCAGATGGACTATACCTTTCATGATGTCTTCTTTCTCGAACTGATCTTCTCACAGCTGGAGTTTGTGGCTCCTCCTTTTCTGAATCTTGTTCTATTGTAGAGTCTGATTCATCCTCATTTAGCTCAAATTCTATCTTCTTGTGTTCATCTAGTAGGAATTCATGTTTAACAACATATTTCACCTCTCTAAACACCAAATCTCGTCTGTACACAACCTTCCTTTTTTCTGGGTTCCAAAGCTTGTAACCTTTTAAACCATCCTTATACCCAATAAATATGCACCTTTCATATTTATTATCCAACTTGTTCATTTTCTCCTTTGGAACATGTTCATATGCATCACATCCAAATATCCTCATATGTGAAAGAGAGGGTTTATTACCAGTCCATGCCTCATATGGAGTCTTATCCCCCAACGTTGATGAAGGTGATCTATTAACCAAGTAACATGCAGACTCCACTGCCTTTGCGCAGAATTCCTATCCTAACCCAGTACCATTGAGCATGCTTCTTGCCTTTTCCATTAGCGTTTTGTTCATTATTTTTGCAACACCATTTTTCTAAGGTGTGTATGGATTAGTATTATATCGTGCTATACCACACTTCTTATAGAACTCTTCAAATTCATTCTTGCAGAACTCTCCACCATTATCTGTCCTTGGCACCTTTATCTTCTTCTCTATCTGGTTTTCCACTAGAGCCTTAAACGCTTTAAATCTATCATAGACTTCAGATTTATTCCTCAAGAAATATATCCATGTATTCCTTGAGAATTCATCTGTGAATGAAACATAGTACACAAACTTACCCAGTGATGGAACTGACATAGGTCTAAACACATCAATGTACACAAGCTCTAATATCTTATTCACCCTCTTGGCACTAGAAGGAAAACTCACTCTATTTTGCTTCCCATATAAAAAATGTTCACAGAAATCAAAATCCAGAGAGAAATTTGACATACCTTCTACCATACCATTACCAAGCAGTATCGGAAGGCCCTTATCTCCAATATGTCTAAACCTTTGATGCCATAACATGCTCTTTTCTCCAGATACCGCTAGGCTTTCCGATCCACTTTCAAGAACCACAAAACTATTGCACCCATCAATAATAGTGCTACCCTGAAGCTTGTATAGAGTTCCAATCCGAAATCCCTGCATGAATAAAAGTGCTCCCTGAACCATATTGTAGGTATATTTCTTGAACATTGTTTTTACACTTGCATCATCCATCTTGCTTACAAAAATTAGATTTCTTGCCAATGCAGGAATAAAGAACACCAAGAAGTGTTCTAATCCTTCCACCTTGCATATTCATCTTGAATTTTCTATGTCTGACATTTATGGCCTTCCTATCATTCCCTAAGAAGGCATCACCACCATCATACTTCTCATACTCGCAGAACCATTCCTATGGGGAGTGAAGTGAAAGGATGCACCCGAGTCAATCAACCATGCCTCATGATATACATGTGTATTTGAAGAAGAAGCCAAATAAACATTCACACCTTCATCTTAGGTGGTTTTTGCCTCTATAGAAGGAGCATCATCATATCCCTTTCCTTTCTTAGGATATTTAGATCTGTGGTCCTTTTTGTAGTGCCCTTCCTTTCTGCATTTCTAGTGCACCTTTATAAACTTTCTTGGAGATTTAGATCTCCCTCTAGATTTAGATCTCACACTCAAAAACTTAGTTTTGTTTCTATTTTGGGACCTTCCTCATACAGATAAGGCATTTCCATTATGGTCGTCCATATTTCTCTGTATCATTTCCTCCGATAGTAAGGTTGAGACATTTTCATCAAAATTCAAGGTATTTGTATTACTACCTATTGTAATAACCATAATGTCCCAAGAATATGGTAGAGAACATAAAAATTTGATGCACTTATCCTCATTTGAGATTTTAATATCAACAACTGACAACTAACTTACCACAGTATTGAAGGTGTTTAAATTCTTTGTTACCGAGTCTCCTTCCTTCATCCTCAGGCTATACAATTTTTTCCACATGAACAATTTATTCACTTGAGACTTTGATTGGTACAAAGTCCCTAGCTTGTCCCACAAATTCTTTGTCATAGCTTCCCCAAATAAATTCAACAGTACCAAATCTGAGATACAAAACCATATTGCGCTCTTTGTCTTCCTATCCAACTTCTCCCAATCTTCATCTGACATTGTCGTTGGTTTATTACTTGGATCTACTGTGATTCAATGATCTTTATCTACCAGCAAATACTCCATCTTGAGATTCCACAACTCAAAACTCTGACCATTAAATTTATCAATCTCTATCTTTCCACTACTTTCCATACTCTTCTCACAAGGTCTACCACAGGCCCAAGAAAAAATCCCTCAGCAGCAAAGGCATCCCCTTGAAGCTGAAACAACTATGATACCAAATGTAGGTTTTAACCCTGTATAGAAATTATCTACAAGAGAATCTTATAAAACATTAAATAAACAATAGCGACAACATAAAACATAGAAAAAATATACACAGATATCTTCCCCTGGATCCAAAATTGGGATTACTAGCTTGATTTTTCATTATATTCCTTTTAGTGTTACAACACATATATATACATCTCAAAGCATTCATAAACCCCAATACATTAACCTTATATTAGAACATAACCATAGTTCCCTTGACCGGATCTACAAAATACCACAGGCTGATAACCATCATGCCCCAAAACCACATGCAAACCCATGCACAAAACCATGTGTGGGTCCTCCCACCAAAAAATAGGGTCCAAATTTGTTTTCACGGGGTGTTGCCTTGGACCCTGACAGGGGGGGCTACCACCCCACCTCTAACATCCCTGCTACGCCCAACACTAGGGGGGTTTCACGTGCTACTAATCGTGGAAATAATATAACACATACCCAATGGACCTTTCCTTTTATCTCGAAGATGTACTTCAATGCTGAGAAGAACCTGTAATCACAAACATGCAAATATTTGAAATCACCTGCAGTATATAATAATATAAACACTAGTTTGACTTAATGATCAAGGATATTAATAATTTTCATCATCTTAATGAATCTAAAAACAACACAATGAGAAAAATGTATCCATATGTACTACCAATAATATAAAGATAAATCTTACAACCTGAGCCTTGATGTCCTAAAGGTTTCTCTCTTATGCCTTCATAATCATGCTCCTTGGTTTGAAATGCTTTCCTCTATAGAGTGACCAGCATAAGTTTATATTCATTGAACTCTTATGTGTAGATATTTACAATATACCATCTACAGTATAACCCTAACCCTGGAGTTTCAGCTCAATTTATAGGATAAATTGAGGAGTTTTTAGATCCATAAATAGAGGGATTAGATCCTATAATGAAGGGATCAAGGTTCCTTCATCCAAAGGGATAGGTTCCATGATTGGAGGTATATAGCTTGAACTGGTGCCAATAAAGAGGATTTTAGTTGGAAGAATATGTGCCAACTATGCTTCTAGAAGTTACTTTTTGCTTCTACTTTCTTTTAAATGGGGTGCACAGTTTTTATGGGAAAACAGAGTGCATATGTCTGTGGGTAAGGATAGGAATATCAATGCATGCATAAGAAGTGACTGCAAAAAGCGTGCAGGACACATTTAAGTTTTTTTAAGATATTTTTCCCAGTTCCCATGAACTGGTTAAGGAATATAAAAGTTTTGACTTCTAAGGAAGCATGAGTATGGATGGTGATAGATCCATATTGACAGTCAAATGTCATGGTGACAAAATGACTTGTAACAATATTGAAATAACAATCCATATACTTAAATAAGAAAGGTATATATGTTTATGCCTTATTATCCTCGCACGTTGGTGTAGATTGAATACCCCTCCTAATAGCTAGAAACCATACATCTGGCAAGAGATCCCACTCCAACTCCTTAATCCAAACCTATACACAAGTGAATAAATTAACAAGACAATGATTTTATATATAGAAGGAAAGTTAGTATTCACCCTAAAGTAATATAGTAAATAAAATGTATTTCTCACATATACAAAAAAGAAATTGTGACATAAATTACTTTTCCATCTATATAGTAGAAAAAATACATAAATAATTTCATACCTTTATTAACATATGGGATCTCTTTTTATCCCTTAGTTCTCCTCTCCCCTAAACTTACAAACAAACTAGGCTAATTTGAGATGAAACATAAGATTGTTTTGGTGGTATTTTACCAGCATTACTGAGCTATCTCTCTATCATTCTTCCTTGTCACTCTTGTAAGGGTGTCACTAAATCAGCATGTCTTAAATGAAGGAGGATGTATCTAAACACCTAGGGACAAGAGAATTTAGGAAGCTTCTATAATTATTGACCCTTATCCAACTCATGATAAGATAAGTCGAGCTGATATCCTTGGGAAAGACCTCTTCTAGTCTTTTGACCCTCTGTCGTTTCCATGAAGCGGAAATATGTATATTAGGTGATAGCATGCACATATGTGTGGAGAAATGGGTACATAATATGTCAATAGTGTGGGAGTGATGGGCTGCTAAATGAGCTCAAATTAGGAAGACAAAGCATACATTGAAGACAACAATTGAATGGAGTTTACATGTGGTTCCTCTCACTAAAATGAAGTGGAAAATAGGGTTGTAAAAAAATATTGTTTTTTCTTTACTCTTAAAAATATTCCTTTCCATGCATCCTTACATCTCTATTTTAATGACTAGCTTGAGAGACCCTAAGAGGTTTTAGTGCACCAATTTGATATACATAATGTAAGGAGTAGTCAACAAAAAATTATCCATTAGATTTCTCAACTACTAATATGATTAAATCATCACCATTGATGGTTATCACTATGATAGAATTGATTTTCATTATAGTTTGGAGTTAGTGTTACCCCTAGGGTCCAATGGGTTGATATATATATATATATATATATATATATATATATATAGTGATAAAACCTATCATAACTCGGTTGTCAAGAGAATATTGGGGATAGCCATCACTGGCTACTAACAACAAATGCAAGTTGACTCATCATTGTTATTCAAGGAAAACCATGCAACTAGTAATTAAAAACTAGTCGTATGTAAGGGGGGAAGGCTTTCACTCCTACCAGATACCTCTAGGTCTTGGGTCGTTAAAAAGTTTCCTTACATCCAAGGAAGATGATATCTTACTAGAGAAAAATCACTTTTAAGGAATACTCTATGATGTAGGAGAATTAAGGTAGAGAAAGCAATGAGAGGGCTAGCAGTCCTAAGAATTTAAATACTTTGTCTTTCTTTGTTTTTAAAGTATTTTTTTTAATTTTAATTTGGGCTAACTCAGCCAATGTAATTTTCATAATAAAAGAATGGTTAATTTAGGATTAGTTGAGAATTTAGTTTAATAAGTTGAATAAATTGTTTTGGAAAGTGAAGGATAGTTTCCCAACCAAATGGGAATTTTGGAGAAGGATAAAATGAAACAAAATCAACCATTGTGGGGTTCTTCCATATGTAGAGAGAAAGGAGAGAATAGAGGAGTAGAAGTAAATGTAAAAACCAACCATCTAAGGGCTTGGCTCCATGTTTTCTATTTTCTGAAATATTTCCAAGTGTTTTGTGTTTGATCGAAATCTCTTTCTTTCAAACAGCTTTTATTTTCCAAATAATGTCTAAGTGTTTTGGTGCTTAATCAGGCTCCCTATTTTAAATTAGTTATTTGAATCTTAATGAATTCGAATACTTGTATTTAAGATGCATAGGGAGAAATATCAATAGGATTTGCAAGGACGATGGGTCTATAACCCTTGCATTATTCTTTGTTGAATCATATTGTATTTACTACAGAAAAAATATCAGTCAGACTTATAGCCGCGATGAGAACCGTTGGATCCAGCTGATTAATGGCGGGAGAACATATAGCGGTCAGAGAGACATCATAATTCATAGAACATAGCGGTTAAGTCTCACTTCACAAGTTAGATTTTTTTTTTTACGATTCAAAGTGTTGTGGCGGAGATGTAGTGAAAATTGTCGGATCCGTCCAAGATTGAATGATAGAGATTGGAGCTACAATCTCAAATTAAAAGTTATAACAATTAGTGCTAAGGGCCATTGCAGGGTAAATTAAAAAGTTTGTGATGCAAAGTGCGAGAAGCCACGTGTTGACGCAACGCAACATCACATCGTGAAAAAATTAAATTCTAGCACTTAATGTTTCGTGCAGCACG
This sequence comes from Pinus albicaulis, assembly GCA_034641835.2. Classification (NCBI taxonomy): domain Eukaryota; kingdom Viridiplantae; phylum Streptophyta; class Pinopsida; order Pinales; family Pinaceae; genus Pinus; species Pinus albicaulis. The sequence goes on along the minus strand of CM076584.1, from coordinate 884,476,351 downwards.
AGCCTTCGGATCTGTCTGATATCGAACGATGGAGATTGGAGCGGCGATCGTAAATCACAAGTTATAACAATTAACACTAAGGGCCATCACAAGGTAAATTAAATGATTTGCAATGTGAAGTTAAGGAAGCCATGTGTTGACGTGACACAACATCGCATTGTGAAGAGTATAAGGTTTAGCCTTAACTTTTCAAGGTTAAGTTGCGGGGAATGCCGAGTGCGATGGTGGGACTCTCTGGTAAAGAACTCCCGTGCTGTTGCATTTTTTTTTTAGTTTATGTGTTGGTTTGGATTATTGTTGAGGTCTGCATATTATATGAAAACATCGATGTTGATCACGTAAAGTATGTATGTATTGGTTTTTGCATATGAAGGGTTTAATACACTGATGTTGATCATGCAAAGTGTGAATGTATTGGTTTGGGCATATGAAGGGTTTAAAACACCGATGTTGATTCATAATGTATGTATGTATTAATTCTTAGAACTCAAATTCCACAAAATTATTATGACATATTGCAGCAGGTCTGCATCAATTGGTATCAGAGCAATTTTCTTCCTAAGTAAGGATAGAAGTAGGAAGAAGAGGTCGGGGAAGAGCTGAAGCAGGGATAACATGTCAAGGAATAGTTGTAAGAGAAGCATCATATGAAGGGTGACGTGAAGATATTAGATTAATGTTAGCATTTTTAGTAGCAGTACAAGTAGGAAAGCGTAGGGACTCAGAGAATGGAGATGACAGTGAAGATGAGGAGCCAAAGGCACAACCAGATGAGCAATAGAACGAGCCACTAGAACTCAGATTACTAAGATCTGTTTTGATGGCTATCAGCAAGAAAAAACCAGAACTCTCCAATTATGATGGACTTTTATCCACGAAAGCACTGCTGAACTAGATAAGTGAGTTGAATAAATACTCTGAATATGAGGAAATTAGTGAGGATAGAAAGTTCATGTTTTCTATCACTAAGTTGAAACGAAATGTCGCACTATGGTGGGATAGTGTGCAGGTAGAGAGGAGAAGACTGAAAAAACCTTTGATTAAGGGTTGGGACAGGATGATTGCAAATATGAAGTGCAAGTTCCTATCGAAATATTACCAAATTTTCCTTTACAGGCAAGTGCAGAACCTGAGACAGAGGACAATGACCATGAAATAATATATAAAAGAGTTCTATAAATTGAACTTGAGGGTGGGGTAGACTCAAGATACCCACCCTCCAAGTTCAATTGCTAGGCTCTTACATATATTATTTCATAGTCCATTCTCTACTAAATAAGAAATTTATTAATATTTCGATAGGCTCATGTTTGCAATCATCCTATTAACCGCAATCCAAGGTTTTTTTTCATCTCTTCTCTCCCCAGGATGTAGTGCGTGTCAAGTTTCCAGCACCCAATGATAGAAATGAACTCTATCTCACTAATTTCTGTTCAAATGTTTATTCAACTCCTTATCTAATTAAATTGATAATATCAAAACAGATCTTAATGTCTGAGTTACAAGTAATCTCTCTGGTAGCTCTCTGCTAATCTCCATTGCTTATTCTTTGCTACTAAAAATTCTAACATTAATCAATATCTTCGTCCTTATGATACTTCTCTTGGCTATTCGCTGATATTATCTGCTACATTAACTCCTAACTCTACTTCTATCCTTATAGAAGGCAATTCTAAAACAGCACACATACATTATGAATCAACATCGATGACAGAGCCACTACTATCTTTAGTATACATTCACTTTGCATGTCCACATGTCACCATGCTAAGTGATCCTTCATCGTCCCTTTCATATATTCTTGGGCCTCAATATAATCAAACAACTTGCAAATGCAGCGACACGAGGATTCTTTACAATACTTCATTATATTAACCTTGAAAATTAGGCTAAATACCTTCTGTCGATGTGAATGTCCGCATCAACACATAAACTCATGAGCTCACCATTGCAAATCATTTAATTTACCCTGCGATGGCCCTTAGTGTTAATTGTTATAACTTGCGATTTACGATCGCCGCTCCAATCTCCATCGTTCGATATCAGACGGATCCGAAGGCTTGCGCTACATGAAACATTAAGCGCTAAAATTTATTTTTTTTGCGATGTGATGTTACGCTGCGTCGACACGTGGCTTCTCACACTTCGCATCACAAACTTTTTAATTTACCCTGCAATGGCCCTTAGCACTAATTGTTATAACTTGTAATTTGAGATCACAACTCCAATCTCTATCATTCGATCTTGGATGGATCCGACAATTCGCACTACATCTCTGCCACGACACTTTGAATCGTAAAAAAAATAAATTAACTTGCAAAGTGAGGCTTAACTACTAATTTCTATGAATTATGATGTCTCTCTGACCGCTATATGTTCTCCCGCCATTAATCAGCTGGATCCAACGGTTCTCATCGCGCCTATAAGTTTGACTGATATTTTTTCTGTAGTTAATACAATATGATTCAACAAAGAATAATGCAAGGGTTATAAACCCGTCGTCCTTGAAAATCCTATTGATATTTCTCCCTGTGCATATTAAATACAAGTATTCGAATTCATTAAGATTCAAATAACTAATTTAAAATAGGGAGCCTGATTAAGCACCAAAACACTTAGACATTATTTGGAAAATAAAAGCTGTTTGAAAGAAAGAGATTTCGATCAAACACAAAACACTTGGAAATATTTCAGAAAATAGAAAACATGGAGCCAAGCCCTTAGATGGTTGGTTTTTACATTTACTTCTACTCCTCTATTCTCTCCTTTCTCTCTACATATGGAAGAACCCCACAATGGTTGATTTTGTTTCATTTTATCCTTCTCCAAAATTCCCATTTGGTTGGGAAACTATCCTTCACTTTCCAAAACAATTTATTCAACTTATTAAACTAAATTCTCAACTAATCCTAAATTAACCATTCTTTTATTATGAAAATTACATTGGCTGAGTTAGCCCAAATTAAAATTAAAAAAAATACTTTAAAAACAAAGAAAGACAAAGTATTTAAATTCTTAGGACTGCTAGCCCTCTCATTGCTTTCTCTACCTTAATTCTCCTACATCATAGAGTATTCCTTAAAAGTGATTTTTCTCTAGTAAGATATCATCTTCCTTGGATGTAAGGAAACTTTTTAACGACCCAAGACCTAGAGGTATCTGGTAGGAGTGAAAGCCTTCCCCCCTTACATACGACTAGTTTTTAATTACTAGTTGCATGGTTTTCCTTGAATAACAATGATGAGTCAACTTGCATTTGTTGTTAGTAGCCAGTGATGGCTATCCCCAATATTCTCTTGACAACCGAGTTATGATAGGTTTTATCACTATATATATATATATATATATATATATATATATATATCAACCCATTGGACCCTAGGGGTAACACTAACTCCAAACTATAATGAAAATCAATTCTATCATAGTGATAACCATCAATGGTGATGATTTAATCATATTAGTAGTTGAGAAATCTAATGGATAATTTTTTGTTGACTACTCCTTACATTATGTATATCAAATTGGTGCACTAAAACCTCTTAGGGTCTCTCAAGCTAGTCATTAAAATAGAGATGTAAGGATGCATGGAAAGGAATATTTTTAAGAGTAAAGAAAAAACAATATTTTTTTACAACCCTATTTTCCACTTCATTTTAGTGAGAGGAACCACATGTAAACTCCATTCAATTGTTGTCTTCAATGTATGCTTTGTCTTCCTAATTTGAGCTCATTTAGCAGCCCATCACTCCCACACTATTGACATATTATGTACCCATTTCTCCACACATATGTGCATGCTATCACCTAATATACATATTTCCGCTTCATGGAAACGACAGAGGGTCAAAAGACTAGAAGAGGTCTTTCCCAAGGATATCAGCTCGACTTATCTTATCATGAGTTGGATAAGGGTCAATAATTATAGAAGCTTCCTAAATTCTCTTGTCCCTAGGTGTTTAGATACATCCTCCTTCATTTAAGACATGCTGATTTAGTGACACCCTTACAAGAGTGACAAGGAAGAATGATAGAGAGATAGCTCAGTAATGCTGGTAAAATACCACCAAAACAATCTTATGTTTCATCTCAAATTAGCCTAGTTTGTTTGTAAGTTTAGGGGAGAGGAGAACTAAGGGATAAAAAGAGATCCCATATGTTAATAAAGGTATGAAATTATTTATGTATTTTTTCTACTATATAGATGGAAAAGTAATTTATGTCACAATTTCTTTTTTGTATATGTGAGAAATACATTTTATTTACTATATTACTTTAGGGTGAATACTAACTTTCCTTCTATATATAAAATCATTGTCTTGTTAATTTATTCACTTGTGTATAGGTTTGGATTAAGGAGTTGGAGTGGGATCTCTTGCCAGATGTATGGTTTCTAGCTATTAGGAGGGGTATTCAATCTACACCAACGTGCGAGGATAATAAGGCATAAACATATATACCTTTCTTATTTAAGTATATGGATTGTTATTTCAATATTGTTACAAGTCATTTTGTCACCATGACATTTGACTGTCAATATGGATCTATCACCATCCATACTCATGCTTCCTTAGAAGTCAAAACTTTTATATTCCTTAACCAGTTCATGGGAACTGGGAAAAATATCTTAAAAAAACTTAAATGTGTCCTGCACGCTTTTTGCAGTCACTTCTTATGCATGCATTGATATTCCTATCCTTACCCACAGACATATGCACTCTGTTTTCCCATAAAAACTGTGCACCCCATTTAAAAGAAAGTAGAAGCAAAAAGTAACTTCTAGAAGCATAGTTGGCACATATTCTTCCAACTAAAATCCTCTTTATTGGCACCAGTTCAAGCTATATACCTCCAATCATGGAACCTATCCCTTTGGATGAAGGAACCTTGATCCCTTCATTATAGGATCTAATCCCTCTATTTATGGATCTAAAAACTCCTCAATTTATCCTATAAATTGAGCTGAAACTCCAGGGTTAGGGTTATACTGTAGATGGTATATTGTAAATATCTACACATAAGAGTTCAATGAATATAAACTTATGCTGGTCACTCTATAGAGGAAAGCATTTCAAACCAAGGAGCATGATTATGAAGGCATAAGAGAGAAACCTTTAGGACATCAAGGCTCAGGTTGTAAGATTTATCTTTATATTATTGGTAGTACATATGGATACATTTTTCTCATTGTGTTGTTTTTAGATTCATTAAGATGATGAAAATTATTAATATCCTTGATCATTAAGTCAAACTAGTGTTTATATTATTATATACTGCAGGTGATTTCAAATATTTGCATGTTTGTGATTACAGGTTCTTCTCAGCATTGAAGTACATCTTCGAGATAAAAGGAAAGGTCCATTGGGTATGTGTTATATTATTTCCACGATTAGTAGCACGTGAAACCCCCCTAGTGTTGGGCGTAGCAGGGATGTTAGAGGTGGGGTGGTAGCCCCCCCTGTCAGGGTCCAAGGCAACACCCCGTGAAAACAAATTTGGACCCTATTTTTTGGTGGGAGGACCCACACATGGTTTTGTGCATGGGTTTGCATGTGGTTTTGGGGCATGATGGTTATCAGCCTGTGGTATTTTGTAGATCCGGTCAAGGGAACTATGGTTATGTTCTAATATAAGGTTAATGTATTGGGGTTTATGAATGCTTTGAGATGTATATATATGTGTTGTAACACTAAAAGGAATATAATGAAAAATCAAGCTAGTAATCCCAATTTTGGATCCAGGGGAAGATATCTGTGTATATTTTTTCTATGTTTTATGTTGTCGCTATTGTTTATTTAATGTTTTATAAGATTCTCTTGTAGATAATTTCTATACAGGGTTAAAACCTACATTTGGTATCATAGTTGTTTCAGCTTCAAGGGGATGCCTTTGCTGCTGAGGGATTTTTTCTTGGGCCTGTGGTAGACCTTGTGAGAAGAGTATGGAAAGTAGTGGAAAGATAGAGATTGATAAATTTAATGGTCAGAGTTTTGAGTTGTGGAATCTCAAGATGGAGTATTTGCTGGTAGATAAAGATCATTGAATCACAGTAGATCCAAGTAATAAACCAACGACAATGTCAGATGAAGATTGGGAGAAGTTGGATAGGAAGACAAAGAGCGCAATATGGTTTTGTATCTCAGATTTGGTACTGTTGAATTTATTTGGGGAAGCTATGACAAAGAATTTGTGGGACAAGCTAGGGACTTTGTACCAATCAAAGTCTCAAGTGAATAAATTGTTCATGTGGAAAAAATTGTATAGCCTGAGGATGAAGGAAGGAGACTCGGTAACAAAGAATTTAAACACCTTCAATACTGTGGTAAGTTAGTTGTCAGTTGTTGATATTAAAATCTCAAATGAGGATAAGTGCATCAAATTTTTATGTTCTCTACCATATTCTTGGGACATTATGGTTATTACAATAGGTAGTAATACAAATACCTTGAATTTTGATGAAAATGTCTCAACCTTACTATCGGAGGAAATGATACAGAGAAATATGGACGACCATAATGGAAATGCCTTATCTGTATGAGGAAGGTCCCAAAATAGAAACAAAACTAAGTTTTTGAGTGTGAGATCTAAATCTAGAGGGAGATCTAAATCTCCAAGAAAGTTTATAAAGGTGCACTAGAAATGCAGAAAGGAAGGGCACTACAAAAAGGACCACAGATCTAAATATCCTAAGAAAGGAAAGGGATATGATGATGCTCCTTCTATAGAGGCAAAAACCACCTAAGATGAAGGTGTGAATGTTTATTTGGCTTCTTCTTCAAATACACATGTATATCATGAGGCATGGTTGATTGACTCGGGTGCATCCTTTCACTTCACTCCCCATAGGAATGGTTCTGCGAGTATGAGAAGTATGATGGTGGTGATGCCTTCTTAGGGAATGATAGGAAGGCCATAAATGTCAGACATAGAAAATTCAAGATGAATATGCAAGGTGGAAGGATTAGAACACTTCTTGGTGTTCTTTATTCCTGCATTGGCAAGAAATCTAATTTTTGTAAGCAAGATGGATGATGCAAGTGTAAAAACAATGTTCAAGAAATATACCTACAATATGGTTCAGGGAGCACTTTTATTCATGCAGGGATTTCGGATTGGAACTCTATACAAGCTTCAGGGTAGCACTATTATTGATGGGTGCAATAGTTTTGTGGTTCTTGAAAGTGGATCGGAAAGCCTAGCGGTATCTGGAGAAAAGAGCATGTTATGGCATCAAAGGTTTAGACATATTGGAGATAAGGGCCTTCCGATACTGCTTGGTAATGGTATGGTAGAAGGTATGTCAAATTTCTCTCTGGATTTTGATTTCTGTGAACATTTTTTATATGGGAAGCAAAATAGAGTGAGTTTTCCTTCTAGTGCCAAGAGGGTGAATAAGATATTAGAGCTTGTGTACATTGATGTGTTTAGACCTATGTCAGTTCCATCACTGGGTAAGTTTGTGTACTATGTTTCATTCACAGATGAATTCTCAAGGAATACATGGATATATTTCTTGAGGAATAAATCTGAAGTCTATGATAGATTTAAAGCGTTTAAGGCTCTAGTGGAAAACCAGATAGAGAAGAAGATAAAGGTGCCAAGGACAGATAATGGTGGAGAGTTCTGCAAGAATGAATTTGAAGAGTTCTATAAGAAGTGTGGTATAGCACGATATAATACTAATCCATACACACCTTAGAAAAATGGTGTTGCAAAAATAATGAACAAAACGCTAATGGAAAAGGCAAGAAGCATGCTCAATGGTACTGGGTTAGGATAGGAATTCTGCGCAAAGGCAGTGGAGTCTGCATGTTACTTGGTTAATAGATCACCTTCATCAACGTTGGGGGATAAGACTCCATATGAGGCATGGACTGGTAATAAACCCTCTCTTTCACATATGAGGATATTTGGATGTGATGCATATGAACATGTTCCAAAGGAGAAAATGAACAAGTTGGATAATAAATATGAAAGGTGCATATTTATTGGGTATAAGGATGGTTTAAAAGGTTACAAGCTTTGGAACCCAGAAAAAAGGAAGGTTGTGTACAGACGAGATTTGGTGTTTAGAGAGGTGAAATATGTTGTTAAACATGAATTCCTACTAGATGAACACAAGAAGATAGAATTTGAGCTAAATGAGGATGAATCAGACTCTACAATAGAACAAGATTCAGAAAAGGAGGAGCCACAAACTCCAGCTGTGAGAAGATCAGTTCGAGAAAGAAGACATCATGAAAGGTATAGTCCATCTGATTTCTATTCAAATTTTGTTTTAACTATCACTCATGATGATCCCAAAAATTTCACGGAGGCAGTGGATTCAGAGGATGTAAAACTCTGGAAGGAGGCCATGGTTGATGAAATGACATCCTTGCACAAAAATGAGGCATTGAATCTAGTGGATTTTCCGTCTGGAAGGAAGCCCATTGAGATCAAATAGATGTTTAAGAAGAAGATTAATGTAGAAGACAAGGTGGAGAAATACCTAGGTTGGTAGAAAAAGGTTATTCCCAGGTGCCGGGAATTGATTTTGGTGATATTTTTACTCTTGTTGCCCAGGTTACTTCTATTAGATTACTTTTATATGTTTCTAATGCATTTGATTTTGAGCTAGAACACATGGATGTGAATACAAAATTTCTTCACAAAGATCTGGAAGAGGAGATCTACATGAAGCAACCTGAAGGATTTATGGTGAAGGATAAGAAAGAAATTGTATGCGGGTTAAAAAAGTCTTTGTATGGGCTAAAAAAGTCACCAAGGATGTGGTATTAGAAATTTGGTACCTCTATACAGGGACTTGGCTTCACCAGAAGTAAAGAGGATCACTATGTTTATTTTAAATTAATTGGTGACCATGTTATTTATTTGGTCTTGTATGTGGATGATATGTTGTTGATTGGAAATGACAAAGAAATTATCCAAGATTTGAATACCCAATTGTTCTCCAAATTCGAGACGAAGGATAATGGTGCTGAAAAATATATTTTAGGCATGGAAATTACGATAGATCAGGTAAAGAGGAAGCTCTGGTTAAACAAGAGGAATTATGTCGAGACTATATTTCATAGGTTCAATATGCAGGATAGTAAACTGGTGAAGGTTCCTATTCCTGTAGGTGTAAATATGTTTGTTGAACAATGTCCCAAGACATAAGAAGAAGAGGAGGATATGTCTTGTGTTCCATAAGAAAGTGTAGTGGGTACATTGATGTATGCAATGATATGTACTAGACCAAACATTGCACATGCAGTGGGAGTATTGAGCAGGTTTATGACAAAACCAGGTAAGGAGCATTGGATAGCAATGAAGCGGGTTTTCAGATATTTGTGTGGCACTAGTGATTTTGGTTTGTGCTACCACGGAAGACAAGGATTGGACAGATTTTTGGAGATCCATGGTTTTTTTGATGCATACTGGGCTAGAGATTTGGACCAAAGAATATCTACAAGTGGGTATGTGTTTAGCCTATTTGGAGGTGCAATCAGTTGGATGGGTAAAAGACATTCTGTAGTGGCTCTTTCAACCACAGAGGCAGAATACATGGCATCCACTCATGCAAGCAAGGAAGTAGTTTGGTTGTAGAGATTGTGTTCAAGTATGAGGTTGGTGCAGTGGGCTATAAGGATAGACTGTGATAGCCAAAGTGGAATTTTCTTGGCTAAGAACCCTGCTTATCATTGAAATTCAAAGCACGTTGATGTTAAATATCACTTTGTGAGAGATATGGTTGAGGATAAAAGGGCGTTGCTGGTAAAGGTGAAAATTTTGAATAATTTTGCAGATGAATTGATGAATTTTCTAAGCACTCAGAATTTCTCTTGGTGAAAAGAAACAATGGGTGTTGCAAAGTTGGACTAATTTCTAAGCTCTCTTGTCACCCCCTGCAGAAAGAAAAAAACAAGTGGGAGAATGTTGGGTATATGTTATATTATTTCCACGATTAGTCACACGTGTAGGGGGGTCACAAGAGAGGCAAAATCCCCTCTTGTAGATTGTGTTGGGTGCAGCAGGGGGAATCAAATGGGGGGTGAAAAAACCCCTTGTCGTGGTTTGGGGCAACTTGTTGATCTAAATGTGATTGAAATATGCTTAAGTAGCTTGATTAGTTTGTCCATTAGATTGATTGTTAAATGAAGAAATATTTTAAGTGGAAGACGACATAAACCAACAATAAATAAATGATTAAATCATAGCAATAAACAAAGAGAAGAAGAAGCAAACATTTTGATTACGGAGTGCGTCCCTAGTGGACTACATCTTTGGGTCTGCTTTCAAGTGGGCGTCCATTTCTATTAGGATTGATATTGAGGAATTTATTTACATAGAAATGAAATAGAATGAATGTGCTTGAAGAAAATTCTAGACATTGTAAACGGAAGGTACTCTCTCTCGCCTTTCCAACGCCTATCTCTGTGCTCAATTCCGACACCCGACAACTAAGCAATGCTGCAAACAAAACTACCTATCTCCTTATGAAACTAAACTCAAAATTCACACTGTCCTTCATGAGGCTTTGTCATGGTTTATATAAGCTATACTCGAACCTCTGTTTACTCCATTTATTAGTTGACTGAATACTTCATGTGATTTGGTATCGAATCCTATCTCCTAATTAAATCCATACGAATAAGTGATGAACCTTAGCATTGTTTTAATTGTAGAAAACCCAAATATAAACCATATAATATAATTTTAGCCTGGTAGCTAACTAACTGGGCACATCTGAGTAACCGCTGTGTGTGATCAGGCGGGCAGACATAGATAGCACCGATGGTTAGGCTAACTGCGCAGGGAGTTGTAACCATTCCCATGTGAATTGGCAAAAAGGATCTCGGCGGTCACGGTTGCTCTGGTGGTTACGGTATTATCTGCAACAGATGTCACATGTCACGTGGTTTTAGCATTGACGGTCAACATTCTCCGCTGCGGTATTTAAAACTGCCAACAAAACATTCCCGTCATGGTCTATAGACCTGCCACATGTGCAAACCTTCCGAGGCAGTCTCTACTGGCGGTTAGGAAGCGCTGTGGGTTTTTATAAAGTTTATTATAATTTTTTAAAACTTTATATCACCCGAACCCTCTTAAGGTTTATGTAATGTTTTTTAAATTTGCGCTTTAGGTTTTTACATAGGATTTAGACTTAGGAGATTTTCACTTATGGTTTAGGACTTAAGGTTTACCATAGCATTTTAGGAATAGGTATTAAATCATGTGTATAAGGTTTTAGGCTTAATTCTTAGGTTTTAGATGCATAGTGCTAGGATTAGACCTTAGGATCTATGATTAGGTCTTAGCACATAGGTGTTAGGTATAAAACCATTACCTCACCATGAGCCTTATACATCAAATTAAACCTTTAGAAGCCATGAACCTGACCATGATCAATTTTTAGGACGTTTTATTCAGGCGACACTGATGAAACTGGTGGATTAGAGACTAAACTGGGCGTTGACTGTACTTGGAACTCTGTCGACCCGTACTGACCAAGATCCTCCTAGATAAATCCTATCCACTTAAAATATTTTGGACCACAAAAGCTTGATTTTAAGCAGACAATAAGTGAGAATATAGCTCTCTCACTTTCATCTTGACTTTGATGACATACAACCATACCTGATCATCGACCTGAAACTAATGCTTATCATGGAGCAATTTGATCCTGATTTGACTTAATTCTTGTCATGGTGCAGAAAAATTCAATGCTTGATTGTAAGCTTGATGCACATAAGCTACAAATTCATCCCATATCTTAGTATTTTTACTGTAGTTACGTCGAAGAAAATTTATCCCAGTTCTCTTCACCATTTTCGTCTGTCCTTGAACCAAATCCATGCTGGTCCATGGTTGCAAAGGGACTGGAAGTGGCTTGTGCAAAAAAATATTTCGATTGCATGGATTGCTTTTTGAGCACATTACACATCTCTTTATTTACTTCATAACTGTCTCATACATATGAGGCTAGTAATAATACTTTTGAATTTGTGCCATATTCTTGCTTATGCCTGCAATCCAAGAAAGACGAACTTCCCGAATAACCTGCACTCTTTCTATTTGAGCATTATGAGTTAGCCATTCATAAGCATCTTTAAAATCATCATCAGTTATATAATGTTCTACATAAATTTCATGAACCAATGAACTTTTATGCAGTACTACTGAAGCATTCAAAGATAGAATATCAACTACTTTACTTGTTACACCTTCCTTATCCTTAATTACTAAGTCAATTTGCTAAAGAAATCCCATCCAACTGTAGTGAGATTGTTGCAACTTAGTATATGACTGAAAGTATTGAAGCAACTGATAATCTATGTGAATCATTGTTTCCATTGCATAACCTTAAACATCTATTTTAACTTCATATGGTTGTTGATGATCTATCAATGCTGTGAAAATTTTCTACTTAAACGAACCAACTTTAAAATCGACACTTATTCCCCATGTCCCGTTTTTCTTATGAGCCAAAATTATGGGTGAAATATATGGAGATGAATTGGGTCGTATTAATTCTTTTCCAAACTTCTTTGTAATTTTTTGCTTTATTTATTTATGCTCTATAACTGACTTGTGATACATTCCATTATTAGGGGCATCAGACATCAACTGCATCTCATGTGATATTTCCATTTTATGAAGTAGATGTTTTGTGTTCTTTAACTAGATCCTGAAATGAATCTACCTTTTTAACCAAATTACCTTCATACTGAATTTCACAACCTGAACAAGTATCAATAAGATCCTTATGTTACTCTTTTATTGACATGAGTATGTATCTCTTACTTGAAATTATTAATTGCTTCATCTGATTAACATTAATTAAATTCAGGTGATCTTTGACTTTATGTGCCTGAACGTTGTACTTAATCCCATATTTCATGAGATGATACATATGTTACTTTCTATAAAATAATGCATCATGGTTATAGAGATAAGGGCTACCTAAGACAATTCCACAAATGTCTAACAGTATCACATCTAGCTCCACTTCATAGATATAGTTAGATGTGATTGGAAATTTTAACCGACACTGTTTGGTAACATGAATTTGAGATTTTTCCTTTAACCACCCTAAAGGATATGGATTTGGATGATTATGTGTTTTAAAACTCAATTGTTTAACCAATGACTTAGAAATCAAATTTTCCTGTGATCCCTTATCAAACAATGTATCTATCTTAGTATTTTTTGAAGTTACCCTTATATGAAATAACTCGATTCTTTTATATTCATTTTTTTGTTTGATGTTTGAAGAAGAATATGTACTAGCATCATAAATTTTACCTATGGTAACCATAGCAGTGATTTTGATTTCATCACCTGAATCCGATCCCAAGTCCAAGCCTAGCTAGATTTTTGTTTCAACCTTCCTTTCACCCTTCTTTGTTTGGAACTTCTTTGGCTTCAATTCCGGATGAAGTTTCCAACACCTAGCTTCATCATGTCCGATCCTTTGGAAATGTGTACACATAGGTCTATCATCTTTCTTCTGAGCTGTGGCAGTATTCTTTCCCTTTGACTTGCCCTTCTTTTTTTTGTCTTCAGCTTCCATCTAATTCTATGTATTTGGTGTAAACTTGAATGGTCTACCACCTGATTCTACATGAATAGCTTGAACACAAACTTCATCAAAATAATTAGGATTGAACATTAATAATGTATGCTACAAATAATGAATGCAAACTGCCAATATACTTCAACAAATTTTCTTTTGTGTTCAAAGAAATACCAAGTGCTAATGCTTTCTTCCCGAATTTCTGTGTGAACTCTTGAACATTTTGTCCCTTACCTTGTCGCAAGCGCTGCTAATCAATTCTAGCCTACTGTGTGTGACCCAACGGATATAATTTTTTCCTTAGAGCTTTTATAAACTTATTCCATGAGGTGATAACTTTTCCTTTACGCTTTAAATATATTTGTATCTTACTTTCCCACCAGATCAAAGCAGTACCCCCCATTCTAAGAGTAGCTAATTGGATGTTTGTCTTATCATCAGTAATATTTTGAATATGACAATAGACTTCTAACTGTTTTACCCAATTATCTATTTTCTCAGGGTTTATTTCACCATCATACACAGGTAATTCAAACTTAACATCAAGTTTCAATAGTGGAATCTTCGGTTTCTTTTCTTTTTATAATTTAGAACTAGAAGTAGGAGAGGAAGAAGAAGATGATGGAGATGACAGAGGAGATGGTGATTTACTGCCTTACCTCTACTCTTTTCCTTCTTTGATGCCTTCGACGATGAGGCTGCATCTCTCGTCTTTTTGTCTTCATATAATTCTGCCATCATTTTTTGCATGTTTAGAAACATCTGCTAGATTTGATTCTCATCCATGGGTTTATTTTAAGTAGCTTTAGGAGTATCAACGGTCTCAGTCCCTATCATTGTTAACATCCACTGACAAACAAACTACAAATCACAACCTGCTCTAATACCAAATATGATCTGAATGTGATCGAAATATCCTTAAGTAGTTTGATTAGTTTGTCCTTTAGATTGATTTTTAACTAAAGAAATATTTTAAGTGGAATATGACATTAACCAACAGCAAATAAATGATTAAATCACAGCAATAAACATAGAGAAGAAGAAGCAAACAGTTTGGTTACAGAGTTCGTCCTTGGTGCACTACATCTCCGGGTCTGCTTTCAAGTGGGCGTCCGTTTTTATTAGGATTGATCTTGAGGAATTTATTTACACATAAATGAAAGAGAATGAATGTGCTCACAGGAACTTATGGACTCTTTAAATAGAAACTACTCTCTCTCACATTTTCAACATCTGTCTCTTCGCTCAATTCTAACACCCGACTACTGAGCAATGCTGCAAACAAAACTTCCTATGTCCTTCTAAAACTGAACTCAAAATGCACACTGTCCTTCATAAGGCTTTGTCATGGTTTATATAATCTGTACTCGAACCTTTGTTTACTCCATTTAGTAGTTGGTTGAACACTTCATATGATTTTTTATTGAATCCTATCTCCTAATTAAATCCCTAGGAATAAGTGATGAACCTTAGCGTTGTTTTAATTGTAAAAACCCAAATATAAACTATATAATATAATTTTAGCCTCACGGCTAACTAACTGGGCACATCTGAGTAACCACTGTGTGTGATCAGGGGGGAAGACAAATATAGCACTGGCAGTTAGGCTAACCGCACGAGGAGTTATAACCATTCCCATGTGAATTGGTGGAAAGGATATCAGCAGCCACGGTTTCTCCGGTAGTTATAGTCTTATCCATAACAGATGTCACATGTCACGCGGTTTTAGCACTGACGGTCAATAGTCTCTGCTACAGTCTTTAAACCTGCCAACACAACATTCTCGTCATGGTTTATAGACCTACCACATGTGAAATCCTTCCGACGTGGTCTATGCTAGTGGTTAGGAAGCGTTGTGGATTTTTATAAAGTTCATTGTAATGTTTTTAAAATTTATATCACCCAAACCCTCTTAAGGTTTATCTAATGTTTTTTAACTTTGCACTTTAGGTTTTTACATAGGATTTAGACTTAGGAAATTTTTTCTTATGGTTTACGACTTAAGGTTTACCATAGCATTTTAGGAATAGGTCTTAAATCATGTGTATAAGGTTTTAGGCTTAATTCTTAGGTTTTAGATACATAGTGTTAGGATTAGACCTTAGGATTTATGATTAGGTCTTAGCACTTAGGTGTTAGGTATAGGACCATTACATCACCATGAACCTTATACATCAAACTAAACCTTTACAAGCCATGAACCAGACTGTGGTCAATTTTGAGGACGTTTTCTTTGGGTGACACTGATGAGCTGGCGGATTGGAGACTGAACTGGACATCAATTGTACTTGGAACTATATCGATCTATACTAATCAAGATCCTCCTGTATCACCCACCCATGGTTTTGTGCATGGGTTTTCACATGGTTTTGAGGCATGATGGTTATTGGCCTCTGCTATTTTGTAGATCTGGTCAAGGGAACTACAGTTATTTTATAATCCAAGATTAATGGATTGGGGTTATCAATGCTTCAACATGTATATATATGTGTTTTAACACTAAAAGGAATATAATGAAAAAAGGACAAAATCTCTATGTATATCCGTTTTATGTTTTATGCTCCTGTTATTGTTTATTTTCTATTTTTTAAGATTCATTTGCAAATAATTTATGTATAGGGTTAAAACCTACAAGGTCTACATCAAACATCTTATTGAAAGGTAGGAGCATTACACCCTCTTTTCTAATTTTTGATAATCTGAATGCTAATAGTTTAGGGAAAGAGATATTCAACTGGTTGTTTGCTTCTAGTTATCTATTGGGATACTAGGGAGATCACTCTTGTCTACAAGAGGGATTTATCTAGAAAAAAAATTGGTGACTTCGCTGGGGAAGAAGCTTTGTTTTCTCTTGATTCTTTTGGTTTAGTTTTCCAATTTTCCTAGTTTGACTATGTCAGAGTGTTGTTGGGTTTATGAATTTTTAGATCCTATGAATTAGAATGACTTGTGTTTATTTATTTAAAATATTCTCTACCGTGCGCTATTTTCTGTTGTGTAACCAACTGAAAAAGAGAAGAAAAGAGATATAAACGCCTTATAAATGAGCCACTTCGAGGGGGCAACCTCCAATACATTACATAAATGAACAATTCTTGGATGATAAAATTCACAAAACCTCCTTTCTATATATAGGAGTCCATGGGGCCATAATGTAATCCTAGTGGGCCACAATGTAATCCTAGCCGACCTAACAATAATAATTTAAGGGCACAATAATAACAAAATGGGGGTTACAAGGGTACAATAATAACAATAAGGGGTTTACACTAACAATAATAAGAGGCTATACTAGTGATATAGGGACCTAACATGCCCCTCTCCTTCAAAAAAGTGTTGTCCTCAACACTTGAGTAGCTCCGGGTGCTTCTGTATAAAATTCTCATCCTCCCATGTAGAATCTTCAGTGGGTAAGTTCTTCCACTTGATGAGATACTCTGAAATTGATCGATTCCGTAGTTGTCGAGTTCTTTTTTCTATGACTGCTTGAGGTTCCAATATGATCTTCCCTTCCCCATCAAGTTCTGGCAATACTGTTTGAACTGGAAGATTTTCACCTATAACCTTCTTTAAGCATGAAACATGGAAAACTGGATGTACTCATGAAGAAGCAGGAAGCTCCAATTTGTATGCCATAGTACCAATATTTTGCAACACCTTGTAAGGACCATAGTACTTTGGTGATAATTTATTATCCTTCTTAGCTTGCTTGAGGGACATTTGTTTATATGGTTGTAGCCGTAAAAATACACAATCTCCTACATCAAAACTTCTCTCGCTGCGATGTTGATCTGCCTGTTGTTTCATTCGATTTTGTGCCAAATTCAGGTTATCCTTTAAGAGTTGGAGAACTTCTTCTTGATGCTCGATGTGATCTTCCACTGCTTGAACCTTCGAATTTTCTCTTAAATATGATGTGATGGATGGTGGATGATATCCATAAAGTGCCATAAATGGGGTCATTTTTGCTGCGGTATGGAAGGAAGTGTTATACCACCATTCAGCAAGAGGTAACCACTTGACCTATTGTGTTTGTTTATCGGATACAAAACAACGAAGATATCCTTCCAAACATTTATTTACTATCTCAGTTTGACCATCAGATTGAGGATGATAAGATGAGCTATGAGCTAATTGAATACCCAAACAAGAAAATAACTCCGTCCAAAAATTTCCAGTAAAAATGGGATCTCTGTCGCTCACAATAACCCTTGGGCTTCCATGTAGCTTTTGAATTATGTCCATAAATGTAGTAGCAAGTGTACTTGCTTTAAATGGATGAGATAATGCACAAAAGTGTGCATACTTGGTAAGTCTATCAACTACCACCATGATGACACTCTTTCCTTTGGACTTAGGTAAACCTGTGATAAAATCCATTGAAATCTCCTCCCAACGTTGACTGGGAATGGATAAAGGTTGTAGAAGTCCTGGGGTCTTAATTGTTTCCACTTTATTCTGCTGGCAAACCAAACATTCCGCCACAAACTTTCGAATATCAGATTTAAGGCCATCCCAAAAAAATTCTTTCTTCACCCTGTGGTAAGTTTTTAAAAATCCTGAGTGTCCTCCTAAAGGAGAAGTGTGCAATTCGAGAAGAATATTTTGTTTTAGTTGGGAATTCTTACAAAGATATAAGCGATCTTTGTACCATAAGGAATCATTTTTCCAACTAAATGTATCAGATGTACTAGGATCTTGCTGCAACTTTTGAATGAGTGTCCACACATCTTTGTCCTTCTTCCATTCATCTCTTTCTTCGGTTATCCAATCTGGTTGGATAATAGAAATGGCACAAAGCAATGCTTCCACCTCTTCATTCTTTCTTGAGAGTTTCGCTCTTTTTGAAGTAAGGATATCTATAAGGCCTGATGTTTGGAGGAACACTTCCTGGAATCAAATGAATAGCATGATCATGATCACGAATAGGTGGGAGTCCTTTGGGAGTTTCAAACACCTTGGAATGATTGTCCAAGACTTGTTGGATATCTGCAGAAATAGATGATTTTGATGTTGGAACTTCTAGTGAGCATAATTGTGCAATTACGCCTCGCTGTTCTTTCTTTAGAAGCTTTGTCATGACATTAGAGCTTATTATCCTTCCTGGCTTCCCTGCAATACCCCGTAATTCGACTTCCTTTCCTTCTGAAAAAAATTTCAAGAAAAGTTCTTGAAAATTAAAAGTTACCGTCCCCAAAGATTGTAACCATTGTACTCCTAGTACAACATCAACACCTCCCATAGGAATGGAAAGCATTGGACTAATCAATACATATTCCCCCATGGTTAGCTTGATATTATGGCATTTTCCAGAGCAATTTATAGTTCCTCCATTTGCAACCATCACTTGACATTCTGGTGCTGGGTATAGGAAACAATTTAATTCCTTGGCTACCTTATAATGAATAAAATTATGGGTGCTACCTGAATCAATCAACACTATTACCCTTTTCTTCTTTATATGTTCTTCTATCTTGAGAGTTTGAGGAGTGGTAATTCCTGCCAGTGCATTACACGATATGGTCGGATTCATTTCTTCTTCTTCTAGGGGTGGTTCCTGGTGTAGATCCTCTTCTTGTTCATTTTCTTCTTCTTCTTCACAATCTATGTAAAATAATTTCTTCTCAGCACACTTATGACCTTTAGTGTATTTGCTATCACAACTGTAGCAAAGCCCTTTTTGCTCTTTTTTCTTCCAATTGTTGTGGTGTCAACCTTGTAGGTTGTGGAAATCTAGGCGTAGCAACACTTCCTTCTTTATAGAATTGAGTGGTAGGCTTCCTTGTCGCCATAATTTTACATTCAACTTTTCTTGCCAACCTGAATGCCTTCTCCAATGAATCGGGTTCCAAAATGCGAACTTCATGTTGGATGTTATCCTTTAAAGTGCCTAGGAAGAGATCAATCCTGTGTTCCTCTGTAAGATCAGTTACCCTTATATTCAATTTTTGGAAGTCCTCAATGTGCTGCCCCACTAAACCCCTTTGTTTGAGATTTATCAATTGGGTAAAGAAGGTGTTGCTCTTTGTATCCTCATAATGTGCTATCATTTCCTCCGTAAAAATTGACCAAGTGACAATTTTTTTACGGGAACAAAGCCATCGATACCATACAAATGTATTTTGTTCTAAATGTAAAGTTGCAATGCGTACCTTTTGTGTGTTTTGCACGTTAAGGAGATCAAAATATTGCTCCATCTGTAGTATCCATGTTACAGGATCCTTTCCATCAAACTTCCTCATATCCATTTTTGGAATATGGTGGTTCTTCCCGCCAACATTAGAGTTTATGAAATCATGATTAACATTAATTTTGTTCTCATCATGAGGTTCTTCTACTATCTTTTCACCATTAGGAAACATTTCTTGTATCAACTTTGTCAAACCTTCGATGTCTGCTTTTAGATCATTCTTCATGTTTTCCATGTTGTCTTTCATGTCATCCATCTTAGCTTCCATGCCAGCTTGCATGCCATCCATCTTAGCTTCCACGCCTTTCTTCAAACCGTCCATCTTCGCTTCCACACCTTTCAAACTGTTTCATTTTTCATTGTTCTGTGAAATAAATTTTACTCTATAATTTCAGTATCATCTTGTAATTCTTCATATGCTCATGAGTCATAGTATGAGACCCTTCTGAAACTTAATGGGTGTTGAATTCTTTTTAGGGGCCATTTTAAAATCCAATATTGATATCTATTCTACAAGTTCCCCTTGGAATCAATTCAACTTGATTCTTCAAACAAGACTTATGTAATTCGGAAAAAAAAATACACACCTTTTTCTTGCTTTTGAGGAGCTCAATATTGAAATTGGATTATCTCTGTAATTGAAAATTTTCGATATCTGAAATTTAGCCCTGTAGTAGCCCTCTGAAGCTTCTTTCAAATGCCACAGGTCTGACCTGATTTGGATTCTCCAAGACAAATTTGTGTCCAATCTCCCACAATGACCTAATTTTGGACTGGTTCAGTAGAGCGAACTTGTAGGACTTGCCACGTGTCACTGTTTGTCCTTTGTCTCTGAAATTGATAGCCAAGAAACTAAAGTCCATGCACTTGCAACCACTTTTTACGGCACTCATATCCACTGCCCAGAGAGAGAGTTATTTAACTTTTCCCACGATCACCTCTTTGAGATGAAATTCAGGAGCTTGAAAAAGCACTACCTTTCACAGATCATATCTCCAAAAATATTGTGAAACAAGCTCTAAATTTTTTTGACAAATTTCCTCAGGATTTCAACCTTTGAATTTCAGGGTCACAGACCTTGACAGGCTTGATTTATAGCAGAAATTCCGATATTTTGTTTAGGAGCTTGAAAAAGACAAAACTTCTTAGATGATATCTCATAATGTATTACAAAATAGAGTCTAAATTTTTAGACAAACTTTTATAAGTTAGGCTTAGCTTTACTTAATTCAGCTTAAAGAACTTATTGAAAAACAGTTAGAGAAAATTCCACGTGGCACGCTTGGAGACGTGAACCCTGAATCCAAAGCTCTGATACCAAATGTTATGTAACCAACTCCAAAAATAGAAGAAATGAGATATCAACGCCTTAGAAATAAGCCACTTCGAGGGGGCAACCTCCAATACATTACATGAATGAACAATTCTTGGATGATACAATTCACAAAACCTCCTTTCTATATATAGGAGTCCATGGGGCCATAATGTAATCCTAGTGGGCCACAATGTAATCCTAGCCGACCTAACAATAATAATTTAAGGGCACAATAATAACAAAATGGGGGTTACAAGGGTACACTAATAACAATAAGGGGTTTACACTAACAATAATAAGGGGATATACTAGTGATATAGGGACCTAACATTGTAGGGATCCCAACCTCCTCCTCTCCTCTATAAATATAGCCATATTCCATTGATGTGCTAGCTGAATAGCTGAATAGCTGAATGGCTGAATAGCTGAATGCTTGGTAGCTGAACTTGCAAGAGGAAAACTATAGCCGAGCCACCATTGAAAGCAGAGCCGAGAAGAACCCCGTGAGAGAGAGCTTCATCCAGATTCTCGACAGGATTTGTTGAGACACACTCCACTGTCAGCCCCACCGAAGGAAGATCATAGCGTCAGAGCATTTGGTTGTAATCTCCCTTTTGTCATTTATAATATAAGAGACTCTGATTTTGGTTCTATTCATGTGTTCATTTATTTATGTAATGCAATGAATTATATCCTCTCTGACAGATATATGGTTACATGCTTTATATTTTACATTGTATGTCATCGTTTCCTTGCATGTGTACAGGTGTTCAGACGTGTCGAACGGAAGGTTTGTGATCTGTCAAGCGAGGAACGAGACACATCATCTTTTCTTCAACGACGACTGCGTAGGATTTGAGGTAGGCTACTCGTCACGATTTTTGTCTTTTTGTAACTAGGAACCAACGTCATTGTGTGAATTGATTGTTGCTAGACCTGATCTAGGCTAGTGGTATCGCCTCTATCTACAGAGGGGATTTACCTCCTCAACACCCTCCAAACACCTTCGCCTTAGGGATCTATTTACGGAGTATCAACTTGTTATTGCATTTTTTCAAGAAACTTTATGTACACGAGATAAAGCACTTAGTTTTTTTCTCAAGATTCGTCCTGGTTGGTGTGCGATGGGTATTGATGTTGTCAGTAGGGCCAGTGGAATATTGGCCATGTGGTGGTCAGATTCAAAGCTTATAGTTTCTTCGGTGGTATAATATTAGAGGGTTGTTTCAGGGCTCAGATGAGACATTCCATGTTATTAACTTATATGAACCATGTCACAGTCGGATTCATTTTTTGGATCACATAAATTCCTCTTATGTCCCGAGGATCAGAAACCTCATTGTGATAGGGGATTTCAATTCCGCCCTGGTGGTGGAGGAAATATGGGGACAGAGGGCCCGTTTGGATCCACTAGTGGACCACATCATTCATATTTTCCGGGATCACAACATGGTGGACATTCGGTTGTTTCCCCTTCAGCCGACATGGACCAATAATCGTTCAGGTGTGGATTTCATTAGGAAGGTTTTGGATAGAGTTATGGTCCATGAGGGTATCATCGAGAAGCTTGGAAACACCAAAGTCTAGGTGGTAGTGGATACACTATCAGACCATATGATTATCATTCTATCTTGGAGGGTAGAACTGGAGTGTAGGGGGGTTCCTTTCAAATTCAATAGGATCTGGTTGGATGACCCTGAATATAATCAGTTGGTGATGGAGTTTTGGAAAAGAGATATCAGCTCTAATGGTGGGGATGAGTGGCGAAAGTTCACAAGTAAATTAAGAAATTTGAAAACTCACACTAAAATATGGGAGAGAAGGAAAAAATAAATTCTTAGATGGGAGTTGCGCGAGATATCAGATGAAATAGCGATTATACATGAGAACATGCTGGACAATCCTTCAACCCGAAAAACATATGAACACCTGACTGTTTTGGAGCAGAGAAAAGTGGACATTTTAAATATTCAAGAAGTAACATGGAAGCTAAATAACCGAGTAAAATGGATGAAGGAGGGAGACAAGAACACAAAATATTTCCATTAGGTGGAAAATGGTAGAAGGAATATGAACTCAATATGGAGTATTGAATCAAAGGAGGGTTCCTTAGTCTACTCAACCGAGGATATTCAGAAAGAGGCTTTCTCTTATTTCTTTGATTTTTACAAAGTAGATCTTGAGATTGACCATACATGCCAAACATGGGTGTTGTACCACATGCCTTTAATGTTTGACTCTGAAGAAAATGACCAGTTAGCAGTTGTCATTACAAAGGAGGAGTTTGAGGCTGTACTCAAAAATTTCGCTCATGATAAGAGCCCTGGACCGGATGGGTGGCTGACATAGTTCTTTCTGCATTTTTTTGAGACTATGGGGGATGAAATTCATATGCTTGTGGAGAGGACTAGATGGATGGGGTTCATTCCTGAGGATATAAATTCAAATTTTATTGCGATGATTCTAAAGTCGTCTCATCCTTGAACATTCACTCAGTTCAGGCCGATTTCATTATGTAATGTCCTGTACAAAATTACTTCAAAAATAATTGCTATGAGGTTAAAAGGAGTTCTATCATCCAAAATTTCTGCAGACCAATATGGTTTCCTCCAAGGGTGCTCGATTCATGATGTAGTGGCATCGGCTCAGGAGGTCTTACACCTGATAGAATCCCGAAAGCTGGAGGCACTTATCATGAAGGTGGATTTGTACAAGGCATATGATTTTGTTGATTGGTCATATATCAGATTAGTCATGCTTAAGATCGACATATATCTACCTAATATAAGATGGATTATGGCGTGTATTATGTCTGCAAAATATGTTGTAATTATAAATGGGTTGCCGATGGATTTCTTTGGGGCAGAGCATGGTCTATGCCAGAGATGTGCCCTCTATCCCTTACTGTTTATTTTAGTTATGGATGGATTTAGTAATCTCATGAAAATGGAAATGTAGGCTGGATATTTCAAGGGTATATAATTTTCTCCATCTGTATGCATTTCTCACTCCTTGTTTGTAAATGATTTGATTGTTTTTGGCAGGATTATAAGAAACCAATGGTTTTATCTCCATTTTATCCTTACCCATTTTGGTGTTGCGATTGGACTTATCATTAATAATCACAAATCTCTCCTTATGCACACGAATGGTGATGAGAATGAGATCAATTTCATATCTAATTTTTTGGGTGTGAAATCAAGGCATATTTATGAGGGAATTACATACCTTGGTTTTAAACTAAAACCAAATGGATATAAAGTGACTGATTGGACATGACTGGTGGATAAGTTTAGGAACAAGATATATAAATGGGACCATAGATGGTTGTCGCTTGGTGGGAGATACATATTGGTCCAGGTGGTATTACAACAGTTTGTTTTATATTAGGGACATCTGTTTCTCCTTCCAGCATGCATGATTTCTCTTATAAATTCAATTATCTCACATTTTATTTGGTCAGGGGCATTAAAGGGGAAAAAATTACACCTATGCAAACTGGACATGATAACCATGCCGAAGGAGTTTGGGGATTGGGGTTGCTGCATGTCAAGTCCTTCCTGTCGGCACTCTTAATCAAATCACTATGGAGGGTATTGAATGGTAATGGCATATGGTCTGGAATTTTCCGAATGATGTATATTTTTGGAGAGCCTATTACACAGATTTATCGCGGCACTCTGCAGAGCCTATTACACAAATTTATCGCGGCACTCTGCCCCGTAAAAGAATTGAATCAACCATCTAAAATGGTTTTAGAAAGGTTATGAATATTTTTGTTTTGTGTTTGGCTTGGAGATTTGGAAATGGCGAGAGTATTCTCCTAGGTGCCGACAGGATCGTTGGTTATCTACTGGGTCTGCTTAATGCGGATAGTCTTCCTCATATATTATTCCACATAGGGATCCTTTTCATGCCACAACTTATTGAATCATGGCATCATGGATGCCAAAAGTGGAAAACAATAACCCAACTTGGTCTGGTGAATCACGATGTCCCAGCTTGGCATATATATGTGGATAAATTACGACCGAGTGGGTTGTGTTTCCACCTTGTGGGTGACAATATTGTTTGGGATGGTGTCATGAAAGCTGGTGGCTTGGTTGTCTAGGACATATACCTATTTATCATAAAAAATCGCATAGGAGCCGCCACACGATCCCCTTTTTCGGTATATTGGCACTGGAATATCCCATACAAGGTTCTGCTGTTTGGATGGCTAGTATGGAGGGAGTGGGTTTTGACATGGGATAATCTCAGGAAGAGAGGCATTCATGGTCCTAGCAGATGCATCTTTTGCCATAAATATGAGGAATCGATTGGCCACCTCTTTCTTGAATGTCCAGGGGTACTAAAAGTCTGGGATTTATTCTCACACTTTCATATTGAGTCAGGATGGAGACCGGACAATATTATCAATACTTTCACTACATGGGGTGCTCTCAAAGGGAAATTTAAATCACTTCCTTACTAATTCTTCTGGGAAGTATGGCTGGCCTGAAATATGGCTATTTCCGATGATAATACAATTAACACTGGGCACATTTTTGGTGCCACTATGTCTTGGATTCGTAATCAACCTTCTTCGATTCATATTGAGAGGGACCTATCACATAGGATCATGCCTCATCCTATTTCCCTTCCTGCAGTTTTCTTTGATGGTGCTCAAAAGGGTGGAGTATGTGGATGCGACACCTGGATAAAGATAGACAACCTACAGAGATTCCAAATGCACTGGAATGGGGGTAGGGGAACCAATGTCAAAGCCGAACTATTGGCTTTATGGAGCGGTTTGTGGATGGATATCAACTTACATTTACCTTATATAAATATATATGGTGATGCCGAGGTTGTATTGGATGGATTATTGGGGCATGCTACAATACAACCAAAAGGTTTGGGGGGGTGGATTCAAAGAATAAAATATCTCATGACAAAGCTTAATAATCCACCCTTGAATCATATATACAGAGAATGCAATACTTAGGCTGATATGTTGTCAAAGAAGGGGCTTGTTGACCCTCCTGGAAATTTCTACATTGCTCAGTTCAATGGTCCATCACTGTTACAGGAATTCATGGTCCCATCTTTCTAATGTGGCGTGTCAATGCAGATTATACATGTTGTTTCCCTTTTGGTTTGATGTCTTGTATTTTCCGACCTCTCAACAAGCGAGCCTGACAATTTCTAGCCCTCCTTGCTGCAATGAGACTGTTAAACGGTCTAGAACATTGATACCCGATACAGTCTTTTGGTTTCTGTTAAATAAGACCCATGATGCTATTGGTGATCCGTATCCTCCTCAGGCGAGCCTGCTTCAATTTAAACATCGGATATGCTGCTTATTTTTTCCTAAACATAAACAAATGGCTTTGTTTCCATCTCTTTCATCTGTATGTTTTCATTCTCTCTGTTATGGCCCTCTATGAAGCCGTTTATGTTGGTTTTTGGTATTACAGATTGATGTGTTTTGACTTACAGACCTTTTTAATTGCAGACATATAGTGGATAATGGAATGACATATGAAATTGTATAGATTGATGTGTTTTGACTTATAGACCTTTTTAATTGCAGACATATAGTGGATAATGGAATGACATACAAAATTGTATGTACAGTCTCTGAAAATAGGCCCAAATATAGTGCCCATGGCCTTTTTTCGATCTATGAATCATGATCATGTAATATTTCTAAATATAATAGAACAAAGTTTTTTTCATCTGAAAAAAAAAAAAGAAAAAGAAAAAGAAAAAGAGAAAGAGAAAGAAAAAAGAAAAGAAAAGAAAAAGAAAGAAAAGAAAAGAAAAGAAAAGAAGATATACATGTTCTATTCAACCCTGGCCAGCAATACCATCTTCCAAAATATTCATCTTTATTTTTTCCAATGGCTGCAATAATATCAATGATAGTGTTATATCTTTTAAGAAATGTGGAGTAAGTCTCGTTGACTTTAATTTTTGTTGAATATGAAGGTGAATGAGAGAGTTTATATGCATGTAGTTGAAATATTAATAATTAATCTAAATTCATTGTACTTTGGAATTTATTGAATTTTTAGAGATAAAATTTCTTTTCACTCTAAATAAAATTTACTTCTCAATATTATCATTTAGTATTATTTTTCTGTAATTTTATACTAATATACTGGGACTAGTCTTCTCTATTTTTCTGTAATTTTATACTAATACTGGGACCAGTCTTCTCTATTTTTCTGTAATTTTATACTAATATACTGGGACCAGTCTTCTCCATCCAGCAATGGTTAGATGCTATGGTCACCTGTTGTGAAAATTTCTGAGTGTGAGTACAAATTGGACCTCCAGTGCCGCATGTTAAAGTCACTAGTGAAGTGGGGATTATCTTGTTAGAATGCAAATTTTGTTGATGCATTTATCTATATATCTTATATTATTCACGAAGATTTCAGACAGCTTTAGAAGTTCTTTGTTGAAGAAGCTTGCCAGATTGTGAATTTGTGGGGGGAATATTTGGTATTTATTATGGACGTAATATAATTAATAAATAAATGACATGATTGTGTTTTTTAGAATTGTATTTTTTGGTCAATTTATTTAAAATTTGGTTTTTTGAGGGTGTTGAATTTATTTATGCATTCAAAATCACAATCTTACTTAAAATTTTATTGCCAGATTCTAGTGAAAAGTAAGTTATTTTATCTATTTATTAGAGGAGACTAAGTATTTTATTATCTCCTAGATTATCAGATCAAGTTTACAAGGTGAAGTCTAAAGAAATGGAAGAAAAGGAGATGACATTGCACAAACTTAGTAGACATACTTGAGCATAACCTCCTTAACCACAGATGGATCAAATCTCATTATAAATCCATCTTAACCACAGATGGATCAAATCTCATTATAAGCAAACCACAGATGGATCAAATCTCATTATAAATCCATCTTAACCACAGATGGATCAAA
The DNA here is from genome assembly GCA_034641835.2 of Pinus albicaulis. NCBI lineage: Eukaryota > Viridiplantae > Streptophyta > Pinopsida > Pinales > Pinaceae > Pinus > Pinus albicaulis. The sequence goes on along the minus strand of CM076584.1, from coordinate 884,448,340 downwards.
TCTCATTATACGCAAACCTCCTTTTAGAATGAAAAACATGAAAAAATATTTACAAGTCAAGAGATTAATCACTTTTATGAAAAAAATTACATGTCAAAAGATTTAATAGCTTCTAGTGCTTGATAAATCAGTGATTAAGATTGATGTATAATGGTTTTCCATCTCTATATATAGATCATATGTAATTTAAAATTTTTCCTCTAGTAACTAAATTGCCTTTAATTACTTTTTCTTTTTATAAGGTAAACATTAACACACATTATATATATATAGATTCAGACCATTTATTTAAATATTTTACTGAAATATTTATAAGAGAAATATAAATTTTAATTATTTTATCTCTCTAAAATTATATAAAATTATATTATTTAATATAGACATCTAAATAATTTATTTATTAATGGACAAATAAAAGTGAAATATCAACAAACAAAGTGAGCATAATGAGAATAAGATTATTAATGTTTTATAATGCTTTTAATTAAGACTACCAAATATGTATAATCATTATGTTTTAATTATAGCTTACAACCCGATTTTCATTTAAAGTATTTTTTTAAAGAATAAGTGTCAACTCAAAGTTGAGCATAGATAGCATTACACATCCTCTCATTGAATTGTTGAATAGGTTTCTCAGCTCAATTACACAAAGTTGTGGATGATTGGTTGGACGTGGCTGGAAGGGAAATATCTCGGTGAATTCCAGCACCAAATAATTTGGCAGGTGGTCTTCGCTCATAAAATACAAGAAGACATGAGAGGTTATGGAGAAGTAATTTGCTATTATGCATGTTGATTAGAGAAATACTAACATTTACATGTACCACTATGTGAGTACATCCTCTTGAGTTCTTTATCAATTCTGGGAAGGTTCTATTTAATTGCTGGATACTAGGGAAAAAATTATATGAAATATCATCACAAATATTTGAGTACATCCTATTTAATTGGCCAAGATAAATTTGGTGACCTTAGAGATGGTTATTGCATCAATGGGAAGTATGTTATTATTATGTTTTGTAAATATTGTCTAACAGGGTCAATGTCAAGAATCAATAAGTAAAAATTGAGTAATCATCAACATCATGAAAAATAGGTGTAAAGGCAACTATGGAGATGCAGTTTGAGGTAGAATAGGGAAAATGAACACAAGTGCTTGAGTCTAAAGGAGTAGATCAAGTAAATATCAATATTGAAAAAGATGTTATTGTAATTGGAAAGACACCCAGGGTGTATCTCAACAATGTTGTGAAAGGATGTTGATGAGCTCCATCATTAGACATATTTGGAGGGGTTAATGGTCACCTTTTTGCCTTCTTAGATGTATTTTTCTTGAATTTTTATTATTATTTGGTTTTATGATGCTAGTATAGGTGGTGATTAAGGCTAACATACTCTGAGTGCCTAATATAAGGTTGAGTGCAAAAATTCATGAATTATTAGCATTATTATAAGGATTTTATCATAAAGACTTGGAGGAGACAACAAAGAGAAATTATAGGAGGATTTTCCACCCTCCTTAACTCTCAAAGGCAGCCGAAGGATCCCAAGGATTCTCTCTAGTAATTCGAATTCCAGAGGAAGCCAAGCAACTCAAAGAGGACTACACCCAATCTTTGTTCACTGGGAGTCAAGTGGAGTCAATCACCATTTTATAGGGAGTTGTTGGTAGCTGCCCTGAAGAATTAATAGAGTAGAGATAGAGCTAGGAAGGGGTCGATTCTAGTCGGAACTTTGTTGCAAGCTATTGAGTTTTTTTATTATTTTACTCAGTGATCAAACTTTCATAAATGTATGAGGCTATTCTTTTATGAAATGAGCAGATTGATTTCACTTTATTGATTTAATTTTCAGAGAGCTAGGCTCGTGGGTTAGGGTCCAATCCATGTGCCTCAACCTCAATCCATGTGCCTCAACCTATCTGTTGTATTTGTTCTCTGATTTCTGTCATTCAATTAGTTATGCTTCTAATAGTCTCATTGTTGTTTACTTTTGATTTTAGTGTGTTGCTGTAGGTTTCATTTTCTTGTGAGTAATAGAATAGAGGAGAAAAACCAAAAATATGTGGATCAAGACCCCCTTCTCATCTCTATCAATAGAGCTTGAGGAGGGTGAATCATCCCACAAACCCAAAAACGGGTTTATTTTCACTTTTCTAAGATTAAAAGTAGAGCTACATTACCATTTTTGGTCTTCCTTCGCACTGCATTTTTACACATTTGTTTGTTTCTTTATGCATAATTTTGCAGGGTGATTGCAGGAATTATTGCTAAAATCCCAGAGCAGCTCTATGGTGCTTCCCGTTTCATTATCCATCTCTGTTTTCATGCTTCCAACCACCTCAGTTATGCTCTATTCCCTCCTTCTTTCATTGCAGTTGTCGCTCTTTTTATTCACAAAATGCTTGAAAAACCTTTAAAGTTTGACCTACGCCTTTCCTCCTCGAAATTCCTGCTATCGCATTTTGCACTTCGCAACTTTTCCTGGACAAAATTTCTATTACCCCTGAAACTTTGTGATATATATCGCATTTTTCATTTCACAACTTTTACCCCAAATGAAAATAAAAAATCGTTACTTTTTCCCCATCGCACTTCGCAGTTCATCGCACTTCACACTTCGCAACTTTTACCCTGTCGCATTTCGCACTTCACAACCTTTGGCCTTTTTGCATTTCGAACTTCACAACCTTTTCCTTTTTCTTTAAGACTAACCGCTCTTTTTCACTAATTGTAATAAATCTGCCACATCACACATCGTACTTTGCATTGTTTTCCTTTTTTCTTTAAGACTTACCCCTCCTTTTCACTGATTGTGATAACTCCGCTGCATCGCACATCGCACTTCACATCTTTTCCCTTTTTATTTAAGACTTAATTCTACTTTTCACCGATTGCGATATTGTCATCGCACTCCGCCGCCGGCCCCATTGCCACGTCACCCATCGCACTTCACACTTTGCAAATTTTCTTGAAATACACTTCCGCTATCCCTCCAACTTTGCGATATTGCGATTGCGATATCGCATTTCACACTTCACAATTTTTATCCCGTTGCATTTCGCACTTCGTAGTTTTTTCCCCATCGTACTTCGCAAATCGTACTTTTTATTTTTTTTCTTTTAAAACTTACCGCTCCTGTCTGCCGATTGTTATATCACCCCGTACTCTGCCACTGGTCTCATGACCACATCATCCACTGTATCACACATCAAAAATCACACTTTTTATTTTGATCATGTTCACCTTTACTGCTCTAAATGTCGATTGCGATCACCCTCCATCGCAACTTCTCCATCACACTTTTTAAATCATTCCTCTCCAAAGCCTTGTTGCACCATAATAAAGCTTTAATAAGGTTTAAACCCATTCTTTTCACTTCTAAGCCTGGTTTCATGTGTTTATCCCTCCATTAGCACCTTTAACCTTTTCTTTTCCAAGCTACAAATCATCACCTTTTCAATTAGAATTAAGTCATGGATAGATTAGTTGCATGGATAGAAGCATTGTAGATAGAGCATAAGATAAGTAGGGTGTGTTTAGTCGGTTGGCAAAGTTTAGTGTGGTTTAAATTAATTTTCTTTCATAAATTTAAGTTTAGTTTCCTTCCTGTCATTTCTTTTCAGCAATTTAATTTAGTTTCTTTCTGTCATTTCCTTTCTACACATTAAATTAGTTTCATTTTTGTCATTTCCTTTCTGCAAATTAAGTTAGTTCCTTTCTTCCATTTCCTTCGAGCAATTTACTTTTTAGTTTTTATCATAACACCATTTAAAGCAGAAGAGGATGACATGAACAAAATGCATCTGCTGTGTATATAACACAGTCACCTCCAAGTTTGTACGAACCCTGGGTTGATAAATTAAAGTAGGGTAACCCCTGGGAGTTGCAACACTCTTGGTGCAATACCAGGGCTCACCAGATGTGTTTCAAACATTGTTGCAAAGCTCAAATTTATGGGGCCTTGCTGCAACGTGAAGGATATAATAGGATACAATATGATAACTAAGCTGACATTTGTTAATATGGAATGACAATTTGTACTAATATTTTTTAGAGCATAGCTCATTCTCATAGAAGTTGCTAAGGGCATGAAGGAACTTGTTCAGAAAGCTGAGGAAATTTCTCTATATCTTCTGGGCATGGTTTAGGGGATTGATTCTTGGGAGTATGATGGGATTTGTTACACAAAATTGTTGGAGGATGCTTTCACCAGATAGATATGTCAATAAATTTAAGAATTCCATGTGTCGTATTTGGTTATTAAGAGGGGAGGCTTCTATTGAAAGTAAAGAGTTTGTTGTAGATAAAGTGGCATATGCAGTTTCTCAAGGTTTGCATGTAATAGCTTATGTTGGAGAGACTCTTCAACAATGGGAAGGAGATACATTGCATGTAGTTTCTGAATAAACCAAAACAAACCAAAACAATAGCTAATGAGGTGATTGACTGTAGTAACATTATCATAACATATGAGCTTGTTTGGGCCATTGGTATCGTAAAAGTTGCAACCCCAACCCAGACTCAAGAGGCCCATTATGAAGTAAGGAATTAGCTAAAGGATTCACCTGCTAGAAAGATGAGAAAACATTGCATAATGGAGATGGTGGAGAGATCATATGATGAAGGTGAGAGGACAAGGAAGCAATGATCCACACATGACACAAACCCATTGTAAATGTATTTTTCACATGCAACATTTGAAAATTGAATTATTATTAACACAAGCAATGTGGAAACGTACTGAATGTTAAGATATGGGTAATGTAAAATCCATTGCATAAAAAATTCTTAATTTAATGAGATGTAATTGAAATACAAATCAAGTCCATATCAAAAAAAAATCATGTTAAACATTTAAAGTGAAAGAGTTGAGTTTAGATAAGGGGTTAAATTCATTGTAAAAGTGTCAAGGATCCTTATTTGAATCAAAGACAAGTTTGAAGGAAATTAAACTCAAGGAAATGCTCAAAATTATGAAGATTAAATCTATTGATGTGTAATTGGTTACATGAAGAAGAGTGCATGATGGATCATTAGGGGAATTTTGAGGTCTAAAATGAGCCTCCTAAGGAAATAATAAAATAATAGCTAAACTAATAAAATAATATTTATGAATTTGCAATTCACTTTTTGCACCACAATCCATGTAACCATAGTTAAATTCAATTCAAAAGTTATACCAGAATAAAATTAATAAAATAAATTGTATTGATATGACTATAAATAAGAATGAGTTTTTCAAGAAAAAGTCATTATCATTGAACAATTAATGCATTTGTTCTTTGTACTTAAATAACTTAAAATAAAATATAAATATAAATTCATAAATTATTAATTATATAATATGCTATTAATTAAAATTTATATTATTTAAATTTTATGATAACATGTAATTAATATACTATATAAAAATAATATAATATAATAGATGTAAAAAATTATTTTATGTATGAATTTTATATTACATATTAAATTGACTTGATTTAGAACCTAAGAAGAAATAATATATATTATAAAAAGGATTATAATATATATTTTATAACATTTTGATTATTTTTCATATTATTATATATAATAATATATAATATTAATATAATCATAATCATAATGAATTGAGTTGTATTTAAAATTAAAGAAAAAAAAGTATTGAAATAGATTTAATTTATATTTATAAGTATAATATAAGATTTATATACATTGAAATTTAGATGTTTTTTTTGCCCCAAACTATGTTGAACCTAATATAACTTTTTTCAACATACGAAACTAATATACATTTTTTCATCATATGAAAACTAAAATGTTTTTTTTTTTTTCCTTAATTTTAATATTTTTGTATTTTTTTTTTTCCAAGGAAAAAATCAAACTTTTTATATTACTAAAAAGTTAACTATGTATATGCATTTAAGCATTTCTTGAGGGAGGTGATACCCTGTCTCAATTTACGACCGATATTTCAGCCTTTCCATTTTGCAACATCCCATCATGGTGGGATCTCAATCTTCCCTTATTTAGGGAAAAACACCAATAGATTGTCAGTCTAAAAAAACCAAAAAACCAGATGCTGACAGTATAGGCAGATTTGTTATTGTTCATAGTATCGTTCCCGGGCCTCCTCTTAGGAGGAAAACAACCCACTGAGAAAGTATAGGCAGATTTGTTATTGTTCATAGTATCGTTCTCGGGCCTCCTCTTAGGAGGAAAATAACCCAAACAGGAACATTTATCAGCATATATAAAGTGTAGAAATGTAGCAGCATTCTGTAACCAAGTTTTACAATACATCACTGATAGCTAAAATGTCTTCAAAAAACCAGATTTTAAACATAATATAACCAAATCATGAATGCTTCCTAAGCTCATTTATGCAAAAGGTGGGTGAACCAAATCCACGGAGCCTTCCGGCCCTATTTCTCGTTTCCTCCAGCTACCCAAAATTTGTTGTACACCCTCCTTAGAAAGGAAGCCTGCAACAACATTATTTTCCCTGTAAATATGACATAGATCAATGTGAGTAAAAGGGTGCTTTGGTAACCAACATTCATCAAGGATTGGACGTAAAATATAATTTGAGAAATAAAATTCCTTGTTAAACCATTTTATGATGTTGAGGGAGTCCCCAAAAATTTGAACCTCTGAAATATGCAAGTGAATAAGCCAACACAAGAGAAGGTGAAGATCTTTAATCTCAGCAAAGTTGTTTGTGCCCTGTCCTAGCCCTATTGAGGCTTCCAATCTTTTGTTTTGTGATAAGTGAATCATGATCCCAACCCCACACTAGTTTGTTGGGTCCGATGCACCGTCAAAGTAAGCCCAAGGGATGTCTCCCTTGATTAATTATGGGATTATTACTCTTTCTTTTGTGGTGGTATCTTTCTCTGGAAGGAGGGAATATATGACTGCTCTGTTCTGAGCTATTGATTGAAAAGGGATATCTATGGTCCTGAAAGTGGCATGGTTTTTGGCTAGCCAAATTCCCTAAGTGGTGATCATAGGTAATGTTTTTTGTTTATCATTCTGACATCCATTCCACCAACGTTTCCAAGCCTCCTTGATCGAAGGCCCATCCCAGTGCAAAGAGCAACTGGCCAGATTACGAACCTCTTCCCAAACCTTTTTGGTGAAAGGACAGTATAGAAACAGATGATCCACCATTTCTTCATTCTTCTTGCAAAGAGGGCATCTCCCCAGTCCCTCTTTTTTCCTTTTTTAAAGATTATCCCATGAGGGAATCTTATTTTCCAGCAGACACTATAAGAAAAACTTGCCTTTTGCAGGGTAGCTTAATTTCTAGAGAGGCTTGTGCCACCAATCAGCTTCATTCTAGTTTTTCTTTTCCATTAAATGCGAGTATCCTGACTTTGGGGAATATAAACCCTTCGGATTGAAACCCCAACTGAGGGTGTCGGGTTGCTCACGAATGTAGACATTTGTTCTGCAGAGCTCCGAAATGAATTGTTTCCAATTTTCAGCCCAGATAGGGTCTATCTGGATATCATTCTCATCTTTCCATCCCTGTTCCCAGATGGTCGTGGCTTCTGGCTTGTTCACTTGACTGAGAAACAAGATATCTGTCCGCTAGGTGGGCTCTACACCCCTTCGGAAGGAAAAAATATCCATTTCCGCCCACCCAGGGTTCCGACCCTAATCTAATATGTTCTCCATTTCCAACTTTCCAAATTAGGCCTTCTTCAATCAGGTCCATAGCCCCGAGTGTTGCTTGCCAGACCACCGATCCTCCCATTGAAGACTTTTTTGGGTTCCTTACCCAATCGATTACATCCTCTAGGTCGATGTAATTTCTTCTCATAACTGTGTACCAGAGGGAGTCCTTAGTTATAAGTGCCCATCCCATTTTTGCAGCTAGCGATTTGATAAAAGATGGGAGGTCCTTTATTCCCCATCCTCTCCATTCTTTGGGGCGAGCGATTTTCTCCCAGGTGACCCATGATATGGAATGGTCCTCTTTGTTCCTTGCCCACAAGAATTTGTGGCAGATTTTCCTAATACACTCCAGGATTCCTCGCGACATCTAAGAGAGAAGGGCCCAATAGACAGGGATTGCCATCAATACAGAATTTATAAGAGTAAGTCTCCCTGCCCTAGACAGGCACCTGAAACTCCAATTCTTGACTTGTTTTTCGATCCTAGACACCATCCACAACCAATCTACTACTCTATAGGAGTCTGAATTAAGCAGGAACCCAAGCTATTTGATAGGTTCTATTATCTGTTTGACCACAAAGGGGAGAGATTCCAAGGTAAATCTGGTTTCTTCCTCCATCAAACCCATCACCATAATTGAATATTTGTGTTGATTTATACTCATACCTCTAGTTTTTAGGAAAAGGGCTAAAGATTCTTTCAGGTGGAGGGAGTCCCCATGGGATCCATTGTTGAAAAGGAGGATGTCATCTACAAACAGAAGATGAGTGATTATGAGGTTGGTGGTAACCTTCACGCCCCTTATGTCTCCCCTCCTTTTAGCCTCCAAAATCACTTGGCTGACCTTCGACTTCCAACAAGAACATAAGGGGGGAGAGGGGATAGCCTTGTCGTAGACCCCTTTCATTTTTGGAAAAAAGGGAGATAGCGCCATTTATCAACACTGCAAAATTGATATTGGTAATGCATCCCATCACCCAATAAATGAAATTGTAGTGAAAACCCAGATGAGTTAGGATAAGTTTGATATACATCCAACTGATTTTGCCGTATTCCTTTGAGAGGTCAATTTTGATGATCAGCCCTTTCCACCCCTGCTTCTTCATACTGTGAAGGGCCTCTTGGGCCACCCCTATGGCTTCGTGGATATGTATTCCTTCCAAAAATTCAAATTGTTCCTTTGATATGTGGTCCGACAGGATAGGCTTGAGCCTTTCAGAAATTATTTTAGCAATAATTTTGTAAAGGTTGTTGCATAGTGCTATAGGCCGAAAATCATCAAAAGAAACCAGAGAATCCGTCTTAGGGATGAGGGATATGAATGTGGTATTCAGGGATTCCAGTATTGCATCGCTTAGTCTGGAAGCTACCACCACTGCAGTCAGTTCATCTCCCAAGGTTTCGAAGAAATGTTGGAAGAACTCCACAGTCCAACCATCTAGGCCTAGGCTATTTTCCCTTTGCATGGCTTTGAGGATTTCCTTGACTTCTTCTTTCTTAACACAGGAATTAAGCAGATGAAACCACTCTTCATCCATATAGCCTGAGAAGAGTTGAGCGACCTTCACCACTTCAACTATAGTGATATCTCTTGGGGCTTTGTACAGATTCTTGAAATGTTTCATCCCCAAATCAGCAAGCCCTTCAAAGGATGTGATTCTCCTTTGTTCCTCATCTTTCATTTCCCAAATGGTGTTAGAAATTTTCCTTCCCTTCGCAAAGTTGTGGAAGAACTTGGTGTTCTCATCCCCCGCTATGAGCCAAATTGCTCTGCTCTTGAGTCTCCACTCTTCCTCCCTTACTAACAGTATCTTTCTTCGTTCAACTTCCAAATTCTTAATCTTCTCTTGTATTTCTAGTGTGTCATATCCATCTTCAACTAGATCCTCTAGTCTTTCCAATTCCTTCCCAATCCAGGTTAACCCTGCATCTTCGTCCTCCTTCTTCTTCTTTGCCCACACCTTGGTGACCTTCTTCATCTTAGAGAGATTTTTTATAAAGGAGTCCTTGACACTGAGGGTATCATCCGGGGAGTATGAAACCCAAGTGGATTTGAAGAGGGAGATGAAATATTCCTCGTGAAACCAGCCATGATTGAATTTGAAGGGGGCTCTTGGCTTGGAAGATCTTCCTCTGAGCTCAAGGAGAATAGGATGGTGGTCCAAATCCCCTCCTTCCCCTATCCACTGTATTAACAATGGGATAGTGTCCACAAAGACGTCTTTTATCAGGAAGTTATCTAATCGCTTGGCAACCCTATCCTCCCCAATTCGTTTGTTTCTCCAGGTAGGCCTCAATTTGATAGGATCGAGGTCCAAAGCTTATTATCTTTGATCCACATGGTGAAGAAATCGGACAAAGAATCAGGGCATGAGTTCAGCCCCCAAGATTCCAATAGTCCCAAAGAAAAGTTTAGATCTCCTCCTAAGATGATATTAGGGGTCGAGAGGAAAGAATTTGTCCATAGATCAGTCCAGAATACTTCCTTGTTAAGGTAAGGCCCATAGATATTAAGCAGAGTGAAGGATTGGTCCAATTTAGGAGAGAATAATTTGAAGGCAAGGATCTAGTACAACCCCCAAGAGTTTAAAAGTTTGATTTTACCATTTATGAATCCCAATGCAAGCCCGCCTGATCTTCCTTTAGCGTCAAGACATACAAATGTCCAGCCTCGGCACAACTTTTCTAAGGAGATTTTAACATCGTCTCTAGGCCCCAGGGTCTCTTATAACATGATGACATATGGATTGTAGGAGTCAAAAAAGGTCCTGAGCGCTAGTTTTTTGGGTTTACTAGCCAACCCTCTACAGTTAAAAGACAAGATGATCATAGTTTACCCTCCCCTAGGGTTTGCGCTGCTCTAAGCACCTCTGTAATTTTGTGTTGTTTTCCGTCAGCTATCTCTAGCATAGATTTCACCTCGGATTTTAACAGATTGGACTTCCTTCCCCTCTGTTTTGGCCCTGGAGGGGGGTCACATGAAATAGCTAATCCCCCAAAGAATTCCAGAAGGGTTTCCTTTCACTCACGAGGCTGAAGATTATAAGGACCGCGCTCACCAGGATGAGAGGGAAACGACAAGGGGAGAGAATGGCTTAGGGAGGATGAGGGGAGGGAAGTAATAATACTATCCAAAGGCATAATATGATGCGAGGCAAGGGACTATGTGCTCAACAGAGAAGACTTCCTGGAGGGACTAAGCTTGACAACAATATCTAAAATTTTAGTAACAGAAACAATAAAAGAGATGGGGGTTTTACAGAGGGTACCCTTTGATTCTTTCGGTGCCATTGGATCAACATCATTCTGTGCTGCCTCTCCCTTTGAGTCCGTTGCCTTTCCCATCTCCTTTGAGTACCTGGGCACCATTGATGAGGTCAGGGGCTCTTGTTCTTGCAGAAGGTCATTGATTTGGACCTCAATCCCTCTTCCCATTTCCTCCTCTGTGCTCTCCTCTGTTTGGATTACCTCTGGGGCAGTCTGTTGAGCGACCTAGGTTTTTTTCTTTTTGAATATTTTTCACTTGGGAAGGGGGCACTATTTTTCCATATGCTCGTAAGAGTGGCACCTATGGAATCTAAATGGGAGTTGCTCATAATCCAGAGCTTGAATAAAGGACCAATTCCTATAGTGCAACTGGATAGCTTCAAAGAGTCCTTCCCACGGGTTAAGTCAAACCAGAATTCTTGCCACTCCATATTCCCTTGTCTGTAGATGAGACATATCTTCCTCCAAGAAATATCCTATCTCATTCCCGATATCCCTGAATATATTCCGATTCCACAATTGGTGTGGGAGGCCTAGAAGTCTGACCCAAATAGGGAGATTCGAGAATTCCTCCCGTTGGGCATCAAATAGGGGAGACCGTGGTTTAAAAACTATCGGGGTGCACCCAAAGCTCCACTACTTCTCGAGCACCCATGTTGCAGATTTAGATGCTTTGAATTTCACCATGAACTAGCTGTTTGTAAGGTTTAAAATCTTGAAGGAACGGTCCGGAGCCATCTCCCAAGCTTTAGATGCCCATTCCTTTATATAATTAGCCGAGAGTTTCTTACCATTTTCCCTGCCAATCAAAGTTAAATCGGCCATCTCCATGACTTCGTCCACTATCACTTGCACTCCCAACCTCAGATTAGAGAGTTTGTCTTTCCTCCTCACCCATTTAATCTTCTTACTGTGTCTGTGGGAGGAATCCAAGTCTCATACACCATCATACATGGGAGGCATGGAGAAGGAAATGGGACCTATTCGGTACCATGGTGAACCGACTGTGACCCAACCTTATCAATGTGCACGCCTACTTGTAACTCCTCCCCGCTTACCATCAGAGGGTGAGATAACCCTTAAGAGGAGAGCAGTTGAGAGATCTGCCTCTTGGATATGAGAAAAGGGGAACCCAACCCTCCAATGTTTGTGAGAATGGGAGCAACCGTCCCTGCTCGTCGGCCCTTCGAAATTGCTTCAACGATATAGACCCTACCCGAAGCCCTAAGAAATTGCTGCAAATGAATTTCCCCTGCCTTTTCAACCGGTAAAGATGATCTTGTGCCTACCTTGGGGTTCTTAATCAGGATGGGGATCCCTCTTCTCGAGTCTAAAGGATTGTCGTCGGGAGAGACACAGGAATGATCTCTAAACGAGCAACTGTAGACTATGTCCTCCAGACCTTTGGTTTTTATGTAAGGGCGCTGCAAGTCAAGGGTTCCATGAGAAACACTAGGTTTACTTATTCGTTCTTTAAACTTTAAAGGGTCATCCACAAACTTCGCTGCTCCGACTGTCATCTGCTCCTTCCCCTTCACCGCCTCAAAGGGGAACCCTAGGCTTCTTTCCAATGATTCCATGACCCTCCCAAACTTCCCCGAGCCTCCAATTAGGTAGATTTCCTTCCCAACTGGACCTATAAAATCCATCGTATTATGATCAGTGATCTCCTTGCCCCACATGGCTAGCATATCCTTCAGCTCGGGGTCAAATTCCACCTTGTTCGAGCCTCGACCCATTCCTCTGCTTTTTGTTTCACCTTTGGATTAACTGTAAAAAAAAATGGCTCCCACCTCTGTCTTTCACCCTGCTCTAAACATGAAAACCCTTCGATTAAAGGGTGAAACCCCATTTTGCTCAGACTCCCTTCAAGAGATATTACACCTAAAAGAGAAACCCTAACCGCCCACCCTATCTGAGCAAAGTAAAAGTTTAAGGAGGCGGCTAGGGGATTTCAGTGGTTACCAAGCCCATGGAAAGAATTAAGAAACCCAAGGTCGGATGCTAAAGTAAGAGCGCTCCCTGCTCCTGCTGAGAGAAAACTTGAGGAACCAGAGCGAAGAATGAACACAGTGCGATTGTGACCTTCTCCGTTCGAAAACCTCTTTTCCTTCCTGATCCCAAAAGTTGCGACGACAACCTCCATCTAACAAGTCACATGGATGCCACCTGCTCCGTACCCCTTGATACTGCGATCACCTTCACACTCAACATATGTCTTCTTCCATGGAGGACGTGTCCCCTTCCTGACCAAGGAGGCCACGGAGGAGATGACTCCTTCGATCCAAACCTAGGTGTACGCCATTGACGAGGGTGGAAGCTTGCTTCCAGCAAACCCTAGTTGTAGATACCTCATTTTTGTATTGTTGTTAATATTATAATAATATTATTTATAGATTTTATTTATCCTAAAATTACAAGGTTACATTTTATTTATTTTTATTTCATATGTATAATATACAAGTATAGATATTAACTTATAATTAATTTGAAATTGTAATATTAAATAAAATGAGATAAATATATAATTTAAAAATAAATATATGAAAATATACAAATATAATATTTATTGAAAAGTGTGTAAAGACATGAAGATTGTGTAGGGATATGCATTGTTTCTTTAAAAAATATGAAATGACAATAATAATATTTTATTCAAAAAGTGTGAAATGACATTTATTGTGAGTACTTTATTTTATGACTTTAAAATTAATTAGAGAAGTACCATGGTTATCCATGATTTTCATCCACCATTGAGAATGTGACAAGTAAGTACCTTTAAATCAAACAATGCCACCTCAACCATTAGGGATGATGTCATCCCATAAAATGTGACTGGTTCTCATAAAGTGAAATTTTATTGTACATTTTCCTTAGGAGGCCCATTTTAGACCTCAAAATTCCCCTATTAGTACTCGATACCCCAAGCGTAGTTATGGTCAAGTCACTGCATAAGAATGTCTATAAGAGAAGTTAAAATCATTCAATGTGTCAAAGTGATGAGACTAGAAGACAAAGCCAAGTTCAGAGATTCATAGTCATACGTCATTTTTGTAAGCCCAAGTGAAAGAAAAGTTAGGTTATTTTTTTCACAAAATTGAGTTCGGGTTGGAATTGGCCATTCCAATAATAGAAAAGCTTTTGTTTTTTTTTCAAATACTAAACATTATGATGGAATCAATGGAAAAATCAAGTTGTCTTGTTGGAAATTGTGCAACCCAACAAGAAACATCTTTTTTAACTATGCAATTTTAGGTGAATGAAAAATATTGCAGGTGCGAAGAACAAAAGGAACATATATTACAAATATAAATGCATTGAAAGAAAGAAGAAAGTGGACCAATGTAAAGAGAAAAGGACAAAAACTTCATGAAGAAAACTAAAAGAGGATTTATGGCAGAAACTCTTACAACAAAAATGAAAGAAGAACAACTTACAACTGCGGTAGGGAAAAGTTTGTTGATACAACTCCATAGTTGTGATGTGGGTAGAATTGCTAGGAGAAGAGAGTATAGTACAAAATCCTATAGGGCAAAGGAAGCTATTCTTGAGTAACTGAACATCCCCTCTAGAATCGTATGAGTTATTGCTAGGTCAACCTTGCATGTTATTCTCTAACAAGGGAAATCATACGCCCACCCATCCGCTCATTATCCATTATCCTCCATAGTGCCAGTCTGTCTATTAGTCGCATTACTATATTCCTCGTGCCTTTTTTAAGGACTCATCATTGCCTAAACTTTTGCGGGCCCTCCCATGTCGACTTCAACACATTTATTCCAGGAGAGTGCCCTAGAGGGTGGTGTACCTTGGATCCATTTTCTTAATTTTTGTTTGCCCCAGATCAAGCAAAGGGAACCATAATTTCCCTCGACTTGGTTGTTTCTTGTGTGCTCGACTCTAACCCATTATTGCATGATCGAGAATCGTACACCTGACGGTAAAGTGCTCCAGTAGACTGTCCCAACATTTACCAAGCATATGTGAGATGTTTTAGACCTCATGAGGGGGTGGTGCTTCGAGTAGCCCCTTGCATTCTTGGCCATCAAAATATCATGATCCAACCTCAGATGTGGTTCCATAGATTTTATTGGCTAGGTTTCCTTCAATCGCAAATCCCACCACATGAGCCCCTCCTTTACTTGGCTCACTCAGATCTTCAGATCCCTTTCCCATTCAACATGGCTTCTTTGGTTGTGATCTCCCTCTCTCATCATCTTGGGGGACTTTGGTATTTTGTACTTAATTCAACAACATTCATTGTATTAGTCCTCACCTTTGTATTCTAGGCACATGTGTTCAAGACTCTTTATATCATTATATCATTTTCTGGCCCATTGTTGCTAGCACACCATGTATCATGTATTATTTTTCTTAGCCCCACATTGTTGGGTGCACCATTATTATTTGTATTGAGTTATCTCAACGGCTATGGGTATGCCTCCCTTGCCTCATTGAGGTCATGTACACAACATATGGAGACTTCTCTTTGACAAGTAGGTCTTGCCTCTTCCATACGTGGTTCTTCCCTTTGTTGTAGTAGCTCTCTCTCTCTCTCTCTCTCTCTCTCTCTCTCTCAATTTGACCCTCCCTTCAGTGTCTAGTGAAAGTGAACCTACGATGTATTTTCTTCATATGATGTGCTCCTAACACTCATACATTGTTGGGGGGGGGATGGGGGGGGGGGGATTTGCTATCACCCAAAAAGTGATCACCTAACCATTTTCCACTAGGATGATCAAAATACACCTTGTAGTATGAATTTACAAATTAAAACCCACTCTCACCTTAGGAAATAATTTAGATAACTACTTTTCCTAAATTATTTATGTTTACCCACTTGAAAATAACCTAGAAACCCATTTAATTAATTTAATGTTATTTTCATAACTACTAGCCATTTTGTGAAAATAATTAAAAATATTTTCACCCATCCATAGGAATAATTAAATAAATCATTACTTATTTATTATTACTTAATCATTTAAATTCTCACGCTTTATATAATTATTAAATCATTTTTATTAATTATTTCTAACCCATTTTGACAAGATCACTCATGAATAATTAAATAAATGAGTAGTCTTTAAGTGCAACTTTTTGGAAAGTTTACTAGTTTATTTTCCCATCTAATTTTTCTATAATACGATAAGGATTCGTTGAGATCACAAGTTTGACAAGTGAACTCTTCACAATTGAAGTGCCTCATGGGTTTTTTAGGGTCCTAAATCCATATATGCAGTAAAAAACAAGTTTAAACAACATAAATCAAGTTTTTTCCACAATTTTTTTGCCAGATTCTGGCCAAAATTCTGCCAGAAACTCTAAAAAGTCGCACTTAAAGACTACTCCTTAAATAAATAAATATTTATTTATTATTCCTTAATCATTACACTTTTCTCGTATGAAATCATTTTTAAATCACTATTTAGTAATTATTTCTAACTTACTTTGACCTTATTTGCTAGAAATAATGAATAAATCATTTTCATTTATTAGTCATTTCACCCACTTTTCTTAATTAACTGAATTAATTATTATTTTTTGATTTAGCTAAGTAAATACATATTATTGACCATTTCATTAATCATTTCCTCTCCTAAATATAATAAAATTAATAATAATTAAACCTTGAGTTGGTATAATAATACTTTATTGTTTTATTAGATCTAGATCTATCCTAGCATTTTATTATAAATAGAGAGGTTTTTCCTCGCCTTACACACTTGATGATTACCATCGTCATCACTATGATCACATAATTCTTGAGCTCTTCAAGTTGAGTTCTATCCTTCTTCTTGTTTTCCGATTTGCAACTTGAAGAGAGAGAAACCAATTATCTAAAGTGTAGGGACACAAAAGAACCCTCTCACAGAGGATGACATTAAAGGCCCAGGTCATTTAGGTAATGCTCCACAGATGACATTGATAAAAAATTAAAAATTAAATTTCTTTCCATTGTGTTCTTTCCTATGTTTTTTGACATGCATTTTCAGATTTTGTGCACTCTTTTGTAGGTTTTCTCTAGGAATTTTTTTACATATCTAAAGGTTATTGCTAAAGATTGTAGGTTTTGTATCTTTTTTCCTTGTTCTTTATTGTCAGGTGGATTCATCATCAATCATAAAAAGTAAGAATTTGTTACACTAATACATAAAATTACTCACAATACATGTTGCTAAAATATTCTACAAGTTGCAACTGAACTATGCTACATCCAAAAAATCTAGCCAATACATCTAATCATGTCTCATGAAGTGTCACAATTAATCCTCCAATAGAGCATTGATTCACTCTATTTTCCCATACTTTCGTGAATGAAAATATTGAACAATGATGTCCAAAACTTCGCAGTGAATGTTGTATCCTATTTTGACACAATGCTCAATGGAAGACTCCAAATGTTCACCACCTCCTTTTCCCCATAGGTCACCTTAACTAAAATGAAGATAGCATACTTTGAAAAATGGTTAACCACAACCATAATCCCATAGTACCCAAGAAACATTGGTAGTTTTGTAATGAATTCCATTGAAATACTCGACCATAGTCTCTTTGGAATTGATAAAGGCTACAATAGAATTGCTTGGATTTTAGTGTTAGGATTATCCTATTGACATATGATACGAGTCTGGACGTACTCCTCAACACCTCATCTCATATGTAACTAAAAGCATCCTCTCTCGAATAATGCTAGTGTTTCTTTTTTGTCCTGGGTGGCTATCCTGTGGTGAGTCATGCCATTCCTTCAATATATTCTTTCAAAGAGTACTTATCTCGAGCATATAGATGCACTCACAAAAATACAAGAGGCCATAATGAAGTGAAAAACTCCTTGTCTTACCTTCCTACACCTACGTCATAATGTTCTACATAGTTGAATCCACCTATAAATCATCATGAGTCTTGCTCTGTAAATCCTACAAAATATGAATCTGACTCCCAAATAATGTAGAAAACTCCTCCGCCTCCTCAAGTGTGGAAAGTGTTGTATGTCCAATCAAGGAATTTATCAAAATATTGATATGACCGAGCTTACACTCAATGGTCACGTTAAAATTTTCCAAATCCTTCCACCAATATTTTTTGTGGAATATCCTAGGCTATGTTGTAAAATATCTCATCGTAATGTTATCTATCTTGAATGGCTTGTTCAATAGGTAATGCATCCATACTCATATACAATGTGCAACAACGGTCATATCTCATTCTCATGATTTCAATATCTCTTCTCCCTATCATCTAACGTCATGCTCTCAATAGCTACAAGGTTCCCCCCTTATTTCAAAACTCCTCCAATGGAAAAATTTGAAGCATCTGTCTGTACCCTGAATGGATGCTCAAAGTCTAGTAGTTTCAAAATAGGGTTAGAGGAAATATTGCGTTTAATTCCTCAAATGCATTCATGTTCTCTATCCATCACCATGTCCTCTCTTTTTCAACAAATCAGTGAGGGGTGCAACAATCTTGGAATATCCCTCCAAAAATATCCTATAGTAGTTTTCCATCCCTAGGAATACTCTAACATCATGCAAATTTTGTGGCTCTTCCTAATCCCCATCACTTTGGCCCTTGCGAGGTCCATGTGGATACACCCATGGCCAATCATATGACCAAGATGTTAGAGTCGATATTTACATCCCTCCGTCAGAGATCATTTCTCTTATTGCATTTCATTTTTAGGTGTCTCATTCTTCTCATTCATCTGCATTCCGTTAGGGGCATGCCATTATTTGACGGAAGGGCTTTGTTCTCTCATTTTCCCTCATGTTTGTACCTGCTGGGTTGGTCAAAATTTTTCAAAGTTCATCAAAGTTGATTTCATGTCATCTACAGTCATAGGTGCTATTTTGGCCCAAAAAAAAAAGTCATTTCACTTTCTAGGTCCAGGGTTTGGTCTTCAGAAATGTTAAATAATGCCCGCAGGCCATGAGGATGTCTTCAATAAGTTTTTATTTCAGGATGTTCATCATTAATAATGCTCGAGGATATTTCTTCTTCAAAACTCTGTTTTGAAAAAGAAATTGTCAAATTTATTGTTTGTAATAAATATGTATTTTAAAATTTTCTGCCATGAAGTAATTCAAATGCAGACTCTGGTCATCCTTTGCTGAAGTCCAAATGCCACCATCCTTGCAAAAAATCAAGAACAATTTCATCATTCAAGCTCAGAAAATCAGTGAGGAAACAAAAAGACAGAGTTATATTAAATGCAAAAGTGCTATAGCCAAAAACATATGCAAAAGTGCTATAGCCAAAAACATTACAAAATGGGTTTTTGTAAAATAAAAATAAAACTCCATGGCTTTATAAGATATTTTCATTGTTTTACAATCCATTTGCATTCAAGAAGACAGCAGAGAAATCGTTTCAATTGTGGAGAGGCGAAGTCATTTGTTAAGCTAGAACTGTGTGTTTGGAGTGCGAGCGGCGCATTGGCAGAAGGCGTGGAGCACATAGGTTGCGCGATGCATAGAGCCGAGGTCCACTGTGTGGTTTTCAACGGGCGCGACGCACCCGCACGACGTGACGCACTGGGTTTGTGCGCGGCGCACAGAGCCCCCAAGCGTTTTTATCACTGCTTCCAAACGAAATTGCAAACCTTTCGCTCCTATTTGTTCAAGTAAGTGGATACAACTGATCTTGCTGGTGTTTGGTGTGATTTTGAAGATTGATTGGAGAAATTTGAATGGTGTAAACATAAACCCCATATTTTGACAAAGGCTGCTCCATAGGGTTTATATGTGAAGTTTTAAAATTGGGTTTTGGTGCTGAACTCTTGTCATTTGCCACCCTATTTTCCATTCCCCATCGTTGTTATATTGTTATCATAATCCCCTCTCCTATTCCCGCTGTCCCATATCCCTTATACCCTTTGTTCCCATGTTTTCATCCTCAAATCCTATCATTGTCTATCACATCCCTTCCTTCATATATTTGATAAATTTCTAATTCCCAAAACATTCAAGGAATGTCTCTATATCCTTGATTTCACTTAACCCAAGTATACCTTGTCATTGCACTCCTATCCCTAAAAACTACCCCCATCACCATCTCTCACTCCCATATCACTTATAAAATCTCCAAATCCCAAAGTTCCCCAAGCACTAAGTGACTGTCCTTTCACTCAAAATTCACTTGAAAGTCTATTGTATTCATTGTGATATTTCCTCACAGCCTCTCATTACATATGTGGCACACTTGGTATTGAAAGACAAACTCTTGTTTTCACCACATACATATCAGCATATACTTGTCAAACACCTTGTTTTCAGCATCATGTTAGAGACAAATTCATCATATGAGCAGGGATATGAGCAAGACAGTGACTCAACCACAGAGCTAAATGTACTGAGGAGGTCTCATAAAAGTGGCAGGCACGTCAGGGAGGAGCCCACTTCTTTGGCTCAATTGCAGGCCTGCCCGCTTGCAATGACATGTTTTCAGCAACAGTCGTTTTTTCAGTATTGTGAGATGATATCTTAGATTCAACACCATCCAGATTTGGTTCGCTTATTTGTCCTATATTTGCGTGATGGTCATGTAAACCTTGCTAGAGTGAAATTCACCTTGACACCAGAGACCATTTATGAGGAAACCGGGATACCAAACATAGGTGAGGAGTGGAATAAGAGACAACAGCTGGATATAGCATATTATGAACCTTACATCAGGCCTGGATATTTGAGGCAGCTCAGCAGGGTATTCCCGTTCTGGTTTCTGAAGGAGTCCTATGCGCCATTAATGAAACTCATCATTAGATACTTCAGCTGTGAGGGTAGATTCTCACACCTTTATGCATACCATATCAGACTTTTGATGCATTTCACGAGAGTGAGACTAATGAATATTCCATACTTCATGTGTCAAAACATAGAGCGGATGAATACCCTTGTGTAGAAGAAGACTCCAGAGCAGCAACATAACAGCATTTATCATTATGCGCTCATTATAATCATTGTAGTATATCAACTTGGATTGCAGGGCATCACATGGGATGAGTTCATTTCCTGTGACTTCTTTGCAGCCCCCCAGCCTCCTCTCGAGATTGTTCATGATGAGGGAGAGCCTTCACATCAGTTTGAGGTTCCCAAGACTGAGCCTATCAGTGCCCCAGTGTGTGTTACATATCAGAGAGGCCACAGAGCCTTATTTGTAGCAGCACGACGAGTACTATCTCCACCAGGGGTGGGAGGGGTCTCGTTACCTTCATCAGTAGCGCAAGTACTATCTCCATTTGGCGTGGAAGGGGTCTCGCCTCGACATCAGCACGGGTACATGACCGAGGCAAGAGGCCTATGCACAATGAGGGCCCTTCAGGAGGCCAAGAAACTGATTTTATACTCATCGATGTTGATTCGAGCTCTCCCAGCTCAAAGATGAAAGAAATCATCCAGGAGAAAAAATCTGAGATTGACACACTGAACGAGAAATTGAAAAGATCTCAGTGGGTTGTAAATTACTTGGATCAGCGGAATAAAAAACTGGAGGATCAGCACACACTGATGGAGCTACAGAGAATCCGCGAAGACCGGGAATTAGCCCGGAAGAGACCAGGTGACATGACACCATTTGAGCGAGATACTTGCCTTACGAGAGTCAACATTCATCTGGAGAAGCTGTTGGCGAAGGCCAATAGGGACAAAGACATGCTCAGACACATGAAGAATCAATATTGGGCCCGCACACACGTTTGCAGAGCCAGAATGAAGATTTTGAAGGCGAGATTGAGGAGAGCACTGAAACGTCGGAAAAGGCCTGATCCACTCCAAATCTTGGTCGAAGCTTCCTTGGCTGAGCATGAGACATGATGGGAGACATTCACTCCAAATTTAAGAAAATTTAGAGTAAATTTTGTCATTTTTGAAAATTTTGGTTGCAAAACAGGTTTTTCTGCCTGACGCGTCGTGCCACCCGACGCACGCTTATGATTGGGACATCTTCTGGAGGAAAAATTGATATTTTTGGGTTTTTTATGGTAAATTGTGCATGCTCAGGAATGGCTGAGAGATTTCATGAAGTTCTGGGTGGTCTTAAAGGTCAAAAACACTCCAAAAATGGCCTTTCTGCCACTTTTTGCACCAGAAGGAACCAGTCTTGGGATATTGCAGTTTTGGAGGGGAAAATGACATCCAAATCCAAAAATTCCACTTGGGTTGGATAGCAGATAGAAAGGGCTTTCCAAAAAGCTATCATGAGCTCAATTTGGACTTCAGGAAGTGCCCCAAAAACAGGCTCAAAGTGGTGCGGTGCATTGAGTTTTTTGGCGCGGCGCATAGAGGATTTTGACCCAATTTTTAATTTTCAGCTCAGAAATTCAGCCATTTTGACTAGTTTCACTTCTTGATGTAATTATTGATATATATTGATGTAATTTTGTGGCTATGATGTAATTTTGGCTCATATTTAATTTTCTAGAGGATTCATTCACTAAAAAGTGAAAATTATGTGAATGGATCAGTTTCCTAGCATATAGAGGCAAGTTGTTTGACTGCCTAGATTTTAGTTCCATGTTTAGAATTGGTTGAAACAGCTCCTAGAAGGATGAGCTCGACCCTAGAGGCATGGGAAGGGGTTAGGATGGTCTATACATTGTATTTTCTGAGACATTTTCAGGGTTGGATACTTGGGAATAGTTGGGCACCTCATTGTATATTCATTTCAGATTTTTGGCAAAGGAAAGACCAGAGTTTTGCAGCACTTGCTGGGATCCTTGTGGCTCTGAGTTTTAATGATGTTTTTCTCCATGTATCTGTAAGTTTCATTAATGTTATATGTATGTCATTTCCCTTCTCTTTGCTTCTGAATTAAAAAATGAGTAACTAAGGTAGAATTCATTAGTTTGATGGTGCTCTGCCTTAAAATTTTGTTTAGTTTTATATGTTTTCCTCCGCATGAAGAGGATCCTTGCATATTCCTGCCCTCTTCATCTCCTCAGCAGTCTTTTCTATCCATTCATTGAATCTAAGACATCAAAGCCATTTCCTTCCCTGCCCCAACTTGAACTCTGCAAGAATTTGGCCTCATCCCCAAGCCCAAAACTGCCTTTCCCTTTTTCCAACAAAAATTCCAAAAAATCATTCCAAACTCCTTGATTAATATACCTAGCCTAAAATTAGCACTCATTTCAGTCATCTCAAGCCCTATTGATACATTTTTACTGAGATTGACCCGGAGAGAGCCCTCTCCTATTCTGGTAGGGCTAGCTACCAGACTGAGCGTGGTTTGGTGTTACCTTGAATCCCTTCTTCCTTCAGCCTAAGGTGGATTTGGGCTATAACACAAGAAATGGCATCTTTTTTTTTTTTAACAATGTCGGTTACCTTATATTCCTTCGAAAAAAATGGCTATATGCCTTGATACATTGCTTCTGGATTATAGTAAGAGGATTCCTTTGCTACATCCTCTCAGCTTATACTTCCTTCTCATAAAAATGATGAGCTATATCCTATATATCCTATTACATTATCTGTGCAAACTCTAATGTATTTTTGTAGGAGATAAATGCATTTACAAATCATCATAGGTTTATTAATATGCAGTAACAACTAAATGATTCCATATGTTTATTTGAGAAGCACGATCATTGATTCGTGTTGAGATGAACCTTCTATCCTTTGATTTATTGATTGAGAATGATATCTTTCTTATAATTGAGAGAGTTGCTATAGATGATAGGGATGGAGGAATATGAAATTTTCTTCTCCACAATAAGAAGTACTTGCAAGGAGGGTACTTCTTATTTCAAATGTGTACATCAATTATTGATGTTGTCGAGGTTTTGTTTGAGTGTTGATAATTGATGATGTATGAAGTTGATTTATAATGAGCGTTAAAAGTTCCTTTTATCATTAAATTTTTTTATCTATCCCTGGTGTTTTATGAGGGGATTACACTGAGAGAATTCAAGAGGGGGCACAATGGAGAAAGGAAATGTTGAAGGAGAGGGAAGGAGAGTTGAGGAATGAACATAAGAACACAACATGTTCGGGAGGGGGAGTTCGATTTATAGGTGTGATTCTGAGTGCTAAACGATCCATTATCCTTCCCATGAGCTCTGGAAGGGATCGAAAAATTCCTTCCAAATGCTTCTTATTGTCCTCCATGTCCTCAATATACAAAATGATCTAACAAAATATATTGACACAAATTTGTCCAAAAAGGGATAAAGAGCATCATTCATCAAAGTAAAGAAAGTAGCTAGGGGGTTACATGTGCGAGAAGGCGTCACTAGGAACTCAAAACCCCATTACCTTGTTTCCATACCCATATTTTCCTCATCCCCTTCTTCAATTTGAACTTGATAGTACCCCTATCTTATGTCCAACATTCTGAACATGTTGGATTTTGTTGACCCATAAAAACAATTTGATGCAAGGGGTAGTGGATATATATTATTCATTGTTTGATTATTCAAAGCTCTATAATCAAGGCACATACTCAACCCCTCTATTTCCTTATTCATGTAGAAAAGAACCAGAGAAAAATATGGGGATCGTGAAGGACATAAGAAAATTGTATTAATAAACTATGTCAACTGACATATCAACTCCTCCAACTGCGATGGAACAATAGATAGGGAGTTCTTGTTGGTGGTTTCTATCCAGGTTCTATCTAAATATGATGTTCAATAGTGCACCTATGTGGGAAGACTTTTGACAACTAATTCAAAATTTAATTTGTGTACTCACCCAATAAGTTAGAAAACTCCAATGGAATATTTATCCCCACTCCATCCTCCTTAATATCTCTAAGCATTGTGACATATACCTGCAATGTTGGGTATCATGTTTCCCTCTTAATAATTAATGAACATAAAAGAAACATCTTTTCTCCTAGATTCCATGTTGTCATGAACACAACACAACATATTCTTCTCACCAAAGATAATCAATTGGTCCAATCATGGTATCCATAGAAATTCCTCCCCCGATATCACCTCAAAATAATCCATCTGTAGTATGGTGAAATATGTACATCCACTCCACTCAACCCACCTATATCTGAAGTTATGAATAATTTTCACTGGTTGCCTTCAATTTGGATTTTATTGCTTTACCACAACCTTACCTGTAGTAGGATTCAACCTCAACTCCCTTTCCATACCCATTCCAATAAAATTTTGTGATGCACTGGTATCTATGAGTGCTTAGAAAATCCTTCAGTTGATTATCAAATCTGACAAACCACAACCTATGGATGTTCCCACCTTTATTTTTTCCAAAGGAACGAATATTCGTACAAAATGAATCAAATGAAAATGGAAAACAATCATGATCCAACATACCTTTTAGATCACACCTTTCGATGGAACTTATGAAATTCCTTTGCTTTTTCTACATGTGGCACCCTTCTCCATTCTGAACTACAGTCAGGTGATCTCTATATTCCACTTCCGATGAGATTTCATTCTCCCTTAACCCACCTGGCACATCGGTAATAATCACATGAAACCTATTTTTGATCTCGGCTATAATACCACCTATCATGATCCTAGAGAACTCCTTATGACCCAAGCTTCTAGAAATCCTCTAGTCGTGTGTCACCATAAAATTTATTCCCAAGGGTTTTCCAAACTTGGGTGTACTTAACTTGGACTATGCCTACTTTCTTATTAATTCAAGTATGTGGAATAAATACTTAACCAAAATTTATTATGTATTCAATTGCAAACCAACATAAGAAAAATATAAGTATAATGGGTGGCTCATCAACCTATACCAGAGATACATATATAAACATCAAGGATTTTTTTTACATAAAACAACCCCCAGGATTTACATCCAAGAAAAAACATGCCAAAAACCAAGACTCGACCCTCCTTGTCTATTATGGAAATTTCTTTTTGAATCCCCAAAATTTTGGTTGGTGAAAAATCCCAAATTTCTCATCCCCAAAGTTTAGTTTTTATCAATCATGTAGCACTTCGAGTTGACTTGCGAGCTAACTCCAAAACAATAGGCCTGCATGCCTTGCTCCCACTAAGAAGGGCGTTACCTCACTTCACATATACTTCATGCCAACTTGTCATGATATAACGTGTAGTCTTTTGTACACCTTGTCTTGTCGATTTATGTGTCTCTGTTGTTCGATGTTTTGTTCTCCTTTCTCAAATATTCACTATATATATCATGCATGCATATACATGCAAAATGACACATCGATTGAGTGGAGTGGGCCGATGCACCCCTTCAACTTTGCACATGTCATTTCAAATTCTAGTTGACCTAGACAAAACACCATACATGTCATTTTGTCTAACTTGTCCACTCATTCATTCGAGTTGATGCACCACATGTCGTGCTTGACCAATAAACTAAACTCTCACTTTCTAACATTCTTTCATGCCGACCATGTTTTTGTGTCGATTGTGCCACCTCAATGAATTTTCCACTTTCACCTGCATGACAAAACCCTAAATTTGGGTCACTCACATTCATGCATTTTCATTAAAGGTACTAATTTCCAACTTTGGGCCACCCATGTCATGCGAATGTTGGTTGTGGAGTTTGATTCTTCTTGATTTAGAGGTGTTTTTCTTAGCCACCTTTGCATGGAAAATTCCTAAAGAGTGGTGTAGGGGGATTTACCCCCTACTATTGTTTCTGAGGGGTCTAGGTGAGGAGATGAAAACTCTTTGGAACCTCCCTAGAGGGGGTTCAAGGGTAGTGCCCCTGAATAGTATTTCTTTGGAAAAAATTCTTTGTAAAATATTTTATGGTATATGTTATGTTAAGGTTTTTTTTTCCTTGGAAGGACACCCTATTTTTATAAGGGAATTGTATTGCGATTGTGTATTATTGAGATAACATTGTAACAAGGGAGAGGAGACTATGAAAGAGATAAGGGGAGGTTGCAACAATTTTTTTATAGATAGAAATCCATTTTTCTAGAAAAAAATAAAAGGAAGAATTTTTTTTATTCCTTCATGGTCATAGTCGAAATTGAATGAACAATTTATATTAGTTTACCCTTTGTATTATTTCATTATAGGTTTTATTTCTGAATTCATTTTGATTTTATTGCTATGTAATTTTTTCCCTAACAATTGGTGTCACATATGAAGGTCTATTTGGCTAATAAAACTCATAGGAAAGGAGGGTTCCTAGTTTGAGTAGGAGCAATGACAGAAGAAGGTTTTAGGGTTGATAGGTTTAATGGAAAAAATTATCAGCTATGGAAGAGGTAAATGGAATATTATCTATATCAAAAGAAGATTTTGATACCATTAGGTGAAATAGAAAAAAAAACCAATGACCATGAAAGACAAAGAATGGAAGATTCCTAATAGAAAGGCATTTGAAAAAATACAACTGTGCCTGGAAGCATCAATTCTTTCAACATTTCAAAAGAAAAGAGAAAAAAGGATTTGGTGATGGAATTTGATAAACTATATGGAGAAACCTCAACTTCCAATAAGATATTTCTTATGAATAATTTATTTAATATGAAGATGTAAAAAGGTGGGTATGTTTTTTATCATTCAAATGAATTTAATACAACTGCTAGACAATTAAGTTTTGTAGGAGTAAATTTTGATGATGAGGATATGATCTTTTGATTTTGTGCTTATTTCTAGAAAGATGGAATGGATTAGTCATGGTTGTGAGTAATTATATCTTTGTTTCAAGCACTTTAAAGTTTAATGATGTTGTTGATGTTATTCCTAGTGAGGAAATGGGATGGAAAATCACATGTGAGACATCAAGTAATGATTTGACTATAGAGAGCAGGGGAAGACAAAGGGAAAGAGTAAAGAGTCTAGGGAATTGTGTAAAATCTAAGAAGGGAAAACCCAAATCCAGGGAGAGCATGGAATGCTAGCATTTTGGGAATAAATGAGACAGGAAGAAAGATTGTTGGTGCCTAAAATAAAAAAATATAGATGGATAACAGGAGAATACCAGGAAGAAAATATAGAAGGTAATGTCTTACGAGATAATTCAATAATTCCAGTAGATAAGATATATTGAGGAAGAAAAAATATCAGTTAATGTGTTACAATATGCTTTAATAATTCCAATAGATACGATTACATATTCTTGGGTGATGGACTTAAGACCTTAATTTCATGCCACATCCTATAGGGAATTTTTTCAAAATTATGTTCAAAATGATTTTAGATAGGTTCATTTGGGTGATGATGACCCATGTAAATTTGTGGGAAAAGGTAAGGTATGGATAAAATTATAGAATGGGAAATAATTGTTGCTAAAAGAGGTCAAACATATTTTTTATTCAATAAGAAATCTAATTTCAAGAGGATAGTAAGGAAGTGAAGGTTGTATAGTCACATTTACAGGAAATTCATGGAATACAATTACATGAACTTTGATAATATTGAAAGGAGATAAGGTAGGTACATTGTATTTATGTGTTGGTAATGATGTTATTTCTATTTATTTAGCTTCGACAAGAACATATACAAAATTGTGGCATCATAGACTCAGGCACATGAGTGAGAAAGGGATGCAGATTCTCCACTCAAAGAAATTAATTCTAGATTTGAAAAAGGTTGATTTGGAATTCTGTGAGTATTGTGTTTATGAAAAATAAAATATTTATATTTCTCGGAGTTTGGAAAGAAAATAAGAGTGAAAAGTTAGAGCTTGTGCACATAAATGTATGGGGAGTGGCTCAAGTATAATATCTTGGTCGCTCTTATTATTATGTTTCTTTTATTGATGATTCAACTAAGGAAACTTGGGTTTATTGTATTAGAAACAAAAATGATGTTTTTGATTCTTCTAAGAAATGGAAATATTTGGTTGAGAATGAAACAAGAAATAAGCTAAATTGTCTTAGATTAGATAATCGAGGCAAATATTGTAGCAAGGAGATTGATAGTTACTTTTCATACCATGGGATTTGTAGAGAGAAAACAGTTCTAGGAACACCACAAGAAAATGGTGTGTCAAAAAGGATGAACAAGACACCCATGGAGAGTGCAAGAATTATGAGATTGCATGAAGATTTTCCTTGCATTTATGGGTAAAGGATGTCAATATTGTTGTTTATTTAATATATAGAGGGCCTTCAAGCTCCTTGGATGGTGGCATTACAATGGAGGCATGGACAAGTAAAAAGGTAAACAACTCATTTTTGAATACTTTTGGTTGTGAATCATTTGTCCATATTGATAGAGAAAATAGAACAAAGCTTGAGGAAAAACCCAAAAAGTGTAATTTTACTGGATACAAAGTTAATGATTTTAGATATCGCTTATGGGATTATGAAAATCACAAAAATATTAGGAGTAGAGATGTGATATTCAATGAGAAAGTCACGTAAAAAAATTAGTTGCAAAAAATAAATAGGAAAAGGAAAGTAAAAAATACAAAAAGGTTGATGGATTACATAAAAATAATTTCCAAAAGTACTAGAAGAACAAAATGTTTAACAACAACAATAGAAACATGTACCTCATACTCCTACAAATTCTATTAGAAAATCAACTAAATTAACCATATCGTATTATGTATTGAACGATACTCTACTATATTGTATTATGTATTGTTGATGAATTCTGGTGAACTAGAAATATACAAAGAAGCAATGTACATAGATAAAGAATTAAATGGTAGAAAGGAATGAAATAAGATACGGACTCTATGGTACAAAACCAAACTTGGGACTTGCTCCTATTACTTCACTACAAAAAGTTCACTCAATTTTCGATGGCCTTTGGTTGCTCTTTCGATTCCCTGTCGTCACTCTCACGACAAATTGGGGTTCCAGTAAATGTTGCATGTTGTGCAATCAAAATTTTGAAATTCCAAGTTTTCAACAAAATTATGACGCTAACTTTCGTTGGAAGCTTGGTCATCTAAGGCAACAACATTCGTTGAAGTCCCTCCACATACCTGTCATAAATTCAAAGAAAAATGTGTTTGTCTAGCGACATGTTGTCAAATGCAATCTTCACAAAAAATGTTATCTGTCGTTGGAAACCCCCTCAAATGATCGGTTATTTTTCCGACAATTTTTTCGTAGTAACGACATCTGGTGCTGTTGGAACTGTCGTTGCAATACCGACGCCTATGGCTAGAGTTTTCTGAAAAAATTCCCGTATTAGCGATGTTTTTTTCCATAGAAATGGTGTACTCATTTGGAAATGGTTTTTATTCTGAATGCTTACTTTCTAACTGCATATGTCCTATTAATCCCTGTTGGACATGTATTATGATGTTTCTATATTATTTGTTTATATTTTCTTTGTATACAGGGATGTTCAGATATAATCTGTTTGGGTCAGGTTATCTTACTCGTAATATGGCTTGTCAACTTTTCTAACCAGAACAGTTATATTTGTATGTATTTGAGAATTTGGATTTTCTTGTTTAAAATTTTTTCAGCCGAGAATGTAATGGTGAACATATACTGTCATATATAATCTATTTAATATATACAGCTTTTTTTTCCTTTTTATCTTCTGGAAGAAAAGAAAACCTCCATTGCAATATCGACGCCTAAACCAATATTTTTTTGATGAAGTTTCCATAGTGGTGACGTCTTGTACCGTCGAACTATCACAATACCAACAACTACGCCGATATTTTTCCCAAAAATTTTCTATACTGGCGACATCCTATGCCGTCGAAACCTTCATTTGCAAGAATGATTCCTACAACTAGATTTTCTTGACAATTTTTCCATACAAGCACGTCTTGTGTTATCGGAAAGTGCGTTGGAATATCAACGTCGATGCCATTTATTTATTTTTTTAATTTGAATGTTTCATGTATGCTTACAATTAATGAGAATATTGCTAATAGAAAGAATAATAGGGATACTCTAGGAAATGATATTTGTTTAGATTGTGAGGTGGCTGGCCATTTAGATAACTCATGAATTGCACAGAAGAGGTGGCTGGCCATTTAGATAACTCATGAATTGCACAGAATATTGATATTATGATGGATACCACTCTATTATCACCTAATGTGCAAGTTCAATGCTATATGTTGCAGATGAACCAGATGGATTTACATTACCAATTGAGGTTGTAGTCTTCACTAGTTTATTTTATGTAACAGTTGATTTTGTATATAATTATCAACCTATGTGGTGATAAAATATATTTTTGTGAATGTATGAGAAATCCACAAGTATTTAGGTTCATCTTCAAGAAATTTGAAAAATTTATGTATATAGCTTCATAAGAGATGATTTTCAAAGTTCATTAGTTTTTTTTCCAATAGATGGAACATGAGGTAGTGATGAACAACATGTAAGGGATTTTTTTGATAATTAGACCTCACCTTAAATGAGAAGGGAAGAGGAGAGGATAAAAATGGCTATGAATTAGATGTAAGTAGGATGAGAAGGATGGACCCTTATCAACAATCATCAAATAGAATTACCTGTGAAAATACAACATCTACTATATGGTCTGAAGACATTAGAAGGGGAGAGAGAAAAAATTGATGGCAAAAAAAGAAGAAGCAACTTCTTTGGATCATGAAAGATAATGATGTTCATGACATTTAGGAGGAATTTACACCTAGGAGAATATAAACAATGATCTCACGTACAATCACTCAACCATCAAATAGTTTTTATGATTTAGTAGACTAAACTCGAGTCTTCATGAGATCAAATTAAAACATGTTGAAGATAGTAGAGATGTAGTTAATGAAACTACTCAATTTGATGACTCACCTAATAGGAAACCTTTAGAGAGTAAAGGGATTCCATGATATAATGAGAATAATATATATCATGAAGTCAAGTTCTTTACAAGAACATAACTAGTTTTATTGAAAACTTCCAGTATCTCAACCTCCCAAGTGCCCACCTCTAGTTGTTTCTATGGAATTGTTGACACGAGTGTTATACACATAATTCAACAAGGGAGGAATAACCCAGACCGAGGCTCTTTAATATCCCAATACGTTTGGTATATCTTGTTAGAACCCTAGAATAATAGGTATCTGTTCTCCATTTGTCAATTTGAGAATCATTCTGATCATGATTGAAAATGGTCATTCAAATAGTCATTTATTTGATGTGTGGTGTAAAGGTCAGAACAAGGTACAAATGGCTTTATCAAACTCTCTCTCATGAAGAATTTACTTTATTTAGAATATAGAATTAAATTAATTCTATGTTTTTTATAATGTGTTATATCGTGCATGTTACACTTATGGATGATGAGCTTTGATTAAGATCGATGGTTTAAATTCATTTTAGAACCCCTTTGGCACTTTGAAGTTTAATGGATGAGGGGGTCCGAAAAGCGTTGTTTTTCAAATCCAATCCTGGACCACGTGGCAAGCTATGGGGAGTTCACAGCCCCCTCGTTCGAAACCGCTTACGACTTGCAGGGCCCTACGAAAAGCTATGTCAAGGCTTGAATGTGAAGACAATGACTGAGGAAGCTTTTTGTACCATTGCTAGCCATCCGATTGTAGTGGTATATCCTATGCTTCAAAACAAACATCACATGGTAGGTTGGAAATTTTTTCACAAGAGTTTCAAAGGTTTAAAGTGGCCAAGATAAGTTTTTCCATGAATTTGGATATGACCTAATTCCTACAGAAAGTCTAGCTTTCTGTGGCTAAAGAGTCAAAATATTTTAAGGGTTAGCTACCGAAAGTTAAAGCTTTCGGTAGCTAAAAGCAGTTAACGACACCTATTGCTAGCTGCCGCAAGTACCTAAAATTCCTAAGGTTTGTACAATCGTGTAATTTCCATGTCATAGTCAGTACGTAGGCCATCATAAAAATCTAAGCTGCCATAACCACGCAAAGTTATCTTTTCACCAAATTTTCAAATATCATCTCTCATCCATATCCCCTTATCATGCAACCATAACACAAGTCATGTCCATTCATTTTGTCTAAATCCTGAAAATAGTCATGATGCCTCCAAAACATTTTAAATTGGTCGGCAGTCATCTAGTTTGTTCTAAAATTCATCTACAGCCGAATGATCCGAGACTTATTTAGTTTCCTGTTGTTTCATGATTTCAGTTTCTTTAGTTCAGCCCTGGTTTCACGCTTAGTTAGTGTCATCACCTACCAACCACATACCCTAGTCACCCTGTGTTTTCCATAGTCTGTTTGCAGGTGTTGGAGCAGAAGATGTCAACTGGAGGAGCGTTGCTAAGGAAATAATTGCAAGATACAACTTATTTGGAGGCACACCCACAAGCATGTGAATTATTTAAGCAAGTGGGTTGTTATATATTTTTCCAGAAGTTTCACGGATACCACTAGGGTATCAATGAGGCATTTGCCAAAATTTTTAATGGTTGCAAAGTGTAGTTGGGGCCAATGACTATGAAAATTGATGAAGCAAGTGTGGCATCAACCACAAAAATGCCAGGTGAAGGAGCCACCAAAGAGGTAGATTTTAAGTTCTTTCTTAAAGAAGAGCGTCATAATATGAAATGGTAGAAAGACATTCCCAGGAGCTATTTGCAAGAGCAGTGGAAAGAGTTGTTGAAGACGATCTAGGTTTATATTACTTGTGAAGGGAGGTATGGGAGGATAGTGCTATATCATTTCAGTTTACTCCTCCACTTCACAGGTAAGAAGCCACTTAACATGAATTTTTATCTTCTTAAAAGCCTCACTAAAATGGTTTCCAAGGTCCAAGCCAAACCCTAGATAGCTAGCAGCATTTTATTTCACCATGGATTAATCAAGTTAATAGTGCTAGAAGAGCTTAAAAGGAGAATAAAAACATGGAATTATTTACTGTTTTGGGGAGAGTTTGAACAAGAAGTCCAACCAAAGAAGAAAGGAACTCCCTCACAGGAGTTGTCTTCTCCAAAAAATAGCAAGAGGACAAGGAAGGCATTGTCTCCTGTGCAAGAAATCACCAAAACCTCTCTCTCAACATGCAAGAAATCCAAGAAAAAACTAGAGTTTGGGAACGGTGCAGAGGTTCAATATGAAAATACAGGGGCAAATATTCAAGAGGAAGCCACATCAACATTCTCAACCTACCCTATTCAGATTCAGAATATAAACCCTTAGCTGAAAGAACGGAGCTAGAATCTTTAGCTGCAGAAATGGGAGGAGGACCATCAGTTAAAGAAGCAAGATCCCATAGAGAAGCTGCACCATCATCATAGAAGAAGGTCAATAGAAAATCTAAGCCAGAGAAGTTGCAGAAGAAAAATAATGAGTTGAAAGTTTTAGAAATATTCCTGAAGGCAGAGAATGAAACCCTTAAGCAATCATCAAGCAAGATCAGTTCAGCACTTGATCAAATGGCTATTAAATATGAAACAATCAAGCATAAGAACAAAAGGCTGCACCAACATAATGTCAAGTTGAAAAATAGGAACAAGGTTTTGAGGTATAAAATCAATCACAAGAAACTGAAACCCTAGGTTCATCACACACTTGATGCCTTAGCTCAAGCTGCTCTTGATTTCAGTGAAAGTGGAGATAATTAATCAGAAGTCGAAAATAATGCCCAGATAATCGGCAACTAAGTGCACCCTGTTTTTCCTTCCTTAGCTGCTGAAGGCTCTATTATAGATAGAAGACAACCAGTATCCTCAAAACAAGGTAACTCGACTTCTACAGGATCTCCAAAGTCTCCAGAGAAATATTTTAATTACAACTCATCTTCAACATGCTTCTGACACATTAGTTTTGATCAAATTAGGCCTTAATGAAGATCAAACCAAATCTAGTTTTGGGGGAATTTTGTCATATTGTCCAGATATGAAGATTGTAATCAACAACAAGTTTTGGATGTGTTAGATTTTTCAGTATTGGAGATCAGATATTTTGTAATAGGTTAGGAGATTGGGCATGATTGTAAAAGAGATCTAATCTCTTATTTTGGGTAGAAAACACAAATACACATTTTCCTAGAATATCCGAAATAGTTAAAGCAGGGATTTGATCTTCTTGATTAGTAGGATATGAAATGTAATGGGAGAATGTTATAAAAGAAATAATGTAATATGGGAAAGGGGGTTAGACTTGAAGGGAGGAAACTATTGTAAACATGTTTAGCTGGATGTAATAAAATTTTCTTGAATGAATGAAAGGACCTTCCTGTTTTCTAGATTCGTGTGTCATGTTTCAATGGTGAAGTACTTCTTGATGTTATATGATTTTCTTTTATTTCACCATTGCTTCATCTCTTTATTTTTTATACGAATTTTTTTTTTTGAGGATTTGTCATTGGACACCCTGCTTAGGCTTTAAACAATATTCATGTTTTCCTATGAAGTATAAATGTAGAATTCGGATAAAGTATGCTTTGCATTTAAATGGAATCCTAATCTTTTCTTCTCTGCCACTCACAAATTGTTAAGATCCATTAACATGACTATCTCGTCTGGTTACACATGATCTAATTAATTCAGTCATTTAAATCTGCTTTTATATTTTGACTCTATTAGCCCAATGGTCCCCTTCTATTGTCTCAACCAAAAATTTCAAACAAACCCCTCTGCCCTCATAACTAGCCTAAAATTCCAAATAAAAAAAGCTAAAACAAACAAAGATATCCCTCTCTGAGTCTAGGAGGGCTAGATCCTAGGCTCGAAGTGGTTTTGATGTTTCCTCTGGGATTCATTCCTTTCAACCTCAGAATTACGGAACGTTAACATAGTGGAGACCATACTAGGGAACTCGAACATAGTTTCAAGTTCCTCAGTAACAATTTTCAAGTTCAGATCTGGTTGATGATGGTGAACAAACATCTAGACACAAGGAGGTTGAAATCATCCACCTGGCGGCTCCAGAGTTTTCAGTTGACCTAAAGGCTCCACTAGTAAAAGGATCCAGAACTGTTGTGAACTTATGATGACTCCATCCTCTAGTTGATTGGTTGTCAATATGAATTCAAGAATACAAAGCAGGTATGCTCCTTTGGACAGATCTAAGATCCCAAGTTTTCCAAAACCTATGCCAAACATTGATTGGTTAAAATATCTTCTGGTCTTTAAATATAAAAAAGGAGATGATGTTGCTATACATTTGTTAAGGTTTCATATGCACATCCGTATATTTAAAATCCAGTTTCCAGAATATTTTCTTATGAAAATGTTTGTGGTGAGTCTAGAAGAGAAAGTTAGGTCTTGGTATGAAGATCTACTAGCTTCCAGTATACCTTCCTTGAAGTGTTTTCATGCTGTGTTTTCTGACAAGTATAAATAAGATTATCCCTCTTTGTCACTGGTTCAAGACTGTTGTGATCATTTTCATTTTTTTATTGAATATATGGAGGATTATTACGATGATGATCAGTTTATGAATGATGAAATACTAGAAGCTTTAGAAGAAATACCTTTTCAGAAAGTGGAAGTTTTGTTTGAAATGTATTCTCATCATGAAAAAATAAATGATATATGTTGTCTAGAAGTTCATGAAGGTTCACCACAGGAGACACTCCTAGGAGCACAAGGAAAAACTGATTAGCAGAAGATGAAGGAAGTAACTCAGCCTCCTGAACCTAATCTAGTAGAGGACAACAGTGAAAACCTACATAGTGATAAAGAAGAAAAGGAATCAGAACTTAATAGTCCAGATCCACAAGAACACCTTCAGCTAGCAGTTTTTTATTCAGAAGTTGAAGACCAATCAGGTTTTCCAAAGGGAGACCAATCAAATCCCCTCTCTGAGTTTGCAAACTTTGAAGAAAATCGTAAAAGTTCTCCATCATTATGTTCTTCTTGGGATGTTAATGAAGTTGCACAACATATGGTTATTATTCATGATCCTTTGCCCGAGATGATTGAGAATTTTCATCTCTCTGGCAAGATTCTGTATGACAAAGGAAATTATGAAGAGCACATAGAATAGTTTATTATAATGGACAATGAGGAAAAGCAAGTGTCTTCCTTACCATTTGAAGACAATCAGTGCCAACACAGAAACAAAACAGAAGTTTAGGACGAGGTTTGTTCTTATGTCAAAAAATATTTAGAAGATCTCATGTTGCATGTTTACCTAGATCCTTTGAGTAGTGTATTACAGTCATCAATGAAGGAAGAATTCACCAGGTTGATCAACAGATTTATTGAATTCAGTGGAAGAGTTAAGTTGCCATGTTTTGAATCCATTTTCCTACCTAAAGAAATGGAAAGCCAATTTCAGTTAAGAACTCATTTGGTTGACTAGTTACATTGGAAGTCTAATGATTACTTAGTGTGGTAATATCTTTATCTGGTTAGAGTAGGGATGGTGCAAATAAGCTTTCAAGACAAGCATCTTATATTTTCAGATTCTATTCTTATATTCAGGTTTTCAAGATGAAGCAATGTAGATTCAGTTCATAGTTATAAAATACAAATAAAATTGATAGGAAAGCATATGGTTGCAGTCACTGAATTGTAGAACAGATTGAGAAGCAGGTTGTGGGATCAGCGCAATGGATAAGGCACTAGGTTACGAAACCAGACATCTGAGATTCTTGACACCTCATCCAAAGCTACGATACCCATTTGGAGCTACTGTTAGGACCCTATAATAATAGGTATTTGTTCTCCAGTTGTAAATTTGAGAATTATTCTGATCATGATTGAAAATTTTCCATTATAAGGTGCTCAGCAGCAAGGGTTTAATGGATCACCAAATGCCTCAATTCAGTTAGTCATTTATTTGATGTCTGGTGTGAAGGTCAGAACAAGGTAAAAATGTCTTTATCAAACTCTATCCCCTGAAGAATTTACTTTATTTAAAATATAGAATTAAATTAATTCTATTTTTTTTATAACGTGTTATATTGTGCATGTTCTGCTTATGGATGATGAGATTTGATTAAGATTGACGGCTTAAATTCATTTTCGTACCCCTTCAACACTTAGAAGTTTAATGGATGAGGGGGGTCCGAAAAGTGCAGTTTTTCAAATCCAAGACTAGACCACGTGGCAAGCTATGGGGATTTCGCACCCCCCCTCATTCGAAACCTCTTACCACTTGCGGGGCCCTCTGAAAAGCTGTGTCAAGGCTTGAATGTGAAGACAAGGACCAAGGAATATTTTTGTACCATTTCCAGCCATCAGATCGCAGTGGTATATCCTATGTCGTGAAACAGACATCACATGGTAGGTTGGAAATGTTTTCACAAGAGTTTCAAAGGTTTAAAGTGGTCAAGTTAGGTTTTTCCATGAATTTGGGTATGACCTAATTCCCGTAGAAAGTCTAGCTTTCAGTGGCTAAGGAAACAAAATATTTTAAGGGTTACCTACCGAACGTTAAATCTTTCAGTAGCTAAAGGTGGTTGACCACACCCATTGCTAGCTGCTACAAGTACCTAAAATTCCTAAGGTTTGTACAATCGTGCCAAGTTCCATGTCATAGTCAGTACGTAGGCCATCATGAAAATCTAAGCTGCCATAACTGCGCCAAGTTATCTTTTCACCCGATTTTGAAATATCATTTCTCATCCATATCCCCTTATCACACAATCATAACACAAGTAATGTCCATTAATTTTGTTTAGATCCCGAAAACGGTCATGATGCCTCCAATAAATTTTAAATCGGTCGGCAGTCAGCCAATTTGTTTTAAAATTCACCTATAGTTGAATGCTCCGAGCCTTCTTTAGTTTCCTATTGTTTCACGATTTCAGTTTCTTCAGTTCAGCCCTGGTTTCACGCTTAGTTAGTGTCATCATCTACTTGTTTCATCACCTACCTACCACATACCCTAGTCACTCTGTGATTTCCATAGTCTGTTTGAAAATGTTTGCAGGTGCTGGAGCAGAAGATGTCAACTGGAGGAGCGTTGCTAAGGAAAGAATTGCAAGATACATCTTATTTGAAGGCACACCCACAAGCATACGAATTCTTTAAGAAGGTGGGCTATTATACATTTTTCCAAAAGTTTTAGGGATACCACCAGGGTATCACTAAGGCATTTGCAAAAATTTTTGATGGTTGCAAAGTGAAGTTGGGGCCAATGACTATGAAAATTGATGAAGCAAGTGTGGTAGCAACCACAAAAATGCCAGGTGAAGGAGAGAGGTGGTTTAAGACCACCTCCACAAAAGAGGTATATTTTAAGCTCTTTCTTAAAGAAGAGCATCAACATATGAAATGGTAGAAAGAAATTCCCAGGAGCAATTTGCAAGAGTAGCGGCAAGAGTTGTTGAAGATGATCCAGGTTTATATTAGTTGTGAAGGGAGGTATGGGAGGACAATGCTATATCATTTCAGGTTAATCCTACACTTCACAGGTAAGAAACCACTTAACATGTGTTTTTATCTTCTTAAAAGCCTCACTAAAATGGCTTCCAAGGTCCATGCCAAACCCCAAACAACTAGCAGAAGTTTATTTCACCATGGATTAATCAAGTTAATAGTGCTAGAAGAGCTTAAAAGGATAAGTAAAACATGGAATTATTTACTGTTTTTGGGAGGGTTTGAACAAGAAATCCAACCAAAGACGAAAGGAACGCCCTCACAAGAGTTGTCTTCTCCAAAAACTAGAAAGAGGACAAGGAGGGCATTGTCTCCTGTGCAAGTAGTCACCAAAAATTCTCCCTCAACATCCAAGAAATCCAAGAAAAAAATAGAGTTTAGGAAAGGTGCAGAGGTTCAAGATGAAACTATAGGGGAAGATATTCAAGAGGAAGCCACAACAACCAACATTATCAACCTAACATATTCATATTCAGAATATGAACCTTTAGCTGCAGGAATGAAGACAGAATATTTAGCTGCAGAAATGGGAGGAGGACCATCATTTGAATAAGAAGGAGCCCATAGAGAGGCCACATCATCATCATAGAAGAAGGTTAGCATAAAATATAAGACACATAAGTTGCAGGAGGATGTAATATTCCCAATTATCCATGAGTGGAGCAACAAAGTTGTAGGCTTTCTGAATTAATTGTAAAATACACAAGAGGTATTCGTAATAATAATTTATTATATATAAAATGTATAAGTGATGATAAATGTTACAATGAAGCCCTACTTATATACCTAGGCAGGTGGCCTTTCATGAATGGGCATGTCTTTTAGACATGCCCTTTCACTAACTTAATGACTACTTACATAATCCTTATTTGACTATTAATAATTATATTTATTATGTTTGTTATGAATTATATTCATAACATTGCCCCTTCCTTCAAAAGATTTGTCCCCAAAGCTATATTGACAATATCTTCACCTTATGTTTGTCAACTTGAAATATATAGCTAATTGACAAAGGACAAATCGGTTGTCACCTCGAAATGGATCTACAAGATGAATATATAACGCATCAATAATATTCCCTTGGATTATATTTATTTGTTATATTTGTTATGAATTATATTCATAACATTTCCTTCCTCTTTGAAAAGCTTTGTCCTCAAAGCTTAATTTGGCGACAATTTTCTTTACTTTGTGATTATCATCTTGGCATATCACAATGAGCTAGTTGGAATATTAATTTTTGTTTTTTCTTATTTGTTTAATGAATAAGAGGGTATGGGGACCCATAAATCTACTTAATAGGAATAAAGGGAGGACATATTAGCAGCTTAATTAAGCACCCTTGTGTGTGGAAAGGGGTTGGAGCATGAAGACTAGGTCAACTTTGACCAAATCAATAGTGTTGTTATGGAGGAGTGGACATTAATTGAGGGACAACGCCGTTTTGGAGGGAGATCTCATGCATGGAGATAATGGATTTAATGAGTGGGGCCAAGGGTGAGGAAGATCACCACTTGTATAAGGAAGAGGATGACAGCCATAGATCATTATGTTATGTTTTGATATTTTGATTTTACGGTTTGTTTAGACTTGTTTCTCTTTTCAGATGTTTAGCTAAGATTGTAGTGTTGTTTAGCACAGGAGTTCTCGAGCG
Source organism: Pinus albicaulis (assembly GCA_034641835.2). Lineage (NCBI taxonomy): Eukaryota > Viridiplantae > Streptophyta > Pinopsida > Pinales > Pinaceae > Pinus > Pinus albicaulis. The sequence goes on along the minus strand of CM076584.1, from coordinate 884,407,626 downwards.
GGAATCCCACCTCTATCCTTGGGGAACTTCTAGTGTCCACTCAGGAAGAGTATTTTCACTATACTTCCACATTCAGGAATTAGGCCAAGCTCCATCTTTATTCTACAACACAGTTTCTGTTGAGAGATGTACTAGAGTTGCAGGGTGCAACAATGGAGAATATATTCGGGTAATTTCTGACCTGTTTTTCAGTGGAGGAAGGTTTCCTTTCATTGGGAGGCTAGTGAGGAAGGCCCTTGACCCTTATTTCAGCATTTGGCATTAGGCCACACTATCGTTTGCCCCAACAATGTAGTTTCTATCTTGGACTGTGTTATTTTAGGGAGGAGTTGCAGGGGTGGTTTTAGTACACCATCCGGGGAGGAGGTTTTCTAGAGAAGGGATCAAACTTTCATCTAGAGAGTCTATTGGAGGAGGCTACATTCTTTGTCATCAGATCAGCCACATATTTCTAGCTACATTGTTGCAGTGAATCTTTAGCACTAGGGCTTGGGTTCCTATCTTGTATATTGGTGTATTTCTTAAAACCCTCTTGGGTTCTTGTTGGAGGTTGTATAGAGCCTTGATATTCATTGTAGATTATCTATTGAGGAATATAACAACCATTTCATCTTATGTATATTCATTTGCTGTAGCAGTGATCCTATGAATACACTGTAGCAGTCTTCCGACATTTTGATATAGTATTAGCACCTCATTTTGAGGGGATTTATCTATTGGAGGCTTGTTGATTCATGTTACATGATTTGTGCCCGTTATTTTGTACATGTTTTCTACTGTTATAATGAATAAGAAGGCTCCATATTGGTCTCATATTTTGATGTGATGTTATACATTATTATTTCCTTGTTTATGCACTATATTCCTGCTTTTACCATTTGGGAATATTACAATGGTATCAGAGCATAATCTTGGCCGAGCCTGTGCATATTAAGCCAATATGTCATCAGAAGAAGGAGATCCTCTCACAGATAAAGGGAGGAGGTATCTCAGAAGAAATTGGAAGTATGACTATACATATGATAAAGAATACAAGGGTAAACCCCTTTATCAGGAGGAGATGAGGAGAAGGAGTTTCCTAAGCTTCTTCTTCGAAAAATTAAAGACAATGAAAGATAAATAAAGGAGATGAGGATGGATAGACACAAGGAATCCCCTAAAGGGTTTCTACATGGTGAAGGCTCCGACATTTCTCATCACTAGAGTGATCAACCAATGAAGCAACAAGCTTCCCAACGCTCTACCATGCCTACATTTTTAGCAGTGGGAAATGGAGGGTTTCAAGAACAAGAAACTCTTGAATACTATTTCATGGAGTATGAGTCTCAATCTCAGAGATTCAAGGATCATTTGAGTTTTCAAGAATTTTTTCAAATTAAGGACAATAGGAGACCCCGACATCACAATATAGGTGGAGGATTCATTTAGAATCATGATCTAACCGAACTATGGGCATATTTTTCTTACCCAGCTTTTATGGGTCATCTAAATTCACTTCCAAATCATGGGTAGAGAAGCTAGACACCTACTTCCAGTTGAACCAAGTACCAGATATGGAGGCCATCAAGATAGCAGCGCTACACCTTGAGGGTCAGGCACATGATTGGTGGTTTCATGGCTTTTCTACATTGGGTCATGCCAATGTGATTGAATATTCAGAGTTCAAAAGGAGGTTGGTGGAGAGGTTTGATTAAAGAGACCCGAAGGTACCTTTCATGGAGCTTGCAAAGCTCAAAAGATTTGGTAATCCAGAAACTTATATTCCTGAATTTATAAAACTTTCTGTTATGGTTTCTGATTCATCTGCAGCAAGGAGGGTCTACATGTTTATTGATGGGTTAGCAAAACCTCTTCATGGGTTGGTTAAATCTACCAAGCCCACTACCCTTCAAGAGGCCATTGAAAGGGCTAGAGATTTACAAGATGCCTTGCCAAAATCAAAGGCAACATTTCAGCAAAAGCCCACTTTTCCATCAAAGGGAAAATATGAGAAGGCTCCTTTTTCAAAAGAGAGCCAAAAAAAGGTACCTCTTAGTGATCATGTCTGAAGAGATTTGAGGAGAAGGAAGCTTTGCCTCACATGCCAAGAATTGTGGGCACCCAGACATAGATGTGCAACAGGGAAGGCACACTATATAGAGGTCTTCTCAGATGATGAGGAGGAAGAGGAAGAAGAACCAAAAGGGGGTCATAGCACTGGAATAGCAGGAGATGATCCACCACCACTAGGAGGTGAGAATGGAGAAATTGATCCAATTGGAGGGACTCTTGCATCATTGAGAGTAGTACCCAAATATTAGAAAAAATCCACATAGAAAATAGAGTTGGATTTGCGCAATGGAAGCAAGGACATGGTAGTCCCATCTATTATGCACATGACTTTGGCCCATGAGACATTACTTTTTTGTGGCAAACCACCTGGGAGCCCACCTGATCAAGAGTTGGTGAGGAATGTCTCATATCATGTGTTAGTCATCCATAATTTTCACTATCTGAAGATGACTAAGTATCGGTTCTAGATTTCTAGAAACAAAGTTCATGAACATTGTGAGTTCTAGAAATCTCACTACCTTCATTATCCTTAAGATAATTGTTTCACTATTTCATCATCCCATCATGTCAAGATCATCTCACCCATCCCAGAAGACCCATCATGGGCTCATGTCACTCAGTTTGTCTTTGTTGTGTCACCTTTGGCCTCAGCCCTCTATTTTGTTTTGCCTAACTCCTCCATTGTCCATCTAGTGTTTTTAAGGGCATTTTTCTTGGTTTCATAACCTCCATGGTTAAAAATCAACAATTATTGTATCCTGATGCTCTTACACCTCCTCCTATCCTTAATAAACCTTCATAAACACTTCCCATCACTCCTATCCCTCAAAATCATCATTTTTCTACAAAACCTAGCCTATTGCTATAATTTGACATTTTTCGATACTAGGCCTGTGTTTTTCCCCTTTGGACCTTTTCCCCTCACTCAATTATTTAAATCCCGATTTCCCCTACTCTCTAACATCTATCTATATCCCCCAAAATTTCCCCAAGAATTTAGACAACCCTTAACCCCTTCATTCCCCTCCCTCTACAAGGCAGTCCTAAATCCCCTACACCAAACCTTAATTTCCTCTCCAACTAAGCTAGGGTTTGATATGAAAAGGAGGAAAAAGATCAAAGGATTCATTTGATAGATCATGTCAGTAAGCATAAGTCCATACCAACTCATAAACATCATGCCTCCATCATTTTCCAAGAGACAAGCCATGTGTCGCGCCTAGGGCCAGTTTTTCTTCAAATTGTGTTTCTGACCAATCAGAGATGAATTTGACAAAAGTGAGAGATTTTTTTGTCCAATATAGTCCCTAGAAGAAAAAATTCCTTTAATTTTTACACAGGTATCATGGTTTGGGAGCAATATAAAAAACACAGGTGTCCTAGGAGAATTTATGCACTACTGGAGTGACCTTGGGAAAATAACATTTTCTCACAGCTAGAGTGTCCAAATGGATTTCTAGATGCATCCAACGACAACTATACTTGTAGAGCTTTCCAATGAGCTATCATGAGCTCAATTTGGAGTTACGAAAGGCCTCCAAAAGTTGTCTGCACCAGCACTCTGCATTTCTGCACCATCACTTAATACTTTTTGACCACTCTTGGGAAACTCAACTTTTGACAGGGCACCTCAACTCCAATTAGGGACAAGATGGTATATTTGGAAATTTAACAGGTTAATATTTCCAACGAGCTATCACGGGCCCAAATCCGACTTCGGGAAGGTCCTAAAAACCTATCTACAAGTTGACCCTTTTTGGCAGTGCACACAGGAGAAGTTTGGCCAGAATTGCCAAAAAATGGTCAAAATCTCTTTTTCCTCCTCAAATTTTCTCCAAGCTCTTGAAAATTTTTAAAAGGGTTTGTGGTCATCTTTATTTTCCCTCCTAATTTTCTTTTTGCACCATAGTCAAAGAGGATGACAGTGGTAATGGGGAACAAAAGGATGATAGTGGAGATGAAGAAATCAGTGGGGCAGAGACAGAGACTAATGAGGGAGAGCAAGAGGGAAATGATGGTAAAGAAGAAGGAAGTGAGCATAGAAGTGATTAAAACAAAGATAGTGGCAGATCAGAGGGAGGCAATGATGATAAAAATACAAATGAGCCATCCCAATATGAAGAAAAAGATCCTAATAATGAGCAGAGCGATGACCAAGGGGAAACTGATGAGAGTCAGGATGAGACAGAGTACATGAACACAAATGATGAATATGATGATGGGCTAGAAGCTATTGAGCAAGAGGTAGAGGACATGGAAACTGATGGAAAAAATAATAATGAAAAACAAAGCAGTGAGCATGGCCATGATGAACAAGAGGATGACAATCAATAAGAAAATGAACATGACAGTCAAGAGGAAAATGTGGATGAACATGACAATGAGCACAATCATAGTACAAATAGTGACAATATGGATAAAGATAATGAACATGAGGAAACACAAAGTGATAATGAGGAAATATAAGATCAAGAAGAGGAAACGAGTGAGGCACAAACAAAATTTGATGAAGGAGACAGTGATAAAGAGAATGTCACTGATAGGACAGTCAATGAGGAAAAGGACTGCAAAAGAGATAGTCATGACACTAATAATTCTTTTAATGACAATGAGAATGAAAGTGACAGTGCAGGGAATGATGAAGAAAAGGACGCTAATGATGAACAAAATGAAAGTGGGGAAAAGGCATAAGTTGATAGCCCATTTTAAGACCAAAAGGACAGTATAGAAGGTAGTAAGGAAGTTAGTGATGATGATGGTGTTAAAGGCCAAAATGAAAATGATCCAAATGAGCATGGGATGATTGATAAAGATCATGGTAGAAATGAAGAAGTTGATGACAACCCCAAGGGTCACAGCCATGATGAAAACCCTACCAAAACTACCATCACACCTCTTTCATGCACATACTAAAGAGGGCCAATGCAAGAGTTTGTTGCCTCTAAAAGGTAAGGGACCTTGCCAGCTGCATCAACTCCAAGGCTTGAGAGGGAAAGTATACACCTAGAGGCCAAGATGATGAAGGCAAATGAAGGCTTGGGGCTGCAAAAAAAGATGACAAAGTATTATGCCAAGAAACACAAGCTTGTTTGTGCCAAACTGAAGGAGTCCCTCATGGAAATAAAAAAACCTAAAAGAGGCAAAGGAGAATCATAGCCTTATATTTTTGGCTGAGTCTTCTCAACATATTTCCAAGACCTCTTGAGGGACCACTCCACAAATTTTGGGAAAATTTGAACAATATTTTGTCTTTTTGAAATTTTGAAGCCTCTGTGCGTAGTGCCCTTGGCGATGTGCAAAAATATCATGCATCCTTAGCTTGGAAAATTGACATTTTTGGATTTCTCTCATCATCAGTAGTCTTCTCACAAAATCTTAGACCATTTGGAACAGTTTTGACCCCTCAAAAGGTCAAAAAACACCTAAATTTTGACCATTTTGCCTCATTTTCAGGCAAGGTGCTGTGCACAGAGCAATGTTGGGAGAACGGATTTTTGTATAGGAAAATATCACTCATTAAGAAAAAAAAAAGTATATCTATAAAATATACTCATCAAGCTTTCCAATGAGCTATCACAGAGCCAAATCCGACATCGGGAATTCGTCCAAACCTTGGTTGCACAACACCCTATTTTCTGTTGGAGGAGGTGCTGCGCATAGAGCAGTGTTGGGAGATTGGATTTTTGGGTAGGAAAATGGAACTCATTTAGAAAACCAAAGGTATATCTGGAAAGAAAACTTTACAAGCATTCCAACGAGCCATCATGGAGAAAACTCCGACATCAGGAAGTGGTCCAAAACTTGGCTACAACAGAGCCTATTTTCTTTTGGAAGTGGCGCTGCGCACATGATAGTATTAGGATTTTTGAATTTTTGACTAGGCTACAGGAGCTAGATTAGGAAACAGGAAACATTTCTGAAAAATAGCCTCATCAGGATTTCCAACGAGCCATCACAGAGCCAAATCCGACATCAGAAAGTGGTCCAAAACGTGGTTTCAAAACACCCTATTTTTTGCTCAAGTGGCGCTGCGCACATGGATTGTCTAAGTGTGTTTTGGCCAAAAGTCAACAAAACACACTCATTTATTGTAAAATATTATTTTAGTGTTTTTTGAGGCAAATCACTCTATAATTAGGTGCTAGAAGTTATTTTGGCATTTATTCCATGAGATATTTTGTGCCTTGGGCCTTGCATGGTCTCTTGGCCATTAATGACATTTATGAGTGATTTTGACATTGTCCAAACCTATCTAGGTTTTTTTCCCTCTCTTGCTAAGATAAATAGAGCATGAGGGCTTCATTGTAAAAGGTTGGCTTTTGATGAACTTGGAGAGCAATACATGGTTTCTATAAGCTTGGAGAAGAAATTGGTTTTGTGAAGTTGATGAATGGAGAAGCTTGGATTGATGATGGAGAAGCTTGTTTACAAGATACCTTAGCTTGGTGAATGGTGATGTCTTCCTAATTTGTTTATGCTTCCTTGTTATCATTATGTTTCATCCTTCTTGGTTGCTATAAATCAGAAAAGTATAGGTTGAGACATGCTCTTTGAGGCACCTCAGTCATCTTGTTTGTTATAACTTTGATGTTTTCCTCTGTTTGGTCATCTTAAGGAGTTATTGATTGCTCCTTAGGTCCACCTAAACTTGTTTTGTTTCATATATGGATTAGTATGCTAGTTTACAAGTATGATTCACGGCATGCCCTGCTTACTTGAAGCTTTCCAAATCTGTCTTGAAACCTCTCTCTAGAATATTGTTTGCTAGGTTAAGTCAAAGAGGTCTCATTCGATCTTGCCCTTTTTCCATGCTTATCAACTTGTTTCAGAGTTATTTATAGCTTGATATATGATGTTTAGGAGTTCCCTCTTCATACATTGAGTTATTTGTGTTATATTATATGTTTTCCCAAATTCTGAAGGTGAATTTACTAAAGTTAGAAGCTCTTATGCTTTCTATGTTTCACTGGAATGTTTATCTTGGATATTTATCAGTTTAAGTATTGTTCATTGAGCTTAATGGTTTGCCCTACCTCATGAGTTATAGATTTTAACTATATGTATTTAGGAACTCCTAGTTTTTCCCAAATTTGATGTTCACTCCACCTCACACATTACCTTAAGGATCCATTAACCTTGCTAGATTGGCCCTGCAACACACTCTGATTCATTATTGAGACACTCATGAATTTCATTGACTCTATAGCCCAATGATTCATAGACCTCTCACTCCACCTATTCCACTTGACCATGTTACCCAAACAAAACAATCAACAAACCCTACATTTAACAACTAGCCTAAAATCAACTACCTAAAGCAAAAAGAACACATCCTTTGCACCCAATAGAGAGATCCCTCTCTAAGTCCAGGAAGGCTAGGTCCTAGGACTACAAAGACCGATTCCATGTTACCCTGTCATTTTGTCTACCAATTTTCCAAATCACAGGACCCTAACATTCTGGCGATCACGGTGGGACCTTCCAAGTATGTAGTTTCCTGAATACCTCTTAAGACTCTCTAGACCCTCAATTTGACTTAGAAAATCCAGTGAATTTGCCACCTCATCGCCACACTAACATTTTGGCGATCACAGTGGGACCCTCTAAGTAAGTTCATGCTTAAACATTCCTTAAAAGATTTAGAAACCCTTGAATGATAATATTTGGTGGTTTATTTGCCACCTCATCGCCCCACTAACATTCTGGCAATCATGGTGGGACCTTCTGAGTTAGTGACAAACTAAGTATTCCTTAGATCTCAGAAAACTCAAAAACATCCTTAGATTGGTATTTAGTTGTTGATGGTGGACAACAAGAACATCCTTAAAATAGTAAACATCATCCACCTGGCGACTCCACTGGTCTTTAGTAGCCCTGTTGACCCCACTAGTTCTTATAAACTCCCCCGGGAATGCATTAAGAAATCCCAATCATGCTGATGGTGGACAACGAAGTTGAAATCATCCACTTGGCGACTCCACAACTCTCAATAGACGTAAAGACTCCACTAGTAGAGAACTCTAGATTGGTTGAAAAGATTCAGTGACCCTTTTTGATTTACAAACATGGATCCAAGGATGCAAAGGAGATATGCTCCAATGAGTAGAGATCATATCCCTGGATTCCCACACAAAATGCCTGAAATAAATTGGATAAAAAACCTACCTATATTTCAAGATGAAAAAGTTTATGACCCCTTGTTACATCTCATAAAATTTCATATACACATATGGAGGTTAAAGGTTGAATGGCACGAGGACCACCTCATGAAAATTTTTATGGCAACATTAGAAGGTAAGGCAAGAAATTGGTATGAATGGCTAAAATTTGGTAGCTTGTTTTCCTTGAAATATTTCCACAAGGTGTTTTATGAACGTTATAAATAATATTTTCCATCTTTATCATTAGCTGAAAATTGTTGTGATCAATCTGAAGATTTCATACAACACCTTGTAAACATTGATGAGGATTTAGGGAATTGGCATCCTGAAGATTTATTAGAAGAACTCCATGCAATTCATTCTCAAGATAACTATCATGACAACCTATAGGAGTTAGAACCAAATCAATAAATAGAAGGAAACCCACAAAATCTATCTGAAGGCATAAGTAATGATTCACCATATTTTCTAGGTGAGGCTCAAGAAAACATTCAGCCTCAAAATCAGCCTTCACAAGAGAAAGAGAACTGTTGCACTTATATCCAAAGAAAGAGAAAAATTCCTCCTCTTTTGACTGAAGAAGAAATAAATCAGATGTTAAAAATTTAGCCAGCCTCTAAGCCTTCATGTGAACAAAACATTTATGTTCATTCTCCTACTAATCCTGTATACCATAAGTCAGAAAGTGATCTTATAGATCAATTCAAAGAAGAACAAACTGGTAATCCAATATGTTTGATTGATGAAATTATTTATGTTGATTATTCTCAAAATTTTGATCAGTCTGATGATGATGATGTTCTCCAAACAAAAGTTAACCTTGCAGAGCCATCACCAGTTGATTTGTGGGATGAAGTTTACTATCATCAGATTGAAAGTAGTAATCAGCCAAGACAGGTCACCTATGACACTGATGAGGAAAGCCTTGAAAGTTTATAAGTAAGTGAAGAGTCTCTGACTCTTTTCTCTGCTTCACTTCAGTCCATCAGAAATAACTTTCACATAATTGGAAATCAACAGTCTTTCAGCTTTGATATTGAGATTGAGGAGGATGATAAACTTCTTGAGAAAATTGTAAATAAGAAGCCTTCTCCTGAAATGGTTGAGGAGATCATTTGGAACATGGAATCCTCCTTAACCCTAGATTTTTAGCCACCAATTTCCTTTGAATTACAAATTGTAGATGAAGGCATGGAAATTAATGATCACAAGAAAGTTGCTGCACTTCTTTCTCAAGAATATTTGTTTCCAAGGAGTGCTCCTACTCATCAACATGGTGGTTTTCACACACAGATCAACTCACTCTATCAAAGCACATCAGGTTTGTTAGAGGATAACATTTCCATATATGATGAATCTACCAGTTCAAATGATCATGAGGAAGAGGTGGAGTTTCTTTCCCAAAAGAGTCCCAAGCATAGCCAAGTGGAAGGAGTAGTCCTGAATGAAGCTTATGTATCAAATCCTATAGATCAGGTATTATTCCAAGATCCATTTGTTGTTTTCCTCGAGAAATCTAAAGGAGGAGTGTGTTCTGCGAAGAACAATTTGCTGCAAAGTGTGAGAAAAAATTTTAAGCATTACTGTTCGAAAACAAGTAAAGTGGAAGTGGCCTTTTAATTTTGTCAGCACCCTCAAAGAGTTGAACCAAGATTCCTCATGCAATAATTTTCTTGATTGGTTGTATTGGAAAAGAGAGTTCACCAAATGAATGTATATCATGTATAGGTTAGATTAGGATAGGTAGGTATGCAAAATAAACTCAACCTTGTGAGCATATTTTTAGTTCTAGATTTTTTGGAAAAAATGAAAAAAACACAAAAACAAAGAAAGGTAGAAAAAGAGGACAAATTTAAAGAAGAGGTACATCCCCATACCCAAACAATAGTACTAATGAAATTAAGCAACCTTAAATGACACTGTTGGTTCAAAAATAAGGTCTTGTTTCAGTCATCTAGCCTAATCATGGTTGAATATGTTTAAATTTATGTTGATAAGTTAGTGAAAGAGAGCTTGTCAAAAAATTCAAACTTGACTTGTCAAGAAAGATAGATTAGGGATGAAAGATGCTAGTTCCACATGCTCAAATCTGAACCAAAGAGGAAAATAGGGATGCTTAACAAATGATATATTACTGTCCTTATGTTTCCTAATTTTTTTTGTACGGAAATAAAATTTGTGTGTAGCTTGTTCTTGTGCCACAAACTCATGGTAAGTCAGATTGTTTAATCCTGATTTGAACCATGCTTTCAATTTCATGTTTATAGCTTAGTGAATGAAGTCCTGTCTTATAACTTAACCTTGACAGTTGAGTAGTCTAGGTAGATAATAACAGGGTTCACTAGCATAATCTGAACCTTTGGGAGTAATAAGGGTACTATTAGATAGTTTGTTTTTGCTTTCAGAAAGAAACAAATGTCAAAGGGTTTGCCAGCTCAAGTGCACCCAAGGAAGAGAAAATGTTAGGCAAGTAAGTTGGGTAGGTAAAGATGAAGTTGAGCTAATCATGTTTTTTCAAATTATTGAGATAACTTATTCAAGCAGGCATCAACAAAATGAAAGGAGAAAAAGAAAATATGCTCAATGGATGAGGCACTAGTCTTCATAAACCAAGAGATCTCAAAGTCCTGGACACCTCTTGAAAAGGAGCTTCCCTCCCCAAGTGGAGCCACTGTTATTCATCCATAATTTTCACTATCTGAAGATGACTAAGTATCAGTTCTAGATTTCTAGAAACAAAGTTCACGAACATTGTGAGTTCTAGAAATCTCACTACCTTCATTATCCTTAAGATAAAATTTTCACTATTTCATCATCCCATCATGTCAAGCTCATATCACCCATCCCAGAAGGCCCATCATGGGCTCATGTCACTCATTTTGTCTTTGTTGTGTCACCTTTGGCCCCAGCCCTCTATTTTGTTTTGCCTAACTCCTCCATTGTCCATCTAGGGTTTTTAAGGGAATTTTTCTTGGTTTCATGACCTCCATGATTAAACATCAACAAGGCTTGTATCTGGATACTCTTACACATCCTCCTATCCTTAATATACCTTCATAAACACTTCCCATCACTCCTATCCCTCAAACTCATCATTTTTCTACAAAACCTAGCCTGTTGCTACAATTTGACACTTTTCAAGACTAGGCCTGTGTTTTTCCCTTTTTGACCTTTCCCCCTCACTCAATTCTTGAAATTCCACTTTCTCCTACTCTCTAACATCTATCCCTATTCCCAAAAATTTCCCCAAGAATTTAGACAACCCTTAACCCCTTCATTCCCCTCGCTCTACAAGGTAGTCCTAAATCCCCTACACCAAACCCTAATTTCCTCTTCCAACTAAGCTAGGGTTTGATATGAAAATGAGGCACAAGAGCAAAGGATTCATTTGATAGATAATTTCAGCAAGCATAATTCCATACCAACTCATAAACATCATGCTTCCAACATTTTCCAAGAATTCATTCCAAGAGACAAGCTATGTGTCATGCCTAGGGCCAATTTTTCTTCAAATTGTGTTTCTGACCAAAAAAAGATGAATTTGACAAAAGTGAGAGAGTTTTTTGTCCAATATAGGCCCAATAAGAAAAAAATCCTTCAATTTTTACATAGGTATCATAGTTTGGGAGCAATATAAAAAACACAGGTGTCCTAGGAGAATTTCTGCACTGCTGGAGTGATCTTGGGACAATAATGTTTTCTCACAGCTGAAGTGTCCAAATGACTTACTTGATGAGTCAAAAGACAAATATAATTGAAGACATTTCCAATTAGCTATCATGAGCTCAATTTGGAGTTAAGGAAGGCCTCCAAAAGTTGTCTGCACCAGTACTCTGCATTTCTGCACCATCACTTAGTACTTTTTGACCACTCTTGGGAAACTCAACTTTTGACAGGGCACCTCAACTCCAATCAGGGACAAGATGGTATATTTGGAAATTTAACAGGTTAATATTTCCAACGAGCTATCACGGGCCCAAATCCGACTTCGGGAAGGTCCTCAAAACTTGTCCGTACATTAACCCTTTTTGGCACTGCGCACAGGAGAAGTTTGGCCAGAATTGCCAAAAAATGGTCAAAATATCTTTTTCCTCCTCAAATTTGCCCCAGGTCCCTGCAAAAGTTTAAAAAGGTTGGTGGTCATATTTCTTTGCCCTCCTAATGTTATTTTTTCACCATAGTCAAAGAGGATGACAGTGGTAATGAGGAACAAGAGGAGGACAGTGGAGATGAATAAATCAATGGGGCAAAGACAGAGATTAATGAGGGGGAGAAAGAGGGAAATTATGGTAAATAAGAAGGAAGTGAGAAAAATAGTGATGAAGACAAAGATAGTGAAATATCAGAGTGAGGAAGTGATGATAAAAATACAAATGAGCCATCCCAAGATGAGGAAAAATACCCTAATGATGAGCAGAGCGATGATCAAGGTGAAATTGATGAGAGTAAGGATGAGACAGAGTACATGAACACAAATGATGAATATGAGGATGGGCCAGCATCTAGTGAGCAAGAGGTAGAGGACATGTAAACTGATGGAGGAAATAATAATGAAAAACAAAGCAGTGAGCATGGCCATGATGAACAAGAGGATGAAAGTCAACAAGAAAATGAACATGACAGTCAAGAGGAAAATGTGGATGAACATGACAATGAGAATAGTCATAGTACAAACAGTGACAATATGGATGAAGATAATGAACATGAAGAAACATAAATTGATAATGAGGAAATAGAATATCAAGAAGAGGAAACCAACGAGGCACAAACAGAATTTGATGAAGGAGACATTGATAAAGAGAATTTCACTGATAGGACAGTTAGTGAGGAAAAGGACAACAAAAGAGATAGTCATGACAGTCATGACACTAATCAGTCTCTTAATGACAATGAGAATGAAAGTGACAGTGCAGGGAATGATGAAGAAAAGGACACTAATGATGAAAATAATGAAAGTGGGGAAAATGCATAAACTGGTAGCCCATTTGAAGACCAAAAGGACAGTATAGAAGGCAATAAGGAAGTTAGTGATGATGATGGTGTTAAAAGCCAAAAGGAAAATGATACATCTAAGCATGGGATGATTGATAAATATTATGGTAGAAATGAAGAATTTGATGACAACCCCAAGGGTCGTAGCCATGATGAAAACCCTACCATAACTACCATCACACCTCTTTCATGCACATACCAAAGAGGGCCAAGGCAAGAGTTTGATGCCTCAAAAAGGCAAGGGAATTTGCCAGATGAATCAACTCCAAGGCTTGAGAGGGAAAGTATACACCTAGAGGCCAAGCTGATGAAGGAAAATGAAGGCTTGGGGCTGCAAAGAAAGATGATAAAGTATTATGCCAAGAAACACAAGCTTGTTTGTGCCAAACTGAAGGAGTCTCTCATGGAAATAAAAAAACCTAAAAGAGGCAAAGGAGCATAATAGCCTTGGATTTTTGGCTGAGGCTTCTCAATAGATGTCCAAGACCTCTTGAAGTGGCGCTGCGCACATGAAAGTCTTGGGATCTTTAACTAGGCTACATGAGCTGGATCAGGAAACCAAAAAAATTTCTAAAAATTAGCCTCATCAGGCTTTCCAACGAGCCATCACAGAGCCAAATCTGACATCGGGAAGTGGTCCAAAAATTGTTTGCAAAACACCCTATTTTTTGCTCAAGTGGCGCTGCGCACATGGATTGTCTAAGTGTGTTTTGGCCAAAAGTCAACAAAACACACTCATTTATTGTAAAATCTTATTTTAGTGTTTTTTGAGGAAAATCACTCTAGAATTAGGTGCTATAAGTTATTTTGGCATATATTCCATGAGATATTTTGTGCCTTGGGCCTTGCATGGTCTCTTGGCCATAAATGACATTTATGAGTGATTTTGACATTTTCCAACCCTATCTAGGGTTTTTTTCCCTCTCTTGCTAAGATAAATAGAGCATGAGAGCTTCATTGTAAAAGGTTGGATTTTGATGAACTTGGAGAGTAATACATGGTTTCTATAAGCTTGGAGAAGAAATTGGTTTTGTGAAGTTGATGAATGGCTTGCTTGGATTGATGATGGAGAAGCTTGTTTGCAGGATTCCTTAGCTTGGTGAATGGTGATGTCTTCTTAATTTTTTTATGTTTCCTTGTTATCATTATTTTTCATCCTTCTTGGTTGCTATAGATAAGAAAAGTATAGGTTGAGACATTCTCTTTGAGGCACCTCAGTCCTCCTGTTTGTTATAGCTTTTATGTTTTCCTCTGTTTGGTCATCTTAAGGAATTCTTGATTGCTCCTTAGGTCCACCTAAACTTGTTTTGTTTCATATATGGATTAGTATGCTAGTTTACAAGTATGATTCATGGTATGCCCTTCTTACTTGAAGATGTCCAACTCTGTCTTGAAACCTCTCTCTGGAACATTGTTTGCTAGGTTAAGTCAAAGAGGTCTTGTTCGACCTTTGTCCATGATTATCAACTTGTTCCAAAGTTCTTTATAGCTTGATATATGATGTTTAGGAGTTTCGTCTTCATACATTGATTTATTTGTGTTATATTATATGTTTTCCCAAATTCTGAAGGTGAATTTACTAAAGTTAGAAGCTCTTATGCTTTCTATGTTTCACTGGAATGTTTACTTTGGATATTTATCAGTTTAAGTATTGTTCATTGAGCTTAATGGTTTGCCCTACCTCATGAATTATAGCTTTTAACTATCTATATTTAAGACCTCCTGGTTTTTCCCAAATTTGATGTTCACTCCACCTCACACATTACCTTAAGGATCCATTAACCTTGCTAGATTGGCCCTGCAACACACTCTGATTCATCATTGAGACACTCATGAATTTCATTGACTCCATATCCCAATGATTCAAATACCTCTCACTCCACCTATTCCACTTGACCATCTTACCCAACCAAAACAATCAACAAACCCCACACTTAACAACTAGTCTAAATTCAACTACCTAAAGAAAAAAGAACACATCCTTTGCACCCAATAGAGAGATCCCTCTCTGAGTCCAGGAAGGCTAGGTCCTAGGACTCCAAAGACCGGTTCCATGTTACCCTGTCATTTTTTCTACCAATATGCCAAATCATGGGACCCTAACATCATGTTGCACCACTCATAGATCCAGGAGGAGTGGGAGAATTGGGAGATTATGATACAACATAGAGAGTATTGGGTAGACTCAAGGAGGAGGGAGACATTCTCCCAACATCATCATTACCCACTCTCACCTCATATCTTGCACTGAGAAAAGAGTAACAGAGGAGGATAACAACCTTTCAGTACGTGACTTTGGCATAGGAGATGTCGAAGAAGGGAGAAACCACATGATAAATTATTTATATGATAGATCATCAACGCTGTCACTTTGGAGGATAGATCCATATTGAAAATCCTAGCTATTGGTGGATTATTCCAAGTATATTTTTACTTGTATGATACTTGATGACCAGCTACAAGAGGAGGGGTATTTAGTGAGAGATGAGATCATATACTATCATGGTATGATATTCTTATCTAGAGAATCCAAGCTCATGGAGAAGTTACTATAAGCAGCACATGAAGATCTTCTCTTCAGCCACACTTATTCCATGAGGTCATACCATACTATCATGGAGTGGTTTACTTGGGAAGGCTTTGAAGAGGAGATATATCCGCATTTGAGGAGATTCATGGATCATGTGGAGATGGAGGAAATACATAACTCTTTGATGGGGTTATCACAACCAACTCTTTCTTCTTTGGGAATGAGAGGGGATCTATCTATGGACCACTCCATTTGTGTGAGCAAATAATATGGTAAGGATCATGTTTGTATGCATAATGATTTATATGATGAATATGTGCATTCCTTAACCATACATGTGTAGGTCATTGCTCCAAGTGGGAGCAGTCTTCCTTATAAAATTCATGGCCAAATTTGGGCCATAAATAGTGTTGAGCATGGCCACTCCCTAGGCGGATATAGGGAGATGATATATCATTCATGGTGCACTCCAAATGCACCAAACATCACTCACCTTCTCAAAACTATTGGGGAGACTATGGCAATAAGTAAGTGGTGGGGAAACCACTTACCATATCACTATCTGAGGCAGTTAGGAGATATATTGTTTTGGTTCCACATGTCGGACTATGATCCACCTCCATTATTACATATGGTTGCTTATGTATCATTGGTTTTGATCCCATACATTGATCATGTCCTTATTCTTTTTATGTGAATGATTGGAGGAAGGATGGAAGGATTGTATGTGCCCTTTGGGAGATATATTCTACATGTTTCTTATGCTACATGTTTCAAGGAGAACATTGGGCAAACCATGATTGCTTCATTGGGTCTTTTGCTTCCTTGCGGGATGAGTCATTTGCATCTCATGAGAACCTGGGAGGAGCATGTCATGGAGGGATTGATTGGGAGACACTTGGCTTATGAGGAGAGCTTATCACATGGATGTGTCACCATTGGAGGAGGAGAAGATTTGAAGCAATCACCTTTTCATTTTCTTGAGGACATGCAACATTTGGGAGGGGAGGACTGTAATATTCCCAATTAGCCATGAGCTAGGTGGAATATTAATTTTTGTTTTTGCTTCTTTTTTTAATGAATAAGAGGGTACGGGGACCCATAAATCTTCTTAATAGGAATAAAATCACTCCTAATGTGAAAGGAGGAAATCTTAGCAGCTTAATTAAGAACCCTTGTGTGTGGAAAGTGGCTGGATCATGAAGACTAGGTCAACTTCAAGGAAAATTTTAGGGGCTAATATTTCGCAAGTGGGCTAATTTTCCATGCTTTTTCAAAAAAAAATATTCGAAAATTGCCATTTTTTTGAAAATTTATTAGCCCAAATTTTATAATATAAAATTATTTTACCCTAAAAATTGCCAAAATTTTATATGTACTAATATAAAATAATTATATACCTAAATATTTTTACCAAAATATAATCCAAAATTTTACAATTTACATATTGGGGACTAGTAAGATTCACCAAGGTTTCTAAACTTTAAGATAAACTTCAAACCTTAAAATTTTCCCTGGTCAACTTTGACCAAATCAACAATGTTGTTATGGAGGAGTGGACATTAATTAAGGGACAATGCAGTTTTGGAGGGAGATCTCATGCATGGAGATATTGGCTTTAATGAGTGGGGCCAAGGGTGAGGAAGCTGACCACTTATATAAGGAAGAGGATGGAAGCCATAGATCATTATGTTATGTTTTGATGTTTTGATTTTATGGTCTATTTAGACTTGTTTATCTCTTCATCTGTTTAGCTAAGATTGCAGTGATGTTTAGCACAGGGTGTTTCCGAGCGGGAATCCCACCTCTATCCTTGGGGAACTTATAGTGTCTAATCAGGAAGAGTATTTTCACTATACTTTCACATTCAGGCATTAGGCCAAGCTCCATCTTTATTCTACAATGCAGTTTCTGTTGAGAGATGTGTTGGAGTTGCAGGGTGCAGCAGTGGAGAATACATTCGGGTGATTTCTGATCTTTTTTTCAGTGGAGGAAGGTTTCCTTCCATTGGGAGGATAGTGAGGAAGGCCCTTGAGCCTTATTTCAGCATTTGGCATCAAGCCACACTATCATTTTCCCCTACAACACATTTTTTGTCTTGGATTGCGTTATTTTGAGGGAGGAGTTGCAGGGGTGGTTTCAGTACACCATCTGGGGAGGAGGTTTTCTATAGACGAGATCAACCTTTCATCTAGAGAGTCTATTGGAGGAGGCTACATTCATTTTAGATTATCTATTGAGGCATATAACAACCATTTCATATTAATATATTCATTTGTTGTAGCGTTTCTCCTATGAATGCGCTGTAGTAGTCTTCTGACATTTTGATATAGTAGCAGCACCTCATTTTGAGGGTATTTATCTATTGCAGGCTTGTTGATTCATGTTACAAGATTTATGCCCATTATTTTGTACAGGTTTGTTGCTGTTATAATGAATAAAAAGGCTTCATATTGGTCTCATATTTTGATGTGATGTTATACACTGCTATTTCCTTGTTTATACACTATATTCTTGCTTTTCCCATTTGGGAATATTACAGAGGAAAATAATGAGCTGAAAGTTTTAGAAAGACTCCTGAAGGTAGAGAATGAAACCCTTAAGAAATCATCAAGCAATATTAGTTCAGCACTTGATCAAATGGATATTAAATATGAAACAATCAAGCATAAGAAAAAAAGGCTACACTAGCATAATGCCTAGTTGAAAAATAGGAACAAGGTTTTAAGGTATAAACTCATTCACAAGAAACTGAAATCCCAGGCTCATCACACACTTGATGCCTTAGCTCAGGTTGCTCTTGAGTTTAGTGAAAGTGGAGATAATTAATCAAAGGTCGAAGGACAACTCACCAAATTTTGGTTTAGTTCAGAAGAATTTACACTTTTTCCAGCTAAAGGCCGTTAAGAATCCCGAGTTAGCTACCAAAAATTATGCCTAGATAATCAACATCTAAGCATGCCCTATTTTGCCTTTCTTAGCTGCTGAAGACTCTGTTATATATAGAAGACAATCAATCCCCTCAAATAAAGGTAACTCGACTTCTATAGGATCTCCAAAGCCTCCAGAGAAATATTTTATTTACAACTCATTTTCAACAAGCTACTGGCACATCAATTTTGATCAGATTGGGCCTTAATGAAGATCAAACCAAATCTAGTTTAGGGGGAATTTTGTCATATTATCCAGATTCAAATATTGTAATCAAAAATAATTTTTGGTTGTGTTAGTTTTTTTAGTATTGGAGATCAGATATTTTTTAAAAGGTTAGGAGATTGGGCATGATTGTAAAAGAGATCTAATCTCTTATTTTGGGTAGAAAACACAAATAGACATTTTCCTAGAATATCTGAAATAGCTAAAGTAGGGATTTGATATTCCTGATTAGTAGGATTTGAAATGTAATGGGGGAATGTTATAAAAGATAGAATGTAATGTGGGAAAGGGTGTTAGACTTGAAGGGAGTAAAATATTGTAAAAATGTTCAGCTGGCTGTAAGAAACTTTTCTTGAATGAATGAAAGGACCTTTCTGTTTTCCAGATTCTTGTGTCATGTTTCGATGGTGAAATACTTCTTGATGCTATATGCTTTTCACTTATTTCTCTAGTGCTTCATCTTTTTATTGTTTATATGAAAATTTTGTTCAGGATTTGTCATTGGACACCTTGCTCAGGCTTTAAACAATATTCATGTTTTCCTCTGAAGTTTAAATGTAGAATTCAGATAAATTCTGCTCTGCATTTAGATGGAATCCTAATCTTTTATTCTCTGCCACTCACAAATTGTTAAGATCCATTAATATGACTATCTCGCCTAGTTACACATGATCTAATTAATTCAGTCATTTAAATCTGCTTTGACATTTTGACTCCATTAGCCAAATGGTCCCCTTCTATTGTCTCAACCAAAAATTTCAAACAAACCCTTTTGCCCTCATAACTAGCCTAAAATGCCAAATCAACAAAGCTAAAATAAATAGAGAGATCCCTCTCTGAGTCTACGAGGGCCAGATTCTAGGCTCAAAGTGGTTTTTATGTTGCCTTCGGGGTTCAGTCCTTTCAACCTTGGAATTACGAAGCACTAACATATCTAACATCAATGGGTTTATAGGCTTTGTTAGCCTTGGATCCTTTCTTCTTACAAAGGAGTTAATCTGGAGAAGCTCATCCTAATCTAAAATAAATACTAAAATAATATTAATCCTATACTAATAGTAAGCTAAATTATACTATTATATAAAACTAATCTAATATATAAAACTAATTTATGTCAATTAATGGTTAAAATGAAGCTAAAAGTTATAATAATCTGTCTAAATGTTTCTATTGAAAGAAAAAGAAGATTGTTTGTTTTATCACTTGGTTATTCTAATTTATATATTTATTTATAAATTAGAATCTAAAACGTTAAAATTAAATACAAAAATCTATTATTGAAATATTTTACAACAACATAAATAAAATGCTATGATACAGAAAATATACACAATTATAATACATAATAAAAATGACCAAACTGTAATGTAACTAGTCCCTAAAAATAAAGATATTTTTTAACCAAATTATATAACAATAGAATTCAATATGCTAACTAATATTTAATAACAAAGTTACCTATCAAACGAGGAATATTACCTCAAAATGAGAACTCTAGCCAAAAAAACTCAAAAAAACATGAAAAAACAGGTTGAAAACGAAAAGTGTTGATGATGGAATAATTTTTTTTTCTTGGATAAATTTTCAACATTTTTTAAAAATGGTAGTAAATGGAAAAATACACCTTGAAAACGAAAAGTGTTGATGCTAGAATAACATCCTTTTTTTCGGGGTAAAGTTTCAACATTTTTTAATAATTACATTAAAGATAAAATGTCATCACTTTGAAAAAATTTAAAGTTCAAAATATTTTCAAGCATGGCATTAAAGATAAAATATCACGTATTTGAAAAACATTGAAATTCCAATGATTTTTAGGCATGACATTAAATATAAAATATCACGTCTTTGAAAAACCTTAAAATTTCAACAATTTTCAGTCATGGCACTAAAGATAAAATACTTATAACTGTTTTCAACCATGGCATTAAAGATAAAATATCATGACTTAGAAAAACATTAAAATCTTGAAATTTTTTCAACCATGGACTTAAAACCAAAGATTATGACTACAAAAAAACCTTACGTTTTCAAAATATTTCAAACATGACATTATAGAAAATTTTATGACCAAAAAAACTTTAAAAATGAACACATGAATGAAAGAGTCATTATACCAAGAGTAATTTATTTTTTAAATGCTAAATGAATAATGATTTTTAAATATTATCATAAGACAACTTGGCACATTGCAACAAAATTTTTAAAATCAACCATCAAATTGACACACAGTGTAGGTGAACTCGACCCACTGTAATGAAAACTTAAAGAAGAACCATGAAATTGGAACATTGTGGGGGCATAATCGAGTCATTATAACAAAAAATTTAAAATCAGCTATCAATATGCACATAATGAGATCTTAACATGCCTTAACATTCCCAAAATATTTGACATATTAACAATAAAATCAATTATTTAGCATCATGCAAATCATCAAGATCTGGGGAAATTATGAATTTGACCTTCAAAGACTTAAATACAATGTGAGTATCATTAACTTGTGACTTATTAATTGAACTAGTATAATTTTGTTCTCTTTGTATTTATTTAAGTGGATAGGAGGCTTCGAGTAACTTGTTTTCCCACATAAGTTGTTCGATTCGATGATTCAATGGCGGAAAAGTGAACAAAAATTGTTGATGTTATGAGAGATCATATAGGGATTCATAAGAAATTGTCTCAGGATCACTTTCTGCTTTAGGAATATTATTTTTATTATTAGAAACACTGCAATTTCCAGATAGTTCGGGCTTGTACTTCTTATGCTCAAGCTCTGTATTAGCCTCAATATCAACACGACTCTCTTTAGAAGGGGAATTCGTTCACCTATTTCACCTTAACCTAGAAATTTTTCTTCCTGTCATATTATCCTTAATATGAGACTCAAAATCCTATTTAGATTGACTCTTTGTTGGTTGACATGCAGGTTCAGGAGACAAAGCCTCAGGCTAAGGATTAACTATGGAAGGTTTAATTCTGACTCTTTCCCTAACTTCTTTCTTTATCTCACCTTTACCAACATAATTTCTCTTAGACATACTTTTGGTTATCCAAGCATTCACAAGTTTATGCTTAGAAATCATATAATATTCTATGGCACAAGGATCAACCTCGTGACAAGATTCTCCAACATAAGAATGCATCGAATCATGAATGGGTGAATGAGAAGGGTCATGCAGGTGGTTTGTATTCTCTGGGAGGGAGATGTTTACTAAACTTTTTTCGGCTTAAGAAAACATCCCAATTATCTCCAAGTTTTATCAACTGATGCTTAATTAAGATACAAATAAGACTATGGTGAAAAAGTGAGTTCTTAGCATTTTTACGTTGCAACTGGTAGGTGCGAAACATTTTAGCTTGAATCTTATACAAATAGTAAGGTAAATTGATTTTATGACCTAAAAACACCACCAATAGCCGTATATGATAGATGAAGACCAAGTTGTAACATCCCTCACAAGTGATATAATGACGCAAGAACAAAATTTGGTTCTTACATTTTAGTTATATAGGTAATAGGGATAGCATTAACATCATAAAGATAATTCTTATTTGCGAGCAACTTCTTCTAGGGGATGTTAAGAACTTTATAGTTTTTCGACCATTTCTCCCCTTCGACAGGGAGAATGGTAGATTTGGAAATAATATTTGTATCCACAAATATTTCTCTACCACCCACCTTGAATTTATTGACATCAAATGAAGAAGAAAATGATTTGAAAACACCCTTACTATACCCTTGGAAAATCTAGAGGAAATACCACCATCCAACACGATGAAAATTTTTAGCACAATCATCATAAACCTCAACCATTTCAATGTCAATAGCCTTAGTTTGAATAACATGAGCCATGGCTTAACTCTGGAGGGTTTACAATTAAACTAGAGAGGAAAACACATAAATGGTCATGTAAAGTGAGGACAATCTTGAAAACCTAGCCCATTGTTGGAATATAAGAAAAATGAGAAAAGAGAATGAGATAGTCGAGGGTCATTCTGATCGAAATCCTAGAGGTTAATTCAAAATAGTTAAGAGCATGGTACAACAATATGATTACCACAAGTACCAATAATGATGAATGATATATTGGTCACACATGACACCAATCAGGATACCTATCCATGACATGCATGACACATCTCCCAAGATCAACACAAAACCCAAAACCCATAACTCATAACAGGGAGAACATCTTGCCTCGTATCTGGAGAGGCTTTGGCTAACATATCTCAATTCACATGAACCATAATCATAACCCTCAAATAATTCATTAGATTCAATAAATTAAACCATGTACTTTAACCAAATTTGGAGCATATCAATATATGGAAACAAACCAATATATGAACCAAACGTATTTTTTAAGCATAATATATAACAATGCATAGAATAGGTTATCACCATACTCGAATTCATATAGGTACCAAGGCTCGACACATATACATTATTCATTTAATATGAGAAACAAAACATTAGGAAGATATATGTATAATTTAAATATGAGACAAGCATACTACATAGTGTAAATTATGTAGTGGCCTTGTTCTTTCTAACTGATGCAGGGCCAAACCCTGCAATACCCAGAATCTAAATGCCTCTCAAATCATTGCCCATTCTCAATCATACAAGCGGAAGCTTAAAATTTTTCTTCAAAGATGATTATCACTTTATGGTTATGAAACCATTCTCACGGTGATATAACAAACTTCAAGGTTTGCTTCACAATATAAGCCTTTACATAAAGATTATCCATCAACTATATAAAACCAATTCCCCAAATTCCAAGCATGTGAACATTATGCACCCAATTACCACAGTCTTCCATAATTCAATGCCATCACATAATTTAACTCCATCTATACATGAATTCTTGAATTGAAAAACTAAACCAATCCACTACAATTACCCATGTTTAAAAAAAATTCAATTGGCAAATTAATACCATTGTTCGGACTCAGGGTTGCAAATCTATATGTGTGCCTTTCACCATCCAGCTTACCAAGCTCGGATCACATCATCTTCTGCCCTGGAAATCCATATAGAAGTCAAGTTCCAATTAAAATGACACTATGCTCACGCAACTGACTTACTTTCCATCCAACACGTAGAGAACTGCCATCAAATTCCATCAACTAATTAGCCATCAATCCTTCAGCAACAAGTTTACCATCACCAATTAATAAATTCTGACTAGTGTAGATTCGAATGTCCACACATCTACTGACTTCAAAAAACAGGATTAACGTATATAAAGATTGTGCCTCTGCGTCCTTTAGTTCAACCACATCGTTCGATCTTTAGTACACTCACATAAACTTTTCAGTGCTGCAAATCGTTTCTGCTCTATTCACTGATTTTTAAAACAAGAGTCTGCACCTTTCCCACAACACCTCCACAATACATTCAGCTACAGAAACCCAGTTATCATTAGAGTCGATTTCATCATTTCGCAATCATAACCAGGCGGCTTCCATATAATTTGCAACGTGATTTCCAATCTGTTCTGGCTCTGCGTTTAACAACTCAGACTACTGGAATGCTACTATCCAACACTCTTTTCTCAGCGTTAAAGATTTACATTGACTGCAATTCCATCAATTAGTGTAATAGTCTTTGATTACAATCGATACTTTTGATTCCAGCAAACAAGATCAGTTTAGTTTTAACGCATTCAATAATCAAATTTCATTTCAATTAATAACATCGATTCTTTCAACTTATGTGCAGAGTCACAACACAAATGTTATTAAAACCAAACGTATACAAAATCGAACTCAACAATATGCATATGGTTCAAAATTCAAATTCTACATTGATATAAAAACAACAATTACAAAGAACCTCTCATTCATGGCCAGATATTCAAAATCTGTGGCCCTTTCAGCTGTACATAGATGTATAGGAAACCCCTGTCTCCTACTCACACTCTCACTGATCTCAATGCCCTTTGAGGCTTGATAATTTATAAAAATTTTAAAATGATCTAATTTAATGCTCAATCCCTTCAACTTCTCAACAAATCCCCAAATATCTCAACACCCCTAAAAGATATATTTTTATCCCTAAAACCTTGCAACTAAATCTATCTTAGGCTTCCTAATTATCTCTTAGATATTTCTCATCTAATTTCTCTCATGTTTTCCAGTTGTTTGGAAACATTTAAAATTTCTCACAAATAATTAATTAAAAATATAATTAATCACTCAAAAATAATATTAATATTTACATGAAATTAATAAATTCTCAAAAACATGAGACCCCTAGGTTTAATAAAAATACAAGGCATTTTTCCGAGCTAATGCTCCTGCATCACTAACATTCATATGCTAATGTAGAATGGTAGGCCTGAGGGTTCTTTCATTTCATGAATAACCAATGAAAAATGATACAAGGAGTGTCAAAACAAACATAAAATATTTACATTCATGCGAAAGCAATGAAGGTCATATCGCATAATCTCAAGATAACAAAAGGACTATATATTAGAAAGCATTGTTATCAAACCTAATCATACCAAAAATAAAATGGGAAAAACATCAAAGGAAAGAATAAAGAGGGGAGTTGGTTGGCCTTCTAAAAATTAGCAACTTGCTAGGTCAAATCAGTTTTCTTTGCCTGAAAAAAAATAAAATGAAATGAGAAAGAGTCATATGTAGTTATATCAATGTATCACATACTGAAGATTAATGTCTTTGAATTCAATCTCTAAAACAATATGATTTTTCATAAATATCTTTATTGAATAGTTATAAATTCACAAAAATTGAAATGGAACTCATAAAATATTCAGAAAGATCCATAAAGAAGACAAATTCACAAGATAAATGAAAAGTTATGGAAGGTGTCATAATCATAATTTTAATACCACAGTTAGATCCACTACTTCCTGCAAGCATTCATAACCTCAACAGGGTTACCCTTTAACCAATTGATGTGCCTGTACCCCATCTATTAAACACAAATTCAGAGCTACTTAAATATTTTTTTGGTAATTAATTGAAAGTCAAGGTCTTTACTTGGTGACCAGATAGTGACAATGCCACTCACAACAAGAGTGAACAATATGTCTCGTGATGAGACATATTTTCTTTCATGCTAACAATCGAAATTCATTACCCTATCTTGGTGGCCAACAACTATAATGTCAATTATATTAGGGCTCATAATCGTGGTAGGTTGGCTCATAATGAAACCTCCTATCTCTTAATTGTTTTTTTAATGAAACTATGATTAATATGAACCCTTAATGGATTAATTAATAGATGAGGATGAGAATATTCTCCTTAAGAGCAAAGGATGACATGAAAAAATTACCTTTCCAACTCCATATTTATCATGATATTAAAAATCATCTATTCCTATAAATATGAATTCTTCTTGCACATTAGTGAAGTAAAGATAACTCCTTTTTTTTCCCAAGAAAAAAATCAAACTTTTTAGATATTTGGTAAAAAGTTACATCATATATGTCGCAACATTCCATATGTTTTTTCATCACCCTTGAGGGCCAAAGTGTTACCTATCCATCACACACAACTGATATACATAGTATATCAAACTCTAACACTCAGAAGTGTCACAACAAGCAGAAAAAAATATTCAGCCATAAAAACTAGCAAAAATCATGAGCATCAGGGCCTCCCTAAGGGCAAAGCAGCCTGATCAATGCTAATATGTTTTTATGGATCTGTCTCATGATATACAAAAAATACATAATAGTTTTCCAAAAATAAAATATGTACACAGGTACTCCAAAAAGTAAACATTGTGTTCTAGAGTGAAATATAAATAATGAAAATCATGAAATACCCAGATAATAAGGTCTAATGTCTGACACATGGACGACACCTTCATCTTTCTTCATTATCTTCCATGCCTCCAAATCCTATTGTAAGCCAACTTTAGAAAGACGATCAGCTGCCCTGTTTCATTCACTATAAATATGGCATACATAATTAAGTACAAAAGACAGTTTTAGAGCATGTATCTCTTCAAGGATAGGAAGTAACACAATATTTTGACATCTCTGTGCATTTTTGACCTAATTTATGACATTCATAGAATCTCCAAATATTTGAACCGAATAAATTCCTTGGATGAGCCAAAATAAAAGAAGTTTTAGAGTCAAGAGTTCAGAGAAATTTTTTGTGGCACTACTAATACCCACTGATGCAGCCAAATAATAGTTCAGATTTTTATGAATAATCATTGTAGCATCACATCTCATTTGATTATCAGATTACCCATCAAAATAAGCCTACTATATTTCATAGTTTATTTTTTCAATACATATGTGTCTAAGGAGTTTGTTGAAATCAGATTAAGGAACAAAAGAAAATACTGCAGCACATTCATCAACAACTATTGATGGTGAAGTATTGATGTCCTAGAAAATCCCTTTATTCCTGGCCAACCAAATACCCCATGAAATGATTAATGGAATGCTCCTATGGTTTGACTCTTTGTTTTCCACCCACCAGTGATGCCATGCCTCCCCACAATTTTCACCGTTCCAACCCGAACTGATATTGATAAGGGTCAATGTGTATTCCCATAATTTTTTTGTGAAGTGGCAAGATCGAAAGAGGTTATCCGAGTATTCATCCACATCCTTGCAAAAAACACACCAACCATGCCCATATAAAACTATATTTTGTAGTGTGTCTCATGTAGGCACCTTTTTCTTTAGGATACACCAAAAGAAAAGTATAGTTTTTGCAAGGAAATTCAACTTCCATAGTTACTTGCGGCACCATGCCTGAGCTCCCCACTCCCTTCTCTTCATTAAGTATTCATAACCCTCTTTTGGCGAATATTGGCCTGATTTTGAATGAACCAAGCAAATGGTGTCTGGGAAGCCTTTTATGAGAACTCTTGTCTGAGATAATTCATGTGTATAAAAATTCCATTCCTACCTCTATTGTTGTTCAATTTGGAGATCATCCACCGATTTCCAGGCTTGTTGCCAAATTGTGGCATCATCCTATTTTTCAATTTGGTATAAATAGTAGACCCTTTTTTTATGTAATGTTTTGACAAGTCCTATAGAAAGAATAAAAAATTCATTGCAACCTACCCATGCATCCATCACAACCCTGCATTTTTCACCATTTCCCACCTGCCATGCCAGACCTTGTTCCACTAACACAAAGGGCATTCTTGTTGCCTTCCATATCACTGATGATTTAGTGTATCCTTTTTCAAGTTGTCTAATCCATTCGTCCATAGGAGTCGGATCAATGTATTTCATTTTTACCACTGTCATCCAAAGGTTATATTCAGTCATCAGTCTCCATCCTAATTTTGCTGCTAGAGAAATGGAAAAGAAACCCAATTTCTTTATGCCTCAACCACCCCATTCGTTTGGTCTTGCAATTTTCTCCCAAGCCGCCCAAGGGAAAACTGATTTTTCCTTCTTTCCAGGCCATAAAAACCCACTGCATATGCTCCTGATTTTGGTTTAAAATGCCTTTAGGGACCCACGACAGGGCAATCCAGTACACCAGAATTTCCAACATCATTGATTTTATTAGCCCTAGCCTCCCAACCTTGGAAAGCCATTTGTAGCTCCAGATATTTATGTGCTTCTCAATTTTTGATAATAACCATGACCAATCTTGGTTTCTGTAAGAATTTGGTTTCAAATAAAAACCCAGATATTTTAGGCTGTCCCCCATCCCAACTTGGGCATAAGGGAGGACATTTGAAAACCAAACAAGATCTAGACCCGAGATACCCTCATATGTTAAAGACAATTTCTGGATGTTTATAACCATACCAATAGCCTTCATGAACAAATCCAAAATAATTTTAATATGAAGTACCTCCTCTTGAATCCCATTACTAAACAGTAATATACCGTTCACAAATAACAAATGGGATATGAACAAATGTGTTGCTACTTCAATACCCTTTAGCTCTCCTCTTCTTTTAGCTAAATGAATAAGATGAATTAGGCCTTCAGCAGCTAAAAGAAATAAGAGAGGTGATAGTGGTCATCGTTGCTTGAGACCCCTATGGTTATGAAAGAAAGGGGACGATGCCCCGTTAATAAGAACTGCAAAGGACACATTTGAAATACAACCCATGATCCATTTACAAAGTCAATTCTGAAACCCAAGCGTGTCAACAAAATTCTCAAGTATATCCAACTGATACGGTCATAAGATTTGGAAAGATCAATCTTAACTATCATACATTTCTTTCTTGACAACTTAATAGGAGGTTTTTCCTCCTCCTTAACTCTCTCAATAAGCCAAGATCACATCAATATCTCTCCCAACAGCTTGAAGGCAAAGTCAACCAAGCAAGATGACAATTATGAGGAGCCAAGCTCCATTATTCTCAAGATCAAGTAGGATGTATTCCTACTTTTTAGGGGATTGTTGGTAGCTACTCATTTCCAGAAATAAGCATATGCAAGATCTCATTAGGATTCAAACTTTGTATTCATCTAAGTAGCTCTTGAGCTCTGATTTAGTGTTATTTTTTACTGTCATATGATGTACTAGACCTTTTTATGCAATGATAATGAGAAGTTTCTTGTTCCATCACTGATTTAGTCTCATAGGGCTGATGCTTTTGGGTTAGGGCCCGATCCATTGGCCAAGTCCCTCTTGTGTATTTATATTATCTCTTTATGTTTCAGCATCTTGTTTAGTTTGTTTACGTTCTATTAGCATCAAAAGTCCATCAAAAATGTTCTTTTAGCCTCTCTTCCTCACCTCTCTCATGGAAGCTTAAGGAGAAGGATCTACAACCACAATTTTAGCCTCACTCGCATGTGAGTAAAACAATTATAAGTCCAAAATAACTAAAATTATTAAATCATGAAAGTTAGAATTTATTCCTACTTTTCTAGATTGAGTTTGTTCCTCATAGTTAGGATTCAATTTAGGTCTAGTTGGTTGAGAGATTCTCTCCAACTAGTTAGGCTCCTAGATTAGTGTGTGGTTGAGATATTTGATCAACCAAGTTGTCCAAGATAGACGAACTGTCTTTAGACAAACTTCCTCATGTATTTATATTTGTATAATTTTCATTATTTGTACATTACATTACATTATGGGAGGAATACATTGAGGCTGAGGGATTTTCCGCCACTTCTCTGTCTCTGGTAAATTATGTGATTTTTGTTAATATCCTTCATGTGGTTTCAAATCTAATGGCATATAATTATGAGAAATTTTTTGAGAGGAGCCATCGTGTGCCAAGTGGATCGGACCTGAGTGTAGTTGTGGGCGTAGTGGATAAAACCAACAAAATTATCTTTCTCCACCCAAACAACTTAGAATGATGTAATGTCCACCTCTACACTGCTTCACCCGTTCCTAAACTTGCAAGGATAGGTGTTGCACCTTCTTCCAAGCAGCTTTCATTCTATTTTATACTCCTCGAAGAATTTTGTTGTTGATCCTTGACTTGAAATAAGGAAGAAATTTTATCATCCCTACCTCATTTTTTGTCTTTCATGTTGTTCCATTTTGGTTTTCCTGCTTCTTCTTGGATCGATTTTACTTTTCAACAACTTCATGCTTTTCCCTGAAATCAAATTTAGCTTGATCTGTTGCCTCTTCTTCAAGAATTATTTTTTCTTTCATCCTAAGAGAAATGTCATCTCGACAGGCTACTTCAACATGATTTCTGAAAAGGTGCACCAACAAAAAAATTTCAATCATTCGCTTTCCTAACTGTCAGGTGCCTTTCATGACGTTCAACGTTATATTTGGTAAAATCATCACCAAAAAGATACTTTGTACATTTCTGAGGGCCCTTGTCCTCCTTAAAAGGTGGCAACGGTTCTGTAGCTGCTTGTTGGAGGAGAAGAGTGAGAGGGGTTGGTTGTAAGTTGATCCTTCTATTTTTTGAAGGAGCGTCCTTCTCCACTGGTGCTTGAATACATTCTTGGAGGACACACAGGCTGGAAATTTTGCAGAGGCTAGGCATATCAAACATCTGGAATTTATTTATGTGAGTTTTTCTTAATTGGTTACAAAATGATTGTTTGTACATAAGAAGGGTTACAAAGGGATCTTTCAAGAGTCCAATACTCCATACTATCTTTCAATATGATTTGTTTGAAATAAATAATTGGTCTGCACTCTCCTAATCGGTTCGAACTCTCCCACACCTTTTTTTGGACTAGGGATTGGAACATCCACGTATTAGAGAACACCGACACCTCCCCCATATCCAATGTACTGAAAAGCCTTCATGAGATTTTCATCCATTTGCATTGAGTATTAAGCGAGGTTTCTGTCAAATTCAACAACCAATTACGAATTGTTGTCACCATTGTTTACTATACAAAATAAACCTAGCTTGTAGGAATTGGATTTAACAGCTTCAGTCGTACATATTCAGTGCCCAATTCATTATGCAAAATGCTGAAATTCTAGCAGCCTGCCCTGTGATCCCAAGTGCATTGAATGAAAAATTAAATTCTCGACTTATGTGTTGATTCTGTTGAAATTTGTGCCCTAAGGAACACCGTAAGAAACATTCCGACACCTTTTGTACAAACAAATCCGAAACTATTCATCGTGCTCATACCTGTTCTCATCATGCTCATACATGTGCTTCTATAATTTCACAAAAGATCCCACAACATGAATGATTTTGCGTGGCATTGCCTATTGTCATTCTAATTGAGTTATTCATCATGCTCTGATGCCACAAAATTTTCTTAATGAAAGAAAAACAAATACATTGAAACTTGTTGATTTTGGACTTGCGAGAGCATCTGGAATTCCAAGTGAGGACCTTCAGCTGAACGACATCGTTTCTTTTTGAAAGTGACGTGGCAGGTCAAGAAATGTTGGAGTGGAAATCTATACCAGGGATCAAGTTGTCTTTATGCGACCAAGATTCTTAAAGAAAACATTTGACAATAAACACTAGAGCGAAGCAAAAAAGTTTCAGTGCCTCTCAAAAAAACATAAGAGCGTAACAATATCCAACAATACACTTCTACTCATTTTTGGTGTATATGTTTTTTTACATGTGCACAATTTTTTAACTTGTAAAATTCAAGCATGTAAAAGAAATTAAAACAAAAAAGGGTATATTTAAGAGGTTGGAGAGATGTATGTAAAACCATTTTGAAAGTGATTATAAAGTTTTCAATGGAGTGATAATGTGTGGATAAATACGGTGTGTTTTTTATTTTTAGCTTTGAAGTGATTTTTTTTTTGGAGTAATAAGGTGTAGTATTTTGTATGAGATGAATCCTAGGTTTAGAGAATGAAGTTGGAATCTACAAAGTGCATTAAAATTTATTTTGGAGAGATAAGGTGTGTTCCAATTTTTTTATAAATTTGGAGTGATAAGGGAACATTTTTAAAAGAGAAAGTCATTGTTGTAATCCAAAGTAATGTTTTACTTTGAGAAAGATTGTGTCAGTGAACATCCATATTTTGAAGACGAGTTGATTCAACGGGCTGCGAGCTTGGAATTTTCGTTATTTGAAGGTGAAGTTGATTGCTTATGTACTCAATACTTAATAAAAACATATCTTTTTGTTGGTGATTGTGTCCTAGATTCGCCTGAAATCAAATAAGGGGACCTTAGGTATACCGTGAGTATGTTTGTGATGGCGAATGGTTCTTGATGTTGCTTATGTTTTGTGTCTAGTTTTGACACTCTCTTTGTAAAATGGTACACATGGAGTACACAAAAAATTAAGGAAATGAAAGCAAAAAATAATTCTCTTCAAGCTCATGTAATCAAGTAAACTACAAGAAATGAAGAAGCTGCAACACATAACCATAAATATCAAGTTGTTAACATCTGCATTCAAAAATTATTCTACATCAACAAGAAAATTCACTCAAGACAATCATGTTAATGAAGCTTCCAACTCACGCATTCGAAGGAAAAATCTACATCAACATTCAATGACAATTGGTCATTGTGTAACTTGCAAATAAATTTATTTTTTGTAAGTCAGCTTGTAATCAAATTCAAATTGAGTTGAATTGTAAGGGTGCATTCTCGGTTGAAACCAGCACCCATGTTTTGAATTGATAGGAGTTCACGTGAGTCAATTCTCTTCAACCGAGTCGATTAAGAGAAGTGAGTCCCTTGTTTTCACCCGAGTCATCAAATTCATTTGAACCTACCATTCAAGAAACCTTCAAATCTACAGCAAGTGAGCGTGAGTTATTCAAGTGAGTATGAATCAAGAAAAACAATTTGAACCAATCAAGTTAAAGAAATCAAGCAAGCAAGCCATTACAAGCAAGTATTTCAAATATTAACATGGGAAAAGGAGGAAAAATTCTTCAAAGAGCAGAGCTGGAAATTAAAGAGTTGAAAGAGTGCAATCATGAGTACTAGATTCAACATGAACAAATGCAATATGAGGGTTGGGGATAATTTATTCTCCTAGAACCTCAAAAATGGATGCCCCCTTACCTAAATATTATGCAAAAATCTAATGGTCACAAGGTAGATGCAGTTTGAATTTATAGGTTTGAAATAAGGGGTGTTTGAACTATTCTACTTGAATATGAATGAAGCCTTTTAATTCCATGACATATTGGTTAGATGTACTTGATTTCTATGGGAGAAAATAGGAAATATGGTGCATATCATCCCATGGATAATACAATGTGTTCATGGACTCCATAATGTCCTCATTTTAGTGGAAGATTGGAATGAGAGAAAATTAAGGACCACGTTATGTAGACAATGAAGTTTTATTTGAATCATCATCAAGAGATACATGGTTCACATATGAAATTTATAATGAGATAGGTTCATGACTAGTGGATTGAAGTTCCATCGATGTTGAGATCGAAGCAACATTGAAGATATAATACATTTTTGAATGTACACAGTTTGATGCTCCCAGGGGGCTTGAAGGTGTCGATCCCATAGATGATGACAAGTAAGGGATATGTACAATGTTTTTTTCAATCTCCAAATTAGGGGGAACAATCACGATGGTGGGTTGGTTGGCTTCCTACCTAGGTGGAGAAGAGGTGCTACGATCCATAAGTAGAGGGGTGGAAGCTTCACTACAAGTGGCATCCATTTTGTAAAGAGAGATGTGTATTTCAAAAATGTGAGAGATGAGAGAAATCGTGAGAATAATTCATGTATGTCTGGCATAAGGAACATGGGTCATTTCTGTGTAAGGTATTATTTTTCTTAGATGACTCAGGGATAGTGACCTGAACCTTAGGGACCATTGGTTCTAGCGAAATTTCATCAAAGTAAATGAAACTCTTTAACTGAGGGAAAGCGGGATAATTATTGGTGGTGTGGCCTTGAATATCACTCAAGCCACATGGTGATTTAGGCTTTGGTGCAGAAGGTTGAGTGGCCATAGTAGGAACTGTCTTATTAGAAACCCCCTTCTTCTTAGCTTTCCCCCCTTACTAGATGCTTTCACACCATGAGAAGACTCCTATTGAGGTTGGGATGGAGCTTAAGAAACGAACAGGGTCATTAATAAGGGTTGGATAGGTTTCAAATATAAATAGTGTCTAATATATTTGGGAGGAGAATTGGAAAGAGGATCTAGGTACCAAACTTGAATCCCCAATGTGAGGTTAGGAAAATTCAACATAGGCATCACTAGTGTGATGACTACCCCTAGTGGTGGAAATAAGAAAAGTATTTGACTGAATGGATAATTACCAATGGGAACACCCCAAACTACATTAGTTTAATTTAGGGAAGAATATTTCTGAGGGGTTGGTTGTTTGAAAGAGGGACCACACTATTGAGAAGATTGAGACCTACCCACCATGCATACCTGAGAGGTGTTATGTGTATTCAAAACAAGCTATGGACATAAAACACCCTAAGATAACATATTTTTAGACTCCTGGATTTATCTCAGTGAGAGAAGGAAATGTGTCATTACCAACCATCAAGGAAAAAAAAAATTAGGATGAACCTGAAGCTTTGGATCATAGGATTTAAAATAGCCAATACTGACAATATTCCCATTATGGGGAAATATCATGGTAAAGTAGACAAATGAACATACTACCTTCATGGTGTACATGAATCTACATCCTAGAAAGAGGTTATATTCTAAAGGTGTGTCAATAACCTCAACATCTATCAAGACTTTATTTTTTGCTAACTTGATAGATAAATTTTGGTACAATCCTACTATTTGTGAGGGATGACCATCATATGCTCTAAGTTTCATCATATATGATTGGATTTATAGGGATCCGAGTTGTTTCCAAACCTGAGAATAAATCACATATGTGGATTCCCCTTCATCAATGATACACTGCTAGATAATGAAATTCTTGATGGATACATGGATTTGGAAAGAAAGGAATGAGGGAAGACAAGGATAGTCTACTTTATGAAAATCAAAGATAGTCAATCAGTCATCAGATGGATCCACAATTCCCAAAGAAAAGAGTAGAACCTTATGTTGAGAAGGGTATGTCTGGAGCACTTCCAGCATTAATATGGCAGTAGGAGAATTATCCTAGTCATCTACAATGCTATAAAAATGGGCATCCTACAAGAGGGAAGTGGTACAATTTCGACATAATGGTCCCTTATGTAGAAAATCCACATAGATTAAACTGATCTTGTAATATTCTAAAACAAAATAATGAATCAAATCTACAAATTGTGGAAACCAATTATGATCGCACAATCACATGAACAAGAAAGAGAAATAATTTCAATCGCACAACACAAAGATGTATATGGGGAAAGCCTCAACTAAAAACCCCACTATTTGTATATTGCATTAGGTCAATAATATGAAACAATGCAATGCTTCTCTCAGGCTTGAGAGCTCTCTGCACTATCTCTGCACTATCTCTGACTATCTCATTTTGATCCTAGAAATTTTGGTCCCATACTTAACCAAAATCTTGCACCTAACTGACCAGCCTGGCTTATGCATTCCAGAGGGAATTGAGATCTTATTAATTAGTAAATTACAACTAATTGATTGCACAATATATCCAAGGCATCCTGATGACCTCATGCATGACCTGTATAACTTTCTAATTATAAAATTGATAGTCTACTTCCCTTTAACTCAATTATCAACTGAATCTTCATTAGAACTAACATGCAAGAGATATTTAGAGTGAATTATAAGTTATCTGATTGATCACTACACATGAATTAAATCATTTTTAATTCATTGTACCTATCACTAGCTCATCCATCATTTAAAACTAGTTAATCTGATTTTAACTCAAATAAAATGAGTTAACTAATTACAACTCAAAATAAACTCAACTAAGGCTCCTATAATGTAGGAGACACTCTACATGCCTCTAGTTTAACCCCCAAATCGAATTGACTGAGCTAACTAAGTATTCCTGACTCAGTTAACTCATACAAGTTGTCATGTGATGTGGAATTAAATTTTCTTTCTAATTTAATTAAGGGAAAATTAAAATATAATAACTTTTGATTCCATTTTCAATATTTCTTGTTTCCATTTTAAACACCCTCTCAACAAGAAAGGAATTCAACTTTATGTCGATTTGGTACCTTTAGAATGTTCTGCATGCAACACTTCTCTCTGGTGTTATTGCTACTACAACTTCTGAAACTGAAAAGCATCCATACTGAATCAACTGTGATCAGTATGATGCATATGTCACCATAGTCTTTGACTGCTACAAGCTATTGCACTATCTACTGGAAACTTTGTGTTATTGTTGACTCTGCATTGCTGCTAATTGTGCTTCGTGCTCCCTAGTATCTAACTATTGAAACTCTCTACATCTATCACTCTGACATTTGACTGCATCAACATCCATTGATACATCCGACTACTGTGTACTGTGGGCCCCCGTATCAAGGTAATGATCCATGAGCCAAGACATCTCAATGGACTCTGCCCAAATTTCTTCACTTTTGGGACTATTGGTTCACATTTCCCCACCTCTCTCCTGGATGTATGGCTACATGTGCTCCCTATCCCCACTTGACTCGAAATCCCCCCCTACTGGAGGTCTCTACTTGAGTGGATGCCTCCACTCTATCTCCTCTCTGCTTCTCTAATTATGGTTTCTCCACAAATTTTTGAGGCTTATTCTTAGGCTTCATGTTGAGAGGTAATTCATGCTCCATCTCAACCACCAAGTCTCTAACCTTTGCCTTTCTCCTCAAGGCTTTGCATGCATCTTCAACCTCAAGAGAATATGTGTTCTTGAATTTCACACTGATCGGTTTCACCTTTCCCGTGGTGATGTGTCTAACGTGTTAGTGTCCAAATGTTCAATGATCAAATGTACTCTTTCAGGTTTAGTTAGTAGTGGTCTCAAAATTTAATATTTCAAATCAATTTTCAAATAAAATTTTGTTCACTGAATGTGTCTAGGTATGAAATGATACTCCCTTCACTCCATTCATGGTCATCATAATCTCATAGGTCATGTCATCCATCAATCATATAGGGTCTAATGTCATTCACCACATCTTCATTTAGGTCATATTCTAGGTCTCATTTGTTTCGCCTCCATAAGAGTCAATTTTGTCATGAAAGAGGGCGAATAAAACTTCATTTTCCCCATACAAGTCATTTGCATAGGGATTTAGAAAATATAGGGAAATAAATGAAGGCACTTTTTATTTCCTCAAATAAAGTGTGTTTCTTCATTAAAGTGTTTCAAAAAAGAGAATTTTCTTCAAAAATCTTGTGATTTCACTAGAATAAAAAAAGTGATTTTATGATGTTATAAAAGGGATAAAAAGAGACTTATTCAAATAATTTTATATTTTTATGGTCGATATAGCTCCTCTCTTCTGACCATCATACTCCACAACTTCCAAGGGTTGAAGAAAAAATAAGAAATTTGTACCAATTTCCTCCTGCTACGCTACAAAGGTGTTGTGCTATGCTTCTGAAGGTGTTGTGCTTTTGGTGTTTGAGCTCCAAATAAGACATTAAAGCTTCAAAAAAATTTCACAAGGGTTCAATCATCTCCTAAACAGCAAGTGGACACCATTCCTACCTCTCTCAAGTCAAATTTCATCAGCAAATGAATGGTTTCTTCCATTAGGTCATCTCCACTACGTTTTGGGTGTTTTTCATCTCTTGCTTATTCCAACTGATAAAACCATATTATAACCATTTATAGACTTCATACAACATCCATAAATTATACCTAAACACTCCTTATCATTCACAACCTTATTTTTCATCAATTTTATCAAAACCCTATTTTTCACTACATTTTGGCAGAAAACTAGGAAAATCCTGTGTTTTGGTATTTTGGCCACCTTCCTCATACTTGTTTCTAGAAATTTCACCTCCATCCTCTTACCAACTCATCACCCTACCTCCTAAATTTTTTGGGAATTTTTCATTAGCTTATTTCTACCTCATTTTTGTTCCTAAATCCACCCTACCACCATACCCCTGTTTTCTTAATTCCACACCTCCCCTACTCATCTCATCCAGCTAGGGTTTTATCTCATTGAAAAACATCATGGTGGAAGAAAAATAATATTAATAAGGGTAGCCACCATTCCAGGTTTGAGCCAACTCAGACCCATGGTATCATTTTCAAATTTCTGTGATCAAGCTAGGGTTTACATTGCACACAGCAACAATCCTACTTAAAATTGACTTTATGAATTAATTAAGATGAATTTGAAAAATGTGAAAGAGGTTTTTTTAAATCATGGAACAAAGAATAAAAGCCTCCTTAATTTTATGCACAGGGGTTATTATTTGAGATAAATATCAAAAATACAATTTCTCCAGGTCATTTTCTGCACTTTTGAACAAGTTGTCTTCAAGTCAAATTTTCAGGGGTTTGGAGCCAGGGTTTGCAGTGCTTTATGACTCCATTTTGTATCATATATCCTAATATTTCCAAACATACCACTTTCATCCAAAAAATACTCTAGGGATGCCTCCAAACTCCCTCTAAAAGTAGGCGTGATGCTTTTGCTGAGAGTGTGCCACGCTTCTGCAAATGTTTAGTGATCAAATTCAAACTTGGAGTCTGAGAAAATGGAAACTTATTTTGGATAAATGAAGGAGGGTTTTGTTCCTAACATGCCAAATAACAAAACCCTCTCTTAGTTTTTCAAAAAACGTTATGGTTAGATAAATATTGATCCATATTTAAGCCCTATGTTTGCATAATTGTTTTTGGAAATTCTGGAAAAATGGTAATTATAGAAGCCTCGCGAAGCTTTTTCTCAGAGCATATAAATGGAGAAATTTTTATATGGATCGATTTATTTTAACTCTACATCACATATATGACATCATCTCAACATTTCACCCTCCCATTTTGAAGAAAAATTCAAAAAACCTCACTTTTTCCGTGCTTCTGCCACCTTTTTTACCTCTTCGTGGAGTTTCTGGAGTGAGATTGGGAGAATCAATTTTTGGAGGCCTTATAGTGGGTGTTTTCTCAGTTTTTAGGGTGCATTGGAAAGAATACACATAGGGATACCTAGCCTAATTTCCATATCTGCAAATGGGCACTTAAAATTCACTCAAAAACAGGTCCAAAGTAGGCGTTACTCTTCTGCTGGGAGGCGTGACGCTTCTAGCATTGGATTCCCTCGGACAATTGTCAACCCAAAAAATCTCCAAATTTCGAAGTTTAGTTGTCTCGTGAGGTGTATTTTTAGTGGAATTTTTTTTCCTCTTTTTATCGAGGAATGATGTAATTAATTCAAGAGACATGAACTCCTAGTTATAGTTGAATTTGAGGAAGTGGTTTCTGACTTCCCTAGATTCTAGGTAATGACTCTTACAATACATTTATGATGTGTTTTGGATCATATTTCGACCCAATGAGGTGGCATATTATCTATTTTCTATATGTACTCCAAAATCAATCCTTTTTAGAGGTTGGATAGTTGTTATTTGCTGTGGAGCTATTGTACAAACACTTTTTCAGTGAAATCAAAGAATGTTGTAGTTATACTCTTGAGATTCCAGTGGTATGATTTTGAGCATTGTTTATTCTCTGTTTAGTCATCAAGTTAAAATGTTATGTTACCTTTTTCATCACATCCATGATTCAGTATATTAATATTACGAGTTTATTTAAATAAATCATTTCATTCTATGCTCTGTTTTATAATATTTACATGGATGTGTTTACTCATCTAATGAATGAATTCATTTAGATGCTCATTCTGACTCCTTCTCTTTCAAAAACATATAAAAAATGAAAAATTAAGTATGTTCATGAGTTTACCTACCTGGCCTCATCCTTATCTCTGCATTTTAACCTTTGAAATCAGAACTAAACCCTAGACCTAGTTCCCTAATTGTCATTCCTATCCAGCAAAAAACTCAAAACAAACCAAAACCTAATTTATTGAACTTTAATACATAGCATAGTATCATTAGATATCCAGTCATCTCATTGGCTTCAAAGTGACATTGAGAGAGCCCTCTCTAGTTTTGGTAGGGCTAGCTACCTGACCTAAAGGTTGGTTTGTGGTTACCTTCCTTCATTTCCATTCTCATCTTTGGGAAATGGGGGGAGTGATAACATTTTTTGCGTTGTTGCCAGGAAGAAAAGGTTAAATATTTCCTAGGAAAGAACAAAAAAATATTAGCTCTGACTGTTTATGGTGAACAGTGGTCAGGCATATGAAGGCTGTGCATCTTTCACCTGGCGACTCCAATGTTGAAGAATCCAAAAGTTTAGAGTTTTCATGGCAACTCCACTGTTCAAAAACTGGTAGCTTGAAGAAATTTTTTGTAAATTTTTTGTTTTCAAGATGAGTTCTCAGTCTAGAAGGTATGCTCCTATGCATCGAGATCATGTTCCAGGATTTTCAAACTGCATTCCTCGGGTATATTGGAAAACATAATTTCCAAAATTCAGAGATGGAAAAAGGTGATGATGCTACACTTCATTTAATAATCTTTCATATGCATGTGCATAAGCTGAAGATTAATTTTCATGAATATTGTTTAATGAAGATGTTGATGATCACATTAGGAGAAAAAGCATAGTTTTTATATGAAATCTTTCCTCTTGCTTGTAATTATTCTCTCAAGGATTTTCACTCAGTAATTTTTAAGAAGTATTGAGAAACCTATCCTTCTTTGATTTTGATTGAGGATTGTTGTGATCACTTTGAGAATTTTATTCAAGAGCTAGAAATTACTTATGGCGATGAAGAGTTTATAGATGATGAACTCTTGGATGCTTTGAATGAAACCCTTTTCGCCGCCATGAGAAGATCATGAATTCTACCCTAGATGACATCGAACTTGAGCAGAATTCTTCAAAGGATGACATTGATCTTCCATCTTTAGAAGTTGATGATAATTTGCAGCAGTATTTCCAATATTCAAGCAATCAAGATATATATGAATAATGTTTGTCCAACTACCCTTCATCCCTTTCCTTTTATGATTTTTTAATTTAGGAAGAAATATGCGTAGATCAGAATTTTGAGTTTGCTTGTATATAAACTCTATAGGGTCATGATTTATCCGTTGAGGTCAAAAAACAATGTACACCAGGTTTGTTTTCTTGATTTTGATGAAAAATTTTAGCAACCTTCAAATGATCAAGATATAGAATTTTTTCAAAGGAAAGACAATTATCTTTCTGATATACATGAAAATCCACTTGTAGAAATTTGTGTTGATGCGGATTTTTCTACCTCAATTGAAGATTTGCAAGAACATAAAAATCTTGTCTCTGATCTGGATGATATGGAAAATAAAATTGATGCATTTTTATTTAAGAAGGATCAACCAAATGAATAAGAAAAATCATCCATTATATCTGAAAGCATCTCCATTCTTTTGGTTGATCAACAAGAGGTAATGTTTCATGATTTTCAAGACCCCTTGGGCAGTCTTTTTCAAGCATAAAAAAAGGTGGAGTTTTTTTGTTTTCCAACACAAGTTTTGGGCTCAGATTTTATTTTGAGTTTCCATTTACTAAATATTTCTTTATGCCTGGTGGAGCTGAATACAAGCATCAACCGGGTAGTCATTTACTTGATTGGTTACATTGGATCTTCAACTTCACTTGATCAAGTGATTTATGGATCAATTAGAGTAGGTAAGGTGTGATGAATAAGCTCAACATTATGATCATATTTTTCTCTGTCAGTTTCCAATAGAGTTTGCAGTTGGTGATGTACAGTTCAACTTTCAGTTTGATTTGAGCCAGTTTGAGGATTGTAGTTGTAGTGACTCCATTTACAAATGGATGAGGCTAATTGTTATATGGTGTTCTTGACACCTCCTTGTTGAGGAGGTAAATCCCCTCTGCGGACAGAGGCGATCCCTACTAGCCCAGCAGGGGTCTAGCAACAAACAAACAATGTTATGACGCAAGTTCCTAATTACGAATGAAAAGTCTGGAGATAGGAGCCTACCTGGATTCCAATGCTAGGATCTGAAGAAGAAGCGTCCCCGTTCCTCAGCCTTGGCAGATCACAATCCCTCCACGATCTCCGCGGATGAACACCTGCACATGGAAGAAACGAATAGATACAAGCATAGAAACCAGCATACGTAACTAAACATCAGTCAGAAAGGACGTTACTCACATTAACATGATGGAAAACAGAGTGGAACCATAATCATAATCATCTATTAAATAACCAACGAAGAGAGATTACAACCAAGTTCTGACGTCGCGGTCTCCCTCGGACGGGTCTCCAGTCGTCCACGTCTCGCAAAGCTCGCCAAGGAAAGGGAAAACCTCTCCAGAGTCTCGTGACAATGGTCTCCTTACTTGAGTCAGCCTTAAGGGAAAGAGAGGATTCTTTGCAACACAAAGGCTCTTGGGAATATGGAGATTCAGAGCTTAGGCACTTCAAGACTAGCTTGCCATGGATTTGAGCAAGCTTTTATAGATGGGGAAGGAGGAGTTGGGATCCCTATTATTATGGGATTGGCCCTATCAACAAGGAAGGTTCCATGGGAGGTGGCAAAACTACTTCCCTCCATAGAACTCCCGCAGCCAACCTCCCAACTCAAGATAGGTGATGGTTTGTGAATTTGTTAGAACTCAACTCCCGCCATCCATATTTAAAAAACAACTCCCAAATTGGGTGGCGCGACTACGGTTCTATGACAGAGCGCCAGGTGGCGCGACCTCTTTGCATTAATTTCCCCATTGGCGCAAGTACTGAACTGCTTGCCCGCGCCAATGCTAAAAGGGCTGTTTTTTATGACTTTTGCAAGGAGATGTCTCAAGGGAAAATGAAGCTCATGTTCAGAGGGATGCATTGATGATGTTTTCAAGGCATGACAATGTCCACAGGTCACAGAATGGGTCCTCCATTGTGCGGGATGGGGAATGGTAAGGACGGTGACAAATTACTGTGTAACAGATGCCCCCTAAAGTATGAGGCCCGAGAGGGAGAGGGGTGAAATGCTTTATGAGAACATGTTCAACTGAAGGCCCACCGTCGGAAAACCTGCGCAGAAAGATACAACTGATATCTCAAGTACATGATGTATAAGTGGTATGGACGCAGCCATCCGAAACAGAGTATGCTATAATCTGGATCCAGGGTATGGGCGCAGCCATCCAACTAAGATCAAACAAATAGACTCAGGCATGGTCGCAGCCATCCAATCAGTGAGTCATGTACATAATGATGATAATCCACAATCACAGCCTGGATTACAACAGACACAATCCAGGGTCTTGTGCTCCATCTCGACCCAACAAAGTACAAGTTCAAGCATGTGAATATGTGAGCTGAAGTCGAACATGCAAGAACATCGTCTGATTACCAGCCAATGATGAAAGCTGTTAACAGACGCGAGAGAAACCACCAATAATGACAATGGTCCTCAAGGTACTAAGGTACAATCTACGGCATGCGAATAAATGAGTTGACGTCGAACACCCGCAGAATCACTCGATCGGAGGTCAATGATGTAAACCTCACGTCGAATGCGACGAACCTGCCATTGAGGCATGCAGGCTCCAAGGTACCATAAGGAGTCTCTAGACCAACTTCCCGGATAATGAGTTGATGTCGACAGGAAGTGACCTTGATCGAAGGTGGGCCATAATGATTCCCACATCATCGACACGAGACAGAGGAACATGATGTTTTGTTGTGAATCAGGATCGT
Organism: Pinus albicaulis; assembly: GCA_034641835.2. Lineage (NCBI taxonomy): Eukaryota > Viridiplantae > Streptophyta > Pinopsida > Pinales > Pinaceae > Pinus > Pinus albicaulis. The sequence goes on along the minus strand of CM076584.1, from coordinate 884,363,681 downwards.
ATGAGAAACAGAGGAAGGTTGATATTTGCAGAGGCAAACTTCTCTTGAACACATGAACGGCACGACAATGGACTTGGCAGTATTTGACATCAACGAATTAGAGGTCATGGCGACGAGGCAGTGAACAGATGAGAGGTCAAAAAAGATTACCCAAACCCATGGAGGCAAAGTGAAGCAACGAGATGAGATGTCCCCAACCCGACACGAATGCAGACAAGTGCCATGTTCAAGAGCGACATACTGCCGACGACAACGACGATGGTTCCATTTTTCCCCCACCATTTCTGGCGAGTACCCCAATTATTTTTGATAACAAGCTTGAAGGGGATAGCATATGCTTGCAATATAAGTCCGCCCTTCGGGCGAATCCATCCTAGTGCATTTAACGAGTCCTAGGAAGGAGGAACTCGGAGAACGTCATTTCGACTAGATCCGATGTCATCAGGGTTTAACGAGTCTGACAAAGGAAGAACTCGGCGTCTTTTCATGTTGAGAGAGTTTGAAAAGACAGCAGAAAAGAAAACTCCACAAGTCCCTTTTCGCAAATAGTTCCCCAGATCCGAAAAGGTAGAAAACAATATCCGGGAAAACCTCCTAGTCGCGATAGGCTAGGGTATTCCTTTTTCGTAATCAATCCATCCCAGCCCGAAAAAGGGTTAAACTTATACCGGGTGGATGTCGATTCGCGTCCATTTTAACGAGATCGAAACGACAAGGGCCTCGGCAATCTTTTCATGTTTAGAGAGTCAGAAAAGAGCTGAAAGATGACTCCAGAGTGACTTTTTCGTGTATTTACCGAGTCCGAAAAAGTATAAAATACAACTCGTTTCCATCATTTAAGTCGCAAAAACCTGCTGCTGCACATACCAAACAAGCGTAAAACCCATTTTCGACATAGCATATGCAAATATTTGATAAGAATAACTTTTAAAACTCATTTAACATCGAAAAAGATATAAATATGTCTAATTGGTAAAAATAAAATTACTTTTTACTATTTACCTTGTGGAAAGCAACAGTGGTCCTTTTGGAGCAGAAACTTCTGACGGTGATGCGACCAATCCAGCCAACCATTCAGCTTCTCGTCTGTCACAGGTAAGAGGCGCTCTTTTGCTCTTCATTTCCATTCATTTTTTAATAGCTTTCCCTTAGAAATCAGTTTTGTGTGGCCATTTTTAAAATTTTAGGGCCGGGCCCATTGGCGCGGGTATCGGGCACGGACCCGCGCCAATGAGCTCTTTTTTGTAAAGGGCTCGCGCCACATGGCGCGACTGTTCGCAAAACAGCCGCGCCAGCGGCCGAACCTTAAATTTCGCCCAAAATTTCAGTATTTAAACCAAATTTCTTGGAATTTGAAGCTCATCAAAGATCTAACTAGGGGTTTTTGACCATGTAAATGCAGATAATCACTCAAAATGGCAATTGAATGGAAGTAACGAGAGCACGGAGAAGAGGATGAACAGGCCATGCAAAGCCAAGCTTGCATGAATGCACTTAGAGACTGTGGATTGAAAAAGTTCTTCCTCACGCCATGTTTACGAGCTCAGCCCGAGCTCCTCCAATATCTAATCAACATCTGGGATGAGAATGAACAGGTGTTCAGATTACGAGACCAGGTGTTAGAACTGGAGGTCACCGATGTTTATTTCATCACTGGATTGTCCCGCAGAGGTCCAATCCCTGTACTGACTGGAAGCAGACCATCTGGGGAAAAGATGGAAGAAGTAATGGCATGGGTGTGCCGAGGGGCACAAACAGGATCAGGAAGCAAGAAGGTGGATATCCACACTATTCCTGATCTAGCACTGAGAGTAGTTCTCCATACCATTACGCGGGCTGCTGGGTCGCAGGCTCCGCACGAGGCCACGAAGACCCAACTCATGCTGGCCTCAGAATGCATGAGTCCCTTACTGTTCAACTGGGCAGAAGCAGTAACTATCAACATGAAAAGGCAGCTCACAAAGTGCAAACAGGGGAAACTGAAACAGTTCGGTTATGGTTCCATCTTGGTATCGTTCATCCTGGAACGCATACCAATCTTCCAGGGCCAAGGAGCCGCAGTGGCGAGTCCGATACCACGAGAGCCACGAATGGCTCGCTGGGCAGCACTGATGCCGAGATCTGGAGGTGGCCAACAGATGTCCTGGAGGCCAGAGTTCTTTAGGTGGTTACGGCGCCAGCTGATCGTCGTGGAAGATTCTGTATATTTTTTGAGTTTTATGATGCACACTGTGTAGACATTTCGACACACATATGTATATATATATATACATACGACTATTTTGGATGGATCTTTTACATGTGATGATGTTTTCTATATGTCATGCAAATGTCTAATACAAATGTAATCTAATGTATCAGTTACATAACAAACGGCCCAATGCGAAATGTATTCACACAATGTATCTACTCACACATTTCATTTTTATGCAAGCTTAAAAGCACACATGAACACACACACATATGCAAACTATGCTTGAGGAAGACGGGCATGCCCCCCAGCATGGTGTCTCAATTCGAGGTGCATGCCCCCCAAGCTTCAGTCCATTGAAAATGGAGTGAAGGTTCAAAACAAAAAGTCGAATTGAACATGCTCGTGTTTCATTATTTTAACGAGGTTGACACACTTAAAAGAACTATCCTCAAACAACTTGTTTCATGTTTTAAGGAGCTTGACACAAATGAAGGAACTATGCTTCGAGATCCTGGTTTCATTTTTTAAAGAGCTTGACCCAGGGAGGAAACCGTGCTCCAACCGACTTACATCAAAATGAATAAGAAGGCGGTGCTTCCAAGAGTTCCACTCCTGATGGAAGGGAAACATTCTGGAAGTCAGGACCCAATGCCCCCAGCACATTATGCACAACGGCATCATCACTGAGCACAGGCACGGGGAAAGTAGCCACATAGTTGACCTGTAGCGGAGCAGATACAACGGGTGGATAGAAACCAGGAGGGGGTGATGGCGGACTAGATGCCATATTAGGACCAAAAAACGAAAGCTGATCAATGGTCACGATCCGTCCTTCATGTGGAAAGCACATCACGCGAAAGAGGGAGAAGACAAGTGCTCCCATGGCATAGGTGTAATCGCGCCCCAGGAGCAGATTGAAATCCAAAGGGCCTGGAACGACCATCACGTCCATATGGACGGTTTTACCTCCCAAAGTAACAGGTAACCTTGGAAGGATCCCCAACGGTTGACTCGTTCTTCTATTGAATGTCAACAGATTCTGCGTAACGGGCGCAAGCGGCGGCGAACCGAAAGCTTTCCAGGTAGTTGATGACAGAATAATAACAGAGGCACCTTCGTCTATAATGGTGCTGGGTACAACCAGACCAAGAGTCTGTACTGTGATCTCGAAAGGCACATAAGACGGAAGGCAAAATCCTGCAAATCGATTCCAGTCAAAGGAAGCGACCAAAATACTCGGAGGGGCTACCATCGACAAGCGAAGGTTTTCCCCTGATGTTACGATAGAAGAAGCATCCTCCATAACCTCCATCTCGAAGGCGGGAGGGATATCTTCCGGAGCTTCCATCATGGGAGGCGGAGGAGGAGCTTCTTGAAGTACAGGGACAAGAAAATCTTTCTCCAAGTCTGATGAATCTGAAGAGATTAGAAGGACATGGGGGGTGTGAGATCCACTCTCGGCAGAAAAGACCTGGTGCACCGTGGACGGGGCCAGTTCAACCGATCCTACGACCAATGGTTGGTCAGGGACGGATTCGTGAATTTGAATTTCTGGGGGAGTGGGATCGACCAAGGATGACTCTTGACCAATCGTAGGATCAGCTGGCGGAGGACTCAAAGAAAGACGATTGTAACCAAGTGGAAGGCGTGGTGTAGAACCGACTGGGTTGTCCAAGACTTGCTTGGCTTCATCCATATAAGGACAAAGGTGAATGGCATGGTGCCCTTCACACAACTTACAGGGATTGGTGATCTTACCCTGCTTCTTAGAGTTCTTATCAACAACAGCTGAAGACGTGCCCCCAACTTGACTCCCGGAAGCCAAGGGCAACGGTGGGCGGCCGTTGGACCATACTTCGAGCACCTTGGGAATGCCAGGGCAGTCTCGAAGAAGATGGTCTCCCGTGCACAACAGGCAAGGGAACTTGACTTTCCGTGGAGGGTTGGAAGGTTTATCAAGAGGAGATATCTCGGAGACAGTAGCCGTACATTTAGCCTCTCGCTTATCAGACTTCTTCTTCTTTGTCTTCTTCTTCTTCTTCTTAGCCACCCGGTTACTTGAATCCAGACTTTCACCAGGCGAAGTAGAAGAGGAGGACGCAGAAACAGGCGAAGAAGGGGAGAGGTCCACCTTGGAATCAACATGAGGTTGTTCCGGTGGAGGAACTGATTGAACAGTAGTGGAGACATTCGGGACAACAGAGGTTGAGAACAACCAAACAGGCAACCCAACAGTTAACCCAGGAAGGGACAACGTCGCCATGTAAGGAGCACCAACATTTCCAAAAGGAGGAAAATGACCAGGATTCCCTTCTGAGGGGATTCCTTGGTTAGTGAATTCTGAAAAAGTTGCCATCAAAACTCAAAACCACACACGAGCTGAAAAAAGAGTCGAGAGCACACGATCAAACGGTCAACAAGCAATGTCTAAATGGGCGTTTAATCGTGGGTGATTAATTTTACCACATTGGAAAGTAAGAAATTCTACCGTTTCATATTTTAAGAGTTGAGAAACGATAAAAAGATGACTCTATCTCTTTCAGAGTTGATACAAGCGTGAAAGGACAAGCGCTTGACGGTCTTTTCAAGTTTAGGGAGTCAGAAAAGACCAAATGACTGCTCAGGAAAACTAGGCACAAAGGGTGTACCAAATATCCGTGAACTGCAATATACACCTTGGTCTCAAATAATGAAACAGAAATCGACCAAGGACTTTCCGTACGTGCAGGTAGTCTCCCCGAATGCTGTGTTCGGTGTATCACGGGTATAGGGCAGCAGACTCGGCTTCCTGTGGATAAAGGATTGAAAACCTAGATGGGTCTCCCTTTATATACGCGACGGTACGGGGAGCGCAAGTCCGTGCTAGCGCTCTCTAAAGCCAATAGGCGAACGACAGCTGCTAGGTTTAACGACGCCGGAACACGTCTCTAGCCTAGACCTTCTAAATATGTTTCGTTAAGTTCCAATGCTGCCTTAGGTTAATTGAGTAAATTTTACAGTTGATCTTCAATTAAGTTTCAATTTCCAGGCCCTATTGTATGTAGTGTCTCGAAAGACTCCTAAATGCAAAGCTATATGTCACAGTGCAACATTTCGTTCGATGAAAACTAGTTAGAGAAGAGTTGAGAGCTTTTACACAAACGAAATGAACGGAAACCAAACAATGAGATCTCTAATGCAACTAATGCAATTGACAACTTTTCATTCAAAACACTAATCACTAGCGATATGGAAAAGATCACAATTTGCACTAATTAACAAAAGCAAAAGAGATTTTTTTTTTTTTTGATTTTCAACGTTTAAGAGCCAATATGCACTAAACAATCTTGAAAACAAACAGAACAACTTGAGAAACGATTTCCAAGAGAGCGAAACAAACAAATTTCACTCGACAACACAAGCAATCAGATCCCCAAATCGACCAAAGTCTCTCAAAACGAAGAAAAGACTCGAAAGCTTCCAATGGACCGTGTGATCTAGGTCCAAGGCAAGACCAAACGAATTTCGAATGAAGGAACGAACAATCACCCAAAAAACGCAATAAAACAATGAACAACTACTTAGAGGATGTGGAGAATCAATTGGATAGTTGACAGGACAATCAAAACACCAAAACTCCCAAGGAGGGCTCGATACACTAAGCCACTAGATGCCCTAGGGCTTAAAATGTGAGATCGGTAGATAAAAGCAAACAACCAAAGGACAGAGGTGAATTTCCAGTCAAACAGGACTCCAACACACTCAGGCAGTCGGAAAATCAAGAAGAAAAACACTGATCAAATTCAGAGAGCTCAAAAATGAGAAAACTCAAAAAACTTACAGGGGTGGCGCGACTGTAAGTGTGAAACTGGCGCCAGAAAGCAATTGGTGCGGGATGGACAAAGGCAACATGCGCTAATTGGCGCGACTGTCGGGTTAAAAACCGCGCCAGTCGAGTTTCTCAGCCAAAAATTAAAAACAAGCTACTCCAGAAACAGACCAATGCAAGCTAAGCAATCCAAGAAGCAAAAACAAACAAAGAACCCAACCCAGAAGGTTCATCAAGCAAGGAAAAACAAGATACAAGCGGCAAGGCAATGACAAAGACTCCAAGTTGTTCAGTCCGTAAACCAAACCGGAGATTGACTGAAGTAGCGTTGATATACTCCGCTAATGCAGGGCAAAAGCGTTTCGAAGGCTATCTGGCTGTACTTCAGGCTCCGTCTATAGTTTACAAATCAAACAACAAGCTGGATCCCCAGCGGAGTCGCCAAATTTTTGAGGAGGTAAATCCCCTCTGTGGACATAGGCGATCCCTACTAGCCCAGCAGGGGTCTAGCAACAATCAAACAATGTTATGACACAAGTTCCTAGTTACGAATGAAAAGGCTAGAGATAGGAGCCTACCTGGATTCCAACGCTAGGATCTGAAGAAGAAGCGTCCCCGTTCCTCAGCCTTGGCAGATCACAATCCCTCCACGATCTCCGCGGATGAACACCTGCACATGGAAGAAACGAACAGATACAAGCATAGAAACCATCATACGTAACTAAACATCAGTCAGAAAGGACGTTACTCACATTAACATGATGGAAAACAGAGTGGAACCATAATCATAATCATCTATTAAATAACCAGCGAAGAGAGATTACAACCAAGTTCTGACGTCGCGGTCTCCTTCGGACGGGTCTCTAGTTGTCCACGTCTCGCAAAGCTCGCCAAGGAAAGGGAAAACCTCTCCAGAGTCTCGTGACAATGCTCTCCTTACTTGAGTCAGCCTTAAGGGAAAGAGAGGATTCTTTGCAACACAACGGCTCTTGGGAATATGGAGTTTCAGAGCTTAGGCACTTCAAGACTAGCTTGCCATGGATTTGAGCAGGCTTTTATAGATGGGGAAGGAGGGAGTTGGGATCCCTATTATTATGGGATTGGCCCTATCAACAAGGAAGGTTCCATGGGAGGTGGCAAAACCACTTCCCTTCCATAGAACTCCCGCAGCCAAACCTCCCAACTCAAGATAGGAAATGGTTTGTGAGTTTGTTGGAACTCAACTTCCGCCATCCTTATTTAAAAAATAGTCCCTAAATTGGGTGGCGCGACTACAGCTCTATGACAGAGCGCCAGCTGGTGCGACCTCTTTGCAGGATTTTCCCCATTGGCGCGAGTACTGAACTACCTGCCCGCGCCAATGCCAAAAGGGGTGTTTTTCATGATTTTTGCAAGGAGATGTCTCAAGGGCAAATAAAGCTCATGCTCAGAGGAATGCATTGATGATGTTTTCAAGGCATGACAATGTTCACAGGTCACAGAATGGGTCCTCCATTGTGCGGGATGGGGAATGGTAAGGACGGTGACAAATTACTGTGTAACACTCCTAAAGGAAATTCCATCCCCATTTGGAGCCAATGTTAGTGTCCAAATGTTCAGTGATCAAATGTACTCTTTCAGGTTTACCCTAGGTCAAAATTTCATATTTCAAATCAATTTTCAAATAAAATTTTGTTCACTAAATGTGTCTAGGTATGAAATTCTACTCCCTTCACTCCATTCATGGTAATCGTCATCTCATGGTTCATGTCATCCATCAATCATATAGGGTCTAAGGTCATTCACCACAGCTTCATTTAGGTCAGAGTCTAGGTCTCATTTGTTTCACCACCATAAGAGTCAATTTTTTCATGAAAGAGGGAGAATAAAAATTCATTTTCACCCTACAAGTAATTTGCATAGGGAGTTAGAGAAGATAGGTAAATAAATGAAGGAACTCTGTATTTCCTCAAATAAAGTGTGTTTCTTCATTAAAGTGCTTCAAAAAAGATAAATTTCTTCAAAAAGTTTGTGATTTCACTAGAAGACAAAAAGTGATTTTATGATATAAAAGGGTAAAAAAGAGACTTCTTCAACTCATTTTATATTTTTATGGTCGATAGATCTCCTCTCTTCTCACCATCATACTCCACAGCTTCAAAGGGTTGAAGAAAAAAAATAACAAATTTGTACCAATTTCCTCCTGCTACACTTTTGGTGTGCTACGCAGGCGTTGCACTACACTTCTAAAGGTGTTGTGCTTTTGGTGTTTGAGCTCCAAATCAGAAATTAAAGCTTCAAAAAACTTGCACAAGGGTTCACTCATCTCCTAAACCATAAGTGGACACCATTCCTACCTCTCTCAAGTCAAATTTCATCAGCAAATGAATGGTTTCTTCCATTAGGTCATCTCCACTACGTTTTGGGTGTTTTTCATCTCTTGCTTATTCCATCTGATAAAAACCTATTATAAAAATTTACAACCTTCATACAACTTACATAAATCATACCTTAACACTCCTTAACAGTCACAACCTTATTTTTTATCAATTTCATCAAAACCCTAATTTTCACTACATTTTGGCATAAAACTAGGAAATTCTTGTTTTTTGGTCTTTTGGCCACCTTCCTCATACTCATTTCCAGAAATTTCACTTTCATCCTATTACCAAGTCATCACCCTACCTCCTCAGGTTTTTGTAAATTTTTCCTTAGCTTATTTCTACCTCATTTCTATTCCTAAATCCACCCTACCACCATCCCCTGTTTTCTTAATTCCACAATTCCCATACTCATCTCATATAGCTAGGTTTTTATCTCATTGAAAAACACCATGGAGGGAGAAAAAAAAGATTCATAAGGGAGGCCACCATTCGAGGTTTGAGCCAACTCAGACCCATGATATCATTATCAGATTTTTGTGATCAAGTTAGGGTTTACATTGCACACACAGACAATCCTACTTCAAATTTACTTTATGAAGTAATGAAGATGAATTTGAAAAAAGTGAAAGAGGGTTTTGTCAATAATAGACCAAAGAACAAAAAAATCCTTCCTTTTATGCACGGGTGCTATGATTTGAGAGAAATTCCAAAAATACAGTTTCTCTAGGTCATTTTCTGCACTTTTGAAAAGGTTGTCTTCAAGTCCATTTTTCAGGGGTTTGGAGCAGGGGTCTGCAGTTATTTATGACTCCATTGTGTATCATACATCCTAAGCTTTCAAAAAATACCACTTTAATCCAAAAAAATCCTCTAGGAACACCTCTAAATTCCCTCTCAAAGTAGGCATGACGCTTCTGCTTAGAGTGATATACGTTTCTGCAAAGTTTTAGCGATCAACTTCAAACGTGGATTCTAAGAAAATGGGAAACTATTTTGGAAAACTGGATGAATTTGTTGTTCATAACATGCCAAAGAACAAAAACCTCTCTTAGGTTGGAAAAACACGTTATGGTTAGAGAGATATTGATCCATATTTAATCCCTATGTTTGCAGAAAATGTTTGGAAATTCTAGAAAAATGGTCATTATAGAATCGTCGCGCAACAACGTGACACTTTTTATTAGAGCATATAAATGGAAAAAATTTTATATGGTTGGATTTATTTTCACTTATAAATCACAGATATGACATCAAATCAACATTTCACCCTCCCATTTTGAAAAAAAATGCAAAAAACCTCATTTTTTTCTTGCTTCTGCCACCTTTTTTACCGCTATGCGACGTTTCTGGAGTGAGGTTGGGAGAATAATTTTTTGGAGGACTTATAGTAGGTGTTTTATTAGTTTTTAGGGTACGTTGGAAAGAAGACACACCGGGACACCTAGCCTAATTTCCAGATCAGCAAATGGGCACTTGAAAGGCACTCAAAAATAGGTCCAAAGAAGGTGCAACGCTTTTGTTGGGAGGCATGACACTTCTACTAGAGGCACGACGCTTCTGACATTGGATTCCCTTGGATAGTTTTCAACCCAGAAAATCTCCAAATTTCGAAGTTTATTTGTCCCATGAGGTGTATTTTTAGTGGAAATTTTTGTTTTTGCCTATTTTTATGGAGGAATTATGTAATTAAATCAAGAGACATGAACTCCTAGTTATTAGCTAAATTTGAGGAAGTGGTTTCTAACTTCCCTAGATTCTAGATAATGACTCATACAGTAAATTTATGATGTGTTTTGGATCATATTTCAACCCAATGAGGTGGAATATTTTCTATTTTATATATGTACTCCAAACTCAAGCCTTTTTAGAGGTTGGATAGTTGTTATTTGCAATGGAGCTATTGTACAAACTCTTTTTCAATGAAATCAAAGAATGTTGCAGCTATACTCTTGAGATTCTAGTGGTATGCTTTTGAGGATTGCTTCTTATTTGTTTATTCATCAATTTAGATGTTATGTTACCTTTTTCATCACATGCATGCTTCAATATGTTAATATTATGAGTTTATAAACATAAACCATTACCTTCTATGCTCTGTTTTATAAGATTTACATGGGTTTTTACTCATCTAATGAATGAATTAATTTAGATGCTCATTATGACTCCTACTCTTTCAAAACCCTATACACAATGACAAATTAAGTATGTTCATGATTTTACCTACGTGGCCCCATCCTTATCTCTGCAATTTAACCTTTGAAATCAGACATAAACCCTGGATCTAGATTCCTAATTGTCATTCCTATCTAGCAAAAAACTAAAAAAAAAACAAAAATCCAATTTACTGAACTTTAATACCTAGCCTAAGATCATTATGTATCCAGTCACCTCATTTGCTTTAAAGTGACATTGAGAGAGCCCTCTCTGGTTTTGGTATGGCTAGCTCCCTGACCTAAAGGTTGGTTTGTGGTTACCTTCCTTCATTTCCATTTTCAGCCTTGGGAAACGGGGGGAGTGATAACATAAGGAGAACCTTTCCTTTTCTAAATATCACATCATAGCCACAGTCTTCCAATAACACTACAAAAACAAAATTATTCTTTAGTCTTGGAACAAAAAATATATCTATGGGTCTGAGAGGGGAGCCAAACTCCCTCTGAAAGTTAAAAATACCAATATAGGTCCCGCTATACCTCCCATCATCTCCAAAATCTATGTTATTCTTGAGGTCTTTCTCCGACATCAAGTCATTGAATATATCTCTATTCCCCGTCATATGGAACGACGCACCACTATTGAGATACCACATGCATCTCATTACAGTGATGTCCATGCATGTAATGAGAGTAGAATCAAGCTCAAATTGTGAAGCTAGAGCTTCACCTACTGCAGGCTCCTTCTTTCTTGCCTTTTGTGGACAATTTGTGGCATGGTACACGTATTTGTGACAGTGAAAACACTTGATGTTGGACAAATATTTGTTCTTTCCCTCTTTTCCTTGGGACTTATTTCCCTTGGTTTTCTTTCCTTTTATGACTAATGAAAAATCTTCTTCTTTTTCTTTGGAAGAGGTCATGTATCTTGTGTTCTGGCTTATCTCTTCTTGTACCAAGTTGGACCATAATATCTCCCACTTTGGTAACTTCTCCCTCCCATTTAACGAATCTTGGTAGTTGTCCTAGATCTTGGGAAGGCCTAGAAGTGTTAGGATCACTAGATCATCCTTAGGAATGGTAACACCAACACTTCCAATATCATCTCAAAAGTGAGTGAACTTCGTCAAGTATTTTGGTATTGTGTCTCCCTCTTCCATCTTGATTTTTCTGAGCTTGTCTTTCAGAACCAACTTCCTATGGTTTCTGCTATTCTGAAATAGATTTGTTAAGGCCTTCCACATAGAATATGGAGTTTCATTTCCATGGAGGTTCGAGGTAATATGATCTATAACTCCATATAATAGAATCATTCTCTCCTTTGCTACATTATTCTCCATGCATCAATATTTTGAACATCTATTGTTGGGGGTCTGGGAATATCACCGTCTATGAAATCCTTCAACTTGTTGTCCTCCAACACTGCCTCCATCATGTCTTTACATGCTATGTAATTATAGCTAACCTCAAGGGCATATTTGAGTCTCAATCCATAGAAAGACATCCTGATATTTTGTTGGTCTTGGAGAATAAATATGCAAATTTGATTCACCTGTTAAAAAAAAACCCTGGCTATTCTCTTCTATAGTTATTCCTGCTCTGATACCATGTAGAAAATACACATAGATTCAACCAATATTGTAATATGCTAAAAAAAATACTAAATAAATTCTAAAAATTGCGGAAACCAATTAAAATCGCACAATCACATGAACATGAAAGAGAAATAATTTCACGCACAACACAAATATTTATCTGGGGAAAGCCTCAGCTAAAATACTCACTATATGTATATTGCACTAAGTCAAGGATATGAAACAATATAATTATTCCCTCATGCTTGAGAGCTCTCTACACTATCTATGACTATCTCACTCTGATCCTGGAAAGTTTGGTCCAATACGTAACCAAAAACTTGCACCTAACTGACTAGACTAGCTTACACATTCCCGGAATTGAGCCCCTATTAATTAGCAAATTCCAACTAATTGATTGCGCAATACATCCAAGGTGTCCTGACGATCTCATGCATGACCTGTACAATTTTATAATTACACAACTAATAGTATACTTCCCTTTAACTCCAATATCAACTAAATATTCCTTAGAACGGACATGCAACAACTATTTGGAGTGAATTATTAGTTATTTGATTGATCAGTGCATGTGAATTAAATCAGATTTAATTCACTATACGTCTCACTAGCTCATCCATCATTTAGAACTACTTAAATTTATTTTAGCTCAAATAAATGAGTTAACTAATTACAACTCAAAATAAACTCGACTAGGGCTCCTATAATGTAGGAGACACTCTACATGCCTCTGGTTTGACCCTCGACTCAAATTTTCTAAGTTAACTATGTCTTCCTAACTCAGTTAACTCGTACAAGTTGTCATGTGATGTGGAATTACAATTTCCTTCTAATCTAATTAAGGGAAAATTAAACTAGAATCCCTTTTGATGCCATTTTCAATATTGCTTGTTTCCATTTTCAACACCGTGTTGATGTTAGGAGGAACCTCAACCATTGGTTGAGGGATCTATAGAGTACCATTTGTTGATGACAGAGGCTCTGTGGTAGGTTTTGATTTCATCCCAGTAGGGGGGGCGTATAAACGTGACCGAGTGGAGAGGTTGATGTTGGCAGATTCCACGATCAAGATTTGATATATTTCATTCCCAGGTTGGTTGGGAGGTGGAGTGGGAATACCATTCTAAACATTATGAGTGGCCACGTACCCTTGGTTAGGAAATAGGTTATGAATAAAAGCCAACTGTACAGGGGGTTGAATGGAGGTAGAAGGATGCTAATTCCCCCTTTTAGTAGTATATTAATTTCCCCATAGCCTACACATCTCAAGGAAGAGGGGACACTTGAGAGTATCATGACCATATATATCATAATAGTCACAGGGCTTGTTCACTTGAATAGCCTTTTTCTTCTTGGGTTGATTCCCCTATTGTTGAGTTGTGGTATTTTAGTTTTCACCCAAGTTGGCATTGGGATTTTAGCCTTATTTACCTTGGTTTCCCTTATTTTGGCATTTTTCTTACCCTTCCCCTTGTTCCCTTTCTTCAAATTAGGGGGATTTTCTACATTCTAATGGGCACACACCTGACCTTGCTAAGGCATGGGAGGTTGAGGTGTTGGTACTGGATGGAATGGAGCACTCAACTATTGATATGGATAATATGGGTTCGTCACTACGTCCTAGTAAGTAGGTGGAGTACATGCTTGCCTAGGCATAGGCTAATGTGGATGGAAATAGGCATAACATATATTGGTTCCTCCTTGTGATGCAATAAGACAGTGATTCAAGGGAGGATAATGTAAGAGGTACTAGGCCCCCCTAGGGCTATCCATATCCCATGTATCTTGAAATAGATGGGGAAGTTTGATGACATGCTACAAGCCCAATCACACTGCTAACAACATGACATGCCCCAGGTGTGGAATGATTACCTGGGTGAGAGCGAGGAGCATCACGAATGACAGTGTATAAATATCCCAACTAGGCATAGGTCAAGTCATATTGCATGGCCTTCTAAATGGAATCTTCCTTGGTTTGATGGAATTTTGAAGCAACATCCTTGGCAATGGGAGCGTTGAAATTGGCAACAAGAATGGCACCCAAAGGGGGCTTCTAATTTAATACTCTCTTAATTAAATTAGAAGTAAATTGTAATTCCACATCACACGACAAATTGTAAGTGTTAAATGAGTCAAGAAGAGTTAGTTAGCTCAACCAATTCGAGTTGGGAGTCAAACTGGAGACATGTACAATTCTCTCTAAGTTTTAGGGGGTCTAGTTATAGTATATTTTGAGTTGTAATTAGTTAACTCAATTATTTGAGTTAAAATCAGTTTAACTAGGTCTAACTGAGAGATGAGCTAGTGATAGGTCCAGTGAATTAAATCTGATTTAATTCACATGTAGTGATCAATAAGATAACTGATAATTCACTATAAATATTTTTTGCATGCCATTTCTAAGGAAGGCCCAATTGATATTGGAGCTCAATTTAAGAGAACTATAAGTTTTATAATTAGAAAATTGTACAGGTCATGCATGAGGTCATTAGGATGCCTTAGATTTATTATGCAATCTATTGATGGGAATTTCCTAATTAATAGGGGCTCAAGGAGCCCAGGAGTGTGTGAGCAAGGATGGTCAGGCAGAGGCAAGGAAGTGGTTGAATATTGGACCAAACTTGCTTAGATTAGAGTGAGACAGTCAGCAGAGTGGGGAAGTTTCTGAGGAAGAGAAATAATATTTTATTGTTTCATGTCCTTGAATTTATGCAATATAAAAATATCGAGGTTTTTAGTTGAGGCTTTCTCCATATACATCTTTGTGTTTTGAAACTAAAATTATTTCTCTTTCTTGTTCATGTGATTGTGCGATCGTAATTGGTTTCTGCAATTTGTAGAATTGATTCAATATTTTGTTTTAGCATATTACAAGACCATTTGAATCTATTTATATATTTCTACCTGGTATCAGAGAAATACTCATTATAGAATAGAAGAATCAGAGTTTGTTTTGAATAGGTGAATCAAATTTGCAGATTTATTCTTCAGAACCACCAACAAATCAAGATGTATTTCTATGGATTGAGACTCGAATATTCCCTTGAGGGTAACTCGAATTACCTATCATGGAAGGACATGATGGAGGAATTTTTGGAGGAAAAAAGACTGAAGTAATTCATAGATAGTGATATTCCCCAACCTGCAGTAGTAGATGCTCAACTTTTTGATGCATGGAAGAAGAATGTAGCAAAGGCGAGAAGGATTTTGTTAGGAGTTCGAGATCATATTGTCTTGGACCTCCATGGAAGGAAGCTCCATATGATATGTGGAATGCCTTAACATATATGTTTCAGAATAGCAGTGACCACAGGAAGATGGCAGTGTAGGACAAGCTCAGAAATTTCAAGATGGAGAAGGGTGACACAATTCCAAAATACTTGAGAAAGTTCACTCAATGTCAAGATCATCTTGGAAGTGTTAGGGTGACACTTTCCCAAGACGATTTTGTGAGCCTAGAACTTCTAGGCCTTCTTAAGAGTTGGCATATCTACCAGGACTCTATGAATTGGAGGGAAAAGCTACGAGAGTGGGAGCAATTATGGTCCGAATTGGTACAAGAATAGATTCAGAGGAACACCATATATGGATCCTCATAAAAGACTGATTATGAGGAGAATTATACCTTGGTTGGAAAGGTGAAGGAATGGAAAGGGAAGGCGTCCCATTACAAATAAAATTCTGGCCAGGAAGGCAAGAAGTGAGACTTTTCAAAGGTAAAATGTTTTCACTATCATGAGCTTGGAAACTATGCTACAAATTGTCCGCACAAGAAGTCCAACTAGAATCCCTCAGGAGGAGTGACAGGTGAATCACTTGCTTCACAGTTAGAGTTTTATTTCTCCCTCATCACATGCATGGTGTCATTGGTGATGGGTTATGTGTGGTACTTATATATTGGAGCTTCATTCCATATGACCAGAAACAAAGAATTCTCTAGTAACTTGGAGGAGAAGGATCTCCAGATCCACATTGATATGGGAGATAATGGGAGGTATAGTGCTATAATCATAGGTATAGCTACATTTTAGAGGGAGTTGGGTACTCCTCTCACATTAAAATATGTGATGTATGTTCCTGTTTTAAAGAATAATTTGGTTTTTGTTGCTATTTTGGAAGATCGTGGCTATGATGTGATATTCAATGAATAAAATGTGTTCTTTCGTCACAAATCCATGGGACAGGTGAAAAATATTGGGCCTCGAGTAAACAACTCTACAAATTAGATGTAGAATATTGTGCCTCCTTGAGCACGAAAGAAGAGAAGGTGGAGAGTCGAGACATCGATGAGTTATTGCATAGGAGATTGGGCCATCTACACCATGGCGATTTGAAGATCGTGCAACAAATTTCTACAAGACTTCCAAAGGGTGCACTTGCGCAATGAGATACATACAAAGGGTGTACATTGGGGAAGTATGCAAAAGCCATATTTCACGATAAGGAAATCCGAGAAAAGGTGATCCTTGAGAGAGTTCACTCAGACGTGTGTGGATCTTTTTTGACAGCTTCCACAACAAAAAATAGGTATTATGTGATTTTTGTGGAAGATTTTTCATGCAAGTGTTCAATTTTATTCATGAAGAAGAAATATCAGACGTTCTCCAAGTTTTGTGAGTTCAAGGAGCTTGTCGAGAAAGATACAGGGAAAAAGGTGAAGGCTTCGAGGAGCGACAATGGTGGAGAATATGTCTCTAAAGAATTCAAGAAATTTTGTACTTTAGAAGGAATTTGAAGGGAATTGATAGCACCTCATAACCCACAAAAAAATGGGGCTGCAGAAAGGAAGAACATAACTATTATGGAAGTAGCATGAGCTATGTTGCATGATTAGGGCCTACTGTTGCATCAGTGGGTAGAAGCACACAATACAACAATATTTGTACAGAATAGAAGTCCTCATCGGATACTTGGGATGATTACACAAGAGGAATATTTTTTTAGGTAAGAGACCAGATGTGTCGCATTTTAAAATTTTTGGTTCATTAGTTTATTTCCATATGACCAAAGATTTTAGGAAGAAGCTAGAGCCAACAACTGATTTGGGGATATTTTTGGGGTACACTGATACACCTCACAACTATTAGGTGTACTTGCCAGCACACAAGATGAAATTTGTCAAAAGAGATGTGAAATTTAATGAAGAGAAGACCATGTGAATTTCTCTTGAGAGGGAGATTTAATTACATGCAGTTGAGGAGATATTTGCTCCAAAAGAAGAACCTTAATATTTGGAGCAGCCACAAGCAAAGGTGCAAAGAGTAGAAGCACCCAGTCATGCAGAGACATCCCTAGATGGAAGGAATTGCACCAACTAGGTTGATAGGTTGTTGCTAGATGTGATAGAGAATGTGGGAGAACCCACATCATAACGTAGGAAGAGAGGGTCCCAGAAGTGGTACACTGGTTACATGGCTCTTGTGAGGGAAGGTGTAGACATAGATCCATCCTCTTTTGAGGAAGCAGTGTAGGAACCAATTTGGGTTGATGCTATGGCTGAGGAGTATGACTCCATTATCAGAAACAATGCATGGAAGTTTTCCCAGGACCATAGGGGAAGTGAGTTGTAGGATCCGGGTGGATCTACAAGGTGAAGTAGGAAGCATATGGGAGTGTGGAGAAGCACAAGGCCAGATTTTTGGCCAGAGGGTTCTCTTAGGTGGAGGGGATTGATTATGATGAGACTTTTGTACCAGTCACAAGGTACTCATCAATCAGATCCATCCTTACACTCTCAGCGCATATGGGATGGTAGATACATCATATGGATGTGTAATATTTCTAGTAGAAATAAACAAAAATATAAAGCAACATAAACATGGAACTACAACAAATAGAGATACATCACATACATAATGCAAGATATGGAGAACACTGAAAAATTTTATTATATAACTAAAAGATACAATGAGTGCAAAGGTGATCAGAATGATGGCACCTTGGCCTACACAAGGCAAGATGGAAATGCTCTCGGAAATACTCCCGGAATGGTTGCTCTATCAGTGACTAGGTTATCTCCAAATTGTTGCTGCTACTGCTGTCGGACTGCTGCTACTACTAGAATAGGATGGCTCTTTGGGGATGTCCCCTGCTCAGAAAAATATGAAACTCTGGGAATGAGCTCTCCTCCTATCCTAGAAATGGTTTCCAGAATGAATGACCCTGTAAAATCAACTCCCTTGAGGAATAATGCTATCCCAGTGGAATACGTTGGCCCTGAATGTATCTCTGCAAATGGTGGCCTCCTCTTCTACCAAAATGAAGGAATAGCTAAGGGTTTATTCCTTCTCACTATTCCATGTTGAATCCCCTGATAAATCCCCTTCCCCAACACTACCTCCTCCAAGAACTGTGTGATCTCTTTTCAAGACTGTGTTGTCCAAGAAAGTGCGTAATCCCTGGTTGAAGATGCTATGGATCCCACCCAAAAATCAATGGATAGAACTCCTCACCCGAGCAGGCACTCGAAGTCCCCCAAGGATGAGGTTGGGATCTCCGCTTGGAGACACCCGGTGTTCTGAACAACACTTGCAGACTTTGCTCAACAACAAAATTGTGCTTAATTTCAAGAGACAAAACATAGATGCATAATTGAATGAATGAATGAGGAGCCTCTTGCCATCTTTATGCTTGGAGAGCCTTACTCTCACCTAGGCCCCACCAAAACTCCATGAATGAGGAGCCTCTTCCCATCTTTATGCTTGGAGAGCCTTACTCTCACCTAGGCCCCACCAAAACTCCATTGTCCCTCTTGGCCATGTTGTCCCTCTCTCTCTACGCTTTCATGGGGCCATGCTTCCCACACTACCACTTTGACCCCTAGGCCGCATGTTGTCAAATAATAATGTGCTCAAGTGAATTTAGAGAATGTTTATTTCCTAAGTGTAGGCTAAGTGTCTTCTCACTCACTTTATTAACTGACTTAACTTTATAAAAGTGTACTGGCCAAAAATTAATATTTCCAATTAGCTGCTGCTAATTGGGATAATTATAGTCCTCCCTGCCAAAAAGTTGCTTGTCCTCAAACAACTGCAATTATGGATGCTGCAAAATATTCTCACTCTCCCAAGTGGCATCCTCATTCGGCAAGTTCCTCCACCTCACCAAATACTCCCTAACCGTCCTGCTCCATAGCTACCTCTCTATAGTGTCTATGATGGCTTCTGGCTATAACACCAAATGCCCCTCATCATCTGTTGGTGGAAGCTCCTCCGTTGCAATCACCTGCCTCCCCAATGCCTTCTTCAGGCAGGATACATGGAATATGTTATGGATCCTGCTACTTGTGGGTAACTACAGCTCAAAAGCAGCCTCTGCAATCCTGCGTATCACCTTGTATGGTCAATAGAAGTAGGGTTTGAGCTTCTTGGCCCCCTTCTTCTTCAGCGTGGACTGCCGGTATGGTTGAAGCCGTGAGTAGATCAAGTCCCCTAATTCAAACTACCTCTCAACCCATCCTCTATCAACATACAATTTTTGTTGGTTCTATGTTGTAGCTAAGTTTTCCTTCAGAGCTTGGAGTATATCTTGACTCTCTTGGATCTAGTCCTTGGCCTTAGGGGCCTTACTAGCACCAAACATCATGTCAACAAAAGACAAAGCATTATATCCATATAAACCATAAAACAAATACATACTAATGGAAATATGGAAAGTAGTGTTGTAGCAGTACTCTCCCAAGTGCAACCAATGCAACCATGCCTTCTGCTGCCCTGTAACATAGTTTCGAAAGTAGCCTTACAGCCACTTGTTCACTATCTCTGTCTTCCCATTCGTTTGTGGGTGATAACTGGTGCTTTGAGTCAACTCTGTACCCACCAAATGAAAGATCTCCTGCCAAAAGTCACCCATGAAATGGCTGTCCTGATCACTCACAATGGTCTTTGGGAGACCATGCAACCTGAAAACATCCCTGAAAAGAAACTCTGCCACCTGTGCTGATGTGTACCGCACTGATATAGCAAAGAAGTGTTCATACTTTGTTATTTGATCAGCAAATACATAGATACAATCCTTGCCCTGCACCGTGGGCAACCCTGTGATTAAATCCATTGAAATTTTGTCCCATTTCCCCTCTGGGATGAGAAGTGGTTGTATTAATCCTGCAGGATGGCTCATCTCCCCCTTGTTTAGCTGACTTACTTCACACTCCCTGAAATTACAGAGTACGTCCTCCTTGAGGCCCTTCCAAGAGAACCTCTTCCTGATGGCCCTGTAGGTTTTGGTGAACCCCTGGTGGCCTGATAGTGGTGAGTCATGTGAGGCACATAGCACATTCTCCTTGAGCTAAGAGCTCCCAGTTAAGAAGATTTGATCCCTGAAATATATCACCTCATCCATCACCCTGTATTTATCATCCATAACCTATCCGTCCAAGATCTCGCAGGAAAAACAGACTTTGGAGTACTCCACCAACAACTGATCCATCCAATATGTGTCTAAACTCATCAGAGACAACGTTGTCAGTCTGCATGAAAGAGCATCAACCACCACGTTGTTCTTCCCCTTTACATACTCGATGTCAAAATTGTATTCCTAGATCTTGCTGACCCACTCCTGCTACCTCTCCTACAACTGTTTCTGCTCTAAAAAGAACCGAAGGTTGTTGTGGTTAGTCCTCACCTTGAATTTTTTCCCCACCAAGTACTGTCGAAATAGATACAACCTCTCATGCATAAATAGCTTCCTGCTCTCGAAAGATATGGGGTGCCCCCCCTGCATCAGGACTGTGCCCACCCCCTCCCCAGATGCATCACACTCAAGGACAAAAGGTTGTGTGAAATCTGGAAACACTAAAACTAGACAACTACTCATCACCTCCTTGAGCCTGTCAAAAGACATCTGCGTTGTGTCCATCCAATTGAATGCCCCCTTCTTGGTAATATATGTGAGGGGTGTAGCAAGTTGCGAAAATCCCTTGACGAACTTTCGGTAGTAGGTGCAGATACCTAGAAACCCCTAAAGTTGAGTCACATTCTTCGGCTCTAGCCAATCCCGAATGGCCCTGATCTTCTCCTTGTGGAATATCACTCCGTCCACACCAATGATATGCCCCAAATAGAGAATCTTCTTCAATTAAAATTCGCACTTGGAGATCTTAGCATAGAAATTTTTCTCCTCCAGTATGCGCAATACAACCTCAATGTGCTGTAGGTGCTCCTCCCACGCCCAACTGTATATCAAGATGTCATCGAAAAATACTAGCACAAACTTCCTCAGATTAACATGGAAGATGTGGTTCATCCAGGACTGGAAAGTGGCTGGTGCATTGGTTAGCCCAAAGGGCATCACCAGAAACTCGAAGTGGTCTTAGTGACATCTGAAAGCGGTCTTGGGAACATCCTAGTCCCTCATGCGGATCTGATGGTAACCTGATCTCAGATCAATCTTCGAGAAGAATTTCAATCCTGTGAACTCATCCATCAACTCATCAATCCATGGGATGAGGTATCGTTTCTTCATGGTATTCTTGTTGAGAGCCATATATTCAATGCACATCCTCGGTGTGCCATCTTTCTTCTTCACCAATACAACAGAAGAAGCAAATGGGCTAGTGATGGGTCAAATGTGTCCCAGCGCTAAGAGCTCATGGATAGCTCTCTCAATCTCATCCCTATAGGCTTTAGGATGCCTATAGGATGTAGTAATCACAACCTGGATGCCCTGATCCAACTCGATGTTGTGCGCAAACCCCTGATCCGGTGGCTGTTCCGGTGGTATATCCCTGAAAATCGTGGCATATATGTCCAAAATCGACTACACATCTGGGTGTATCGCCTGCCTTGTAGACCATGCCTCTGAAACACACAGCACTACTTCCCACTCTATATCTACCTTCTAGAAGTTTTCCTCCATCCGGTGTGCTGAAACTGTCTGTGGCGGATAAGTGTGCATGCCCCGAATCATCTCATGCTTCCCGATCTTCTTGTCTGTCCACTCCATCTCCAAGGTCTCCCAATATGTAGTGACCTTCCCCAGCATGATCAAAAACTGCAATCCCAGTATCACGTTGGTGTCTGGAATGTCCACCAAAAAGAAATGATTCGTCAGAGTGTAAGTCCCCATAGTCACTGCCAAGTCTGGCACATACCTGGCACATACCTGGCACACTACATAGTTCTGGCACCTAGTACCAGCACTGAAAACCCATAAAAGCTCTCTATCGGTATGCTCCTCCGCTCTACCATCTGTGCATCAATAAAATTTTGGGAAGCCCCACTGTCCACTAATACTAAAAAACGATTTCCCTTCACAGTACCCCTAGACATGCAATGTCAAGTATTTGGGAACCCCTCGCAAAGAAGAAAGAACTCCCCCAGTAGGTGTAAATGTTTCCCTTCCTGCTCTTGGTGGTGGAGGTGGTGGATGATCTCCTCTCTGTACTACACTGCTACCTCCAGCCTCCATCTCCTCACATGCATCCTCCTCCCCATCATTTTCGGAGAAGACCTCTATGTAGTGTGCCTTACCAGTGACACAACGATGTCCCGGTGCCCACAAATCTTGGCATGTGAAGCATAGCTTCTTTTGTCTCAAGTCTCTCTGGGTCTCATCGTCCAAAGGCTCCCGACCTTGTTTCCCCTTCGAGGTGGAACCCTCATGTCCTTCCCCTTCGGCTGGAATTTCAATCTCTGGGGGAAAGGATACTTAGTCCTAAGTAGGATATCCTAAAAATCCCTAGTCCTCCCAACTACATCGTGAAGTGTAGCTAGCCTCGTAGATCTAACTAACCCCCGTAGAGGTTCTTCCAACCCATCAAAGAACATGTATATCATCCTGGCCAAAGACAAGTCAAGTACCATCACGGAGAGTCTCAAAAACTCATAAATGTAGGTGTCCATGCTCCCAATCTATTTAAGCTTGGTCAGCTCAAAAAATTTCTCCTTCGGATCCCTCCAATCAAACTGCTCTACCAACCTCCGTGTAAACTCCACATACACTGTCACTGTTGAGTGACCCAGCGTGGCCATCCCATGGAACCACCAATCATGGACCTCTCCCTCTAGGTGCAGCGCTGCCATCTTGATGGTCTCTCCCTCTGCCATTTGATTGAGTTGGAAATAGATATCCAACTTCTCTACCTAAGCCTTTTTCGAACACTTAGAGGATTTGTCAAATATCAACAAGAAAAATCTGCCAATTGTACGTTGTACATCCCCATCCTGTGTGTATCTGCCCCCTCTGTTCTGGTTGCAGGATCTGTTGTCCTTCTTGAGCTGCACAAAGTCACAGAAAGTGAGAGCCTCACCAAAATCTCACCCATAGGACTGATACTCGACAAAATAATCCCCCATGTGAACCAGTTCTGGTTCCTGAGGTGCTCTTGGTCCAGTGCCTGTAGCTATAAATGTGGGCATCATGGAAGGTGGGGGATTTAGTGATGCCATCTGCTACGTTGTGAGCAGCTCCTGCAAGTAATGGGAGGTGTTGAACCCTTCTTTAGTGTGGAAACCCCTCGGGGTTTCACGATGTCTCTGGTCTGCGGTGAACTTCTGCCCCATCTCTTCTATCCTCCTCGACAAATCCATCACACAATTTAGGAGAAGTTCCCCAAACTCCTTCCCTTCATCTTTCTCCTCTTCCATTGTTTCCTCCTCTTCTACGTCCACTATTGGAATGTGATCACCCTCTCCAAAAGTGGCCTCAAGCCTCCTCTCTTGGTCCTTATACCTCCTTCCCCAGTAAGTGACGTATGTTTTTCCTACTGGTGTCATAGACAATTTGCTCCATAGGCTGAGATAAGTCTATGAGCTCTGATACCAGTGTAATATTCTGAGTAGAAATAAACAACAATATAAAGAAATATAAACATGAAACTACAACAAATAGAGAGACATCACAAACATAATGCAAAATATGGAGAACGCTAAGCCATTTTATTATATAACTAAAAGATACAATGAGTACAACGGTGATCAAAATGATGGCACCTTGGCCTGCACAAGGCAAGCTGGAAATACTCTCAAAAATACTCTCGGAATGGCTGCTCTATCAGTGAATGTGTTATCTCCAAACTGCTACTGCTACTCCTGCCGGACGACTGCTACTATTGGAATAGGATGGATCTTTGGGGCTATTCCCCTACTTAGAAAATTATGAAACTCTGGTAATGAGCTCTCCTCCTAATACCCAGAAAATCCTAGAAAGGGTTTCTGGAATGGATAACCCCAAAAAATAACCTCCATTGAGGAATAACGCTATCCCAGTGGAATACGTTGGCTGTGAATGTATCTATACAAATGGTGGCCTCCTCCTCTACCAAAATGAAGGAATAGCTAAGGGCTAATCCCTTCTCACTATTCCAGGCTGAATAGCCTGATAAATCCCCACCCCCAGCACTACCTCTTCCAAGAACTGCATGATCTATCCTCAAGATTGCGCTGTCTAAGCAAGTGTATAATCCTTGGCTGAAGATGCTATGGCTCCCACCTAAAAATAAAAGGATAAAACTCCTCACCCGAGCAGGCACTCGAATTCCCCCAGGGCTAAGGTTGGGATCTCCACTCAGAGACACCCAGTGTGCTAAATAACACTTGCAGACTTCGCTCAACAGAAAAATTGTTCTCAATGTCAAGAGACAAAACATAGATGCATAATCGAATGAATGAACGAGGAGCCTCTTCCCCTCTTTATGCTTGGAGAGCCTTTCTCTCACCTAGGCCCCACCAAAACTGTGTTGTCCCTCTTGGACACGTTGTCCCTCTCTATCTACGTTGTCATGGGTCAACACTGCCCATGCTGCCACTTCCCTCACGCTGCCACTTCGACCCTTGGGCCCCACGCTGTCAAATAATAATGTGCTAAAGTGACTTTAGGGAATGTTTATTTCCTAACTGTAGGCTAGGTGTCTTCTCACCCACTTTATTAATTGACTTAACTTTATAAAAGTAAACTGTCCAAAAATTAATATTGCCAATTAGCTGCTGCTAATTGGGAATATTACAGGATGTAAAGACAACATTCCTCAATGGGGTGATTGAGGAAGAGGTGTACATTGAGTAGACGAAGTGTTTTGTGACATTATATATAGAGCCACATGTGTGCAGACTCAAGAGAGCATTGTATGGGCTGAAGCAAGCACCTCATGCTTGGTACACCATGATCGAAAGTTGTTTCACCGGGTTGGGCTTCACCAAGAGTAAATAAGATGTGAACCTTTATCATATTGTGGTAGAAGGTAAGATTTTTATTAATGTACTTTATTTCGATGATTTGATACTGACAGGTGATGAGAAGCTCATAAAATCTTGCAAAGAGGATCTTGCAAGATAATTTGAGATGAAGGACATGAGGCTCTTGCACTATTTTCTGGGATTGGAAATATGGAAGAGAGATGGGGAGCTATTTTTATATCAGGGAAAGTATTCCCACGATATTCTCAAGAAGTTCCACATGGAGGGAAGCAAACCCATGGAGACTCCTCTAGCAGATAACTAGAGGAAGGAGGATTCTACTTCAGTCAAAGTAGTAGATGTTGTTTTTTACAGGCAACTTGTGGGTTCACTCATGTATTTGGTGAACCCACGACCAAACATATGTTATGTGGTTAACCAGGTTTGTCAAGATATGGTTAAGCCTACCAATATCTTTTGGAAGGCAAGAAAGAATGTGTTGAGATACCTCAAAGGCACTACAAAGTATGGGATATGGTACAAATATACAGAGGGAGTGAAGTTTCAAGGATTCACTAATGCAGATTGGGAAGGCAGTCCATTCGATAGGAAGAGAACATCAAGGGGCATCTTCAGCATAGGATCAACAACAGTTTCCTGGTAGAGTAGGAAACAGAGATCAGTTGCACTCAATTCAGCAGAGGAAAATTACATGGAGGACACTGAGGCGTCATGTGAGGCCATCTGGATGAGGAAGGTACTTTTTGGTTTTTTTAGTCGAAATATGCATCCGACGGTGATTTATTGTGACTACCAGAGTTGCATAAAACTCTTGGTTAATCCGGTTTTTCATGATAGGTCCAAGCATATTGATATCTGGTATCACCATCTCAGATATTGTGTGCATAGGTGGATTATGTCATTAGAGTACATTTCCACGAAGGAGAAGGATGCAAGGATATTGAAGAAGGCACTGTCAAGAATAAAATTTGAGTTCCACAGAGGCAGGATCATGGTAGCATATAATCCCTTTATTGTTGAGAGAGCATGTTGAAATTGGAAACAAGAATGGCACCCCAAGGGGGCTTCTAATTTAATTTTCCCTTAATTAAATTAGAAGTAAATTGTAATTCCACATCACATGATAGCTTATAAGTGTTAAATTAGTCAGGAAGACTTATTTATCTCACTCAATTCAAGGTGGGGTTCAAATTGGAGGCATGTAGAGTTTTCTCCAAGTTTTAGGGGGTCTAGTTACAATTTATTTTGATTTTTAATTAGTTAACTCAATTATTTGAGTTAAAATAAGTTTAAATAGTTCTAACTAAGAGATGAACTAGTTATAGGTCCAGTGAATTAAATCCGATTTAATTCATATGCAGTGATCATTCAGATAACTGGTAATTCTTTATAAATAGTTGTTTCATGCCAGTTTTAAGGAAGGCCCAATTGATATTCGAGTTAAAGTGAAGATAACTATCAGTTGTATAATTATAAAATTGTACAGGTCATGCATGAGGTCATCAAGATGCTTTGGATGTATTATGCAATCTATTGATGGGAATTTCCTAATTAACACAGGCTCAATTATCCCAGGAATGTGTGGGCAAGGTTGGCTAGGCAGAGGCAAGGAAGTGGTTAAGTATTGAACCAAACTTTCTTAGATTAGAGTAAAACAGTCAACAGAGTGCGGAGGTTTCTCAGGAAGATAAATAGAATTGTATTGTTTCATATTCTTGACTTTATACAATATACAGATAGTGGAGTTTTTAGCTTATATTTTCCCTAGATACATCTTTGTGTTGTGCAATTGAAATTCTTTCTCTTTCTTGTTCATGTGATTGTGTTATCCTAATTGGTTTCCACAATTTTTAGAATTGATTCAGTATTTTTTTTTAGCATATTACAAGATGAGTTGAATCTTTTTAGATATTTCTACAAGGAGGAAGGAGTGATTTCAAAAATCAATCCATAAAAAAATAGTCATCAAGTTCTAGATATTTGCATAAGCTTCGTTATCTACACCACTCCTGAATGTGATCATTCATCTGGGTTTTGGTGGTTTGGTAATAGATAGATAAAAAATTTATATCGGTATTGTGACAAACATGTAATTGAAAATAAGAGAGGAAGTCATTCACAATAGCAACAAACACTGGGTGATTACCATGAAGTTGGAGATATATCATTTCACTGCAACATTAGTCATTGTACATTGAAGCAGACAAATATATATTGAGTCTCCTGTTGTGTAATTAGATGAACGCCACATGTGGAAAGACTAAATGTGGTTGGAACGATATTCTCTAGAATTCCCCTCAAACTTGGGGATATGAGAGGGAATTTTGGTTGGAATTGGGGGCCATGCCAGATCATGGAGGAGAGGATAATTGATGAGTTGGATTAAATCTGGTAGGTTCAAGCTAGCCATAAAAGGGAGAAACATATGAGTAACATTGGTTCCAACAAGTGCTCCTATATTGGTTCCATGATTAGGACCTGCATTATTACAAGTATTAGCACCAAAGTTTCCTTTACTATTGGCTCCCTTAGTGGGACCAACATTACTATCGGGGTTGACATTAGTCACGGAAATGGTTTGGGGTTGGATGGATTAAAAACAAGATGAGCTACTAGAAGACTCAAATGAGTTAGGACTCAAATGTGGACTAGGGTGAGGGACCCTGACACATCAACAAGGTGTAAGAGGGTGTCTTAAAGGAAAAGGAAATATGTGAATCTAATAGGCTAAAGGGATGAAAAATTGACTCAAATCAACAATCAACAAGCAGAAAAGTATGTGTGGTAGTGCAATGTGGTTTTCTAACTAAGAGCTAATGCTAATATAATTCAAGCAATCTTGTCTTATCAAAGAAAGACTCTGACCTAGAATATTGACAACACCTCAAGCAATTCCTAAAATATGTTTCAATGTGGCCTTCCAAACAACCAATCTTCCAGATGATCAGGGCCACGAACAAGGCCAAGTGAAGATATAAAGAGTTTTGGTTGCTTCCCACAACCACCACCTATCGGGTGGTTTTACCTACATTAATATCCACTATGGTTACCTTCATCTGGTGGGGGTAAGATAATATCAACTTTTAGGTGTCAACTTTGGACCCAGATTACCAACCAAGAATTGGTAGCCTCAATGGGAACCGTCATTATCCATTGTCTAAGCCTTACCCCCTTCAAGGGTTTCTTTTGTGAACTTTTTTTTTCCACTAGATGGTGAAGGATTTTAAGCTCCTTATTAGACAACAAAATATGTCTCAATGTATAATAATTAATGGATGTTATTTGAATTCCTTCCCCACTAATCCTTGACAAATAATAGATTTTTTATTCCCAAGTGGGATTAATCAATGTGTGTTAAGTTAGGGATGATTTTAGAGGCTTGGTTTGGGGTCTTGAACCAATATTTTTTTACTTAGTGGTGTGTAGGAATGTGCAAGTATATGTGTGGTACAACTTGAAAGTAAATTATTTTTCATTGAATAATAGGTAACAAATTGCATATAATAGTAAATATATTTTTGCAATAAAATAGAAATCACTAATTCACTAAAAACAATTCACTACCCACACCTTGGCGGCTTTAGTGCAAAGAGAGAGAGGGTCAAAAAGGGGGAAAATGATGCTTTAAATGGTGGCAAAAAAAACAAGGATAAATGTGAAATCTAATCACCCATCCTACAACCAACTTTAAGTAGAGGTTACAACTGGGAAATAGAGGTTTCAAGGCTGCAAAAATATCTTAAAAAGATCTACCAAAGATGTAGTTTTAAGAGAGTTAAATAATGGGAGATCAATACTAGTCAATAATGGGATTTTTTAATGTCAAGCTCTAATAAGGAAATAAGTTATTCGATCAGTAATAACAATGGTGATAGAGGAGTTTTTCCACATATGAAAATAAACTACCAATTCAACCTCATGTTGATGGTGTTGGATGTTCTACCAACAGTTGGGGGCTCCCTGATGTGAAGTCCCAATTAGAACTCACACCCTTTGGGATAGGAGCCCCATCCAATTTTTGGGCCTGACTACCACCACATGTGTGTTTGTGTCTTGGCTTTCAAATGTAGAGAAATAAGTGTGATACTAAGTGCGAAATGAATGAATAATAAGGACGAGATTAGCCCTCGATTGATAGCTTAGAGAACATGATACAAGGAAGTAACAATATAATAAAAAAAGGGGAATGTATTAAAAGAATTAGATAGATAAAAATAATAAGACATACACAAGCATGAACATGCTAGAAACAAATTGCAAATTAGTTCACAATTAATGACTAACATTTACATGGAATAAAGGGAAAAGATCCAAAGTAAACATACAAGTTGCATGCAACAAAATAGTCCATTAAAATGTAACCAATATGTAAGCCGCACATGCATACATGATTGGAGTACAGTTAGCCAATATAACCAACAGAGGAATGCACAAGAATCAATGCATTAACTGAATGAATTCTCATTAAATGTTTCTAAATCAATGCACAAGCCTCTCAAAATCCAATAGTGTAATGAGAGAAGTTCATAATCATCTCTAAAATACAAAACCCTAACCTCACAATCACTCCACCTATCATCTACCAAGAGAAAAAATAACTCAAATCCTAGAATGATATTTCTATGCTAAGATTCAAATGCCAAAATCCCTATAAGAATGAGGCATGAGGGTATTTTATGAAAGTGGGTAGGTGATTTTTCACTTCTCCCATGACCTTTCAAGTTCCCTCATGGCCCATTAAATACATAACTCTTTACATTCCAATTGACTCTTGGATGAATCCTATTATTTATTATTGACATGAAAATTATAATATAATAAAAGAAATGAAATAGTAGTTGAGGCATTAACAAGTAAATCATTATGACATGAAACACTCCTAATAGCTTTGCCTTCCAAATTGTATTGGGTCCACCTTGCTGAAGATTCATGACTTTCATGATCATATGTGAGATAGCTACCATTTGTGATTATGATCCATACACAATGCCTTTGCAAAATCCCTACAATTAAAATAGTTTATTAGCTTATTAATTTAAAACCAAGCTTCATTTAATAATGTGTGAGTTTCATTTTATTGTTTCTGCACAAATAGCTAAACCTAACCTATGAAATTAAAAGAAAATAGGAAAATATAATGGTTATTGATACAAGTTGAGACATATTCTTTAATAAGTTTCATGCAATCCTTTATGGTTTTCAAAGCAATGCCAAATTTCTAAAACCTTTACATTTTCTCTTTTTTTATTCCTATGACTATGATCTTTAAAATTAATGACTTTTTAATGCTCAAATCAGCCACTAGAAAGCAAAAATAATTCTATTGGGACAATTAAGATACAATGAATCCAAGACCATAAAATGTATAAATCCATATGTTGTAGCTACCCTCAAGAAGTTCCATCCCTAAAAGGAAGCAAGTGAAAACATTGCAAGTGTTATTTATATTTCTTCATTTACTACATTCAAATTTCATAATGTATATAAAATTATCACTAAGAATCAAAAGAATTTACTGACTTGAGAAATCAATTTCATCTTTATTCCAAAGGTGATCACTTAGTGGCATTTTTGAGATGGTATCTCAACTCATTTGATAAGAACAAAGTTTTGCAAATGACCTCTACTTCCTCCTTTTCAATAGAATTGTTGATTCATTTGCCTTCTATACAAAACAGATTGTATCTCTTTCCCATAGTTGCAAGCATGTAATGAGCACGTAGATGAGGCACTACAACAATCCATGTGTTCCTTGTGAATATGTTCATCTTTATGGCCACATGGAGGTGGATAACATGAATTCCACTATCTTCTTCTTCAGATGGCTAAATGGGTGTTCTTCGCAAGGCAACTTGGGAGGACTGACCCTTTCTCTCCATCTTTCTTGCCTTCAAATCTATGCCTTGCAAATGTAAATTTATTGAAAAAAGCACACAAATGGGGCTGGTTCACTATGGGGAATTTGTGATGCTACACAATTTTCTAGAGCAAGAACAACAATGTGATTCATAACAAGATGACCCGATAAAGCCCTAATTGAAACTTGTCCAAGCCAAGGCCAAAATCCTGATACAAAGGATGTAGACAATGAAATGTGACATTAGGAGGTGGAATATTAAGTTTGATGTTGGGTGGATTGTTTTCTTGAGAGAGGAACCATGCTAGATGAGATAAGGATAGTCTTCCTAAACAATCAACATGAAAATTACTGAGAATTAGTCACATAAAAATTACTGAGAATTGGTCACTATTATTATGTTGCATACTATATAATTTGCATTTTTAGAATTAGATATTTTGTGGTTGTTTTTCCATATTCACCTAAATAACACAATCAACATGCAAATTACTTAGAATTAGTCACATGAAAATTACTTAGAATTGGTCACTATTATTATGTTGCATACTATATAATTTGCATTTTTAGAATTAAATATTTTGTGGTTGTTTTGCCATATTCACCTAAATAACACATCATATATCAAGTCCTAAATTATTAAAAAGCATTCGCTATATTGCTATACGACTCTCCTTGTCCTACAATGCCTCCACTATTGGAATAACAATACTCCTTTATTTGAAAGGGTTCACTATATTTCAAGGTGCACACCATGTGTTATGTTATTAATTGCAACCTAACTATTCGATACAGATATCTGAGTATTCTTCATGAGATTTTATGATCTTCTACACTGCATTTGGTATTACTATCCTTTGCATGGTCTCATTTATAATATTATTGCAGTGTCCAATATTCTTTGAGTTGGTGTGCAACGTAAATTCATATATTTCCTTTTCAACGTAGCATCTCATGGTTTTAATTAAGTTTACACCGCATTATTTTCTTTGATCCTCATCACGCTATTTATGTATAACCTTCACGTGCACGCAATACTATATAACTCTTTGCATGTAATTAATACATAGAATTTGCCTGCGTTTAATATAATTTTTCCTGCATAGCTTAATGTCTTCCATCATTGCAATAACTATAATCCCATGTCCATGTCATTTATTGCAGCCTACAATATATTATTGTGCCCTTATCATTGTGTCCACCCTATTGTATTCCATTGCATTGCGCTTTCTTGCACCCCATTGCATTATAAAAATGGTCTCCAACGTATAATAAATCAATCAGCTCCCTAGTCAACGCATTGCATAAATCCATTCAATGCACCGTAATGATATTCTACATTAAAATGTATTCTTCGCATGTATTATTGCAGCAATGGTCTGTGCAACACATTTCTTTGCAATGCATTTGCAGTAATATATTATTACTTATACCTCAAAGCAACTTTTGTATATCCAAATGTACTATGTATATTGTATTCCCAACGCAACTTGTTTATATTATCCTTTCAACGTACCTTTATCAAATCCCTTCATTGCACTTTAAATGCTCTTTAATACACGGCATTTAAATGGTTTCTCAATGCATCCTTTGAATGGTTTCTCAACGCTACCTTTCAATGATTATCAACCCATCCTTTCAATGGTTATAAACATTTCCCTTTTCCCTTGAATGATCGTTCATCACATTGTTGTAATGTAACCTCCATCATTCCTTTGTAAATCCTTCCAGCACATTAGGTATAGTCTCCTTTTTTATGCAGTAAAAATAACACTGTCCAATGCTCAGTGTCGTTTTGTTCTCTTTTATTATTTTATTTTTTGACAGTAAAAATAAAAGAGTTACAATGCCCAAATTGTACAACACAAAGAGATTATGCGCTGCACAAAACATTGCAATAATAATAATAATTACATATTTGTCATTATTTTTCTCAGAACCATGGATTGAACCCTATGTCTAAAATTAATAATTACATATTTATCATTATTTTTCAGAACCATGGATTGAAACCTATGTCTAAAATTGATGTGATATGAATGGTCTAGTTGATAACAGTATGTTGGAATTTCTTAGAATTTTAGAACAATACAGAGAGAATGATACTCTCCTTGCTTGCTAGTAGACAGAGTTTGCACAAAAACACTTCTATTCCATTAACTATAGAAATCTATTACAAAAATTTGTCTTCCTCCTCTGAGGGATTACATACAGACTACTACAAGACGTAGTGCTGGAAAAAAAAAACTCTGTGTCTCTGTTTCAAACAAAATACTCTATTCTTTTCAAAACTGTATATTTTCGCAGTGCTGTGCAATTACATTTTCTTACACTAAGCCTTCAGGATTTTTCATTATATGTTGCAGCATATTTAAATTAAAACATATAACTAAAAACTAAACAAATGAGTATGGCCCACCGGGCTCCTATTACAAAAAACGTGCATATACAATATGTTAAAACATATATATATGGACTATTACAAAACCTAAGTCGTGCGATAACATAAAACATAACAAAACATTTAAAACAAAACCTTAACAAACCATCAACGAACTCTTCCGCCGGATTTCAAAGCTGTAAAATCGAATTGCATAAAAAGTTCGCATTACAAAATTGGACGCTAACGTAGGGCGGATTTGTCATCTGAAAAGTTTATGAACTGGCGCCTATAACCTTTTCGGGTCCAAAAATGAGGTTTTCGGACGAGCTCAAAAAAAACCCGAAACTTTATGAATTTCGGCTAATTAAAAACTTGGGGTCCAGATTTTGGCTTAGTGACATAGGCTCCGGACTTGCACGATAACACACGATTGGTCCACGTCCTTTCGTGCTGGCTGATGATGTCGGCTGCTGTCGTGGCCTGTGGGGACCACCAGTTTTCAAACAAAGAATGACTTCTCGCATACAAAAAAAAGTGCTTTGTCTTCAATGTAAACTCTATTTTCTGTATAAGGACTGTAAGGGTGTTTAAAGCTCCGAACTTGACTGTTCAACCAGAATGGAAAGTGGCTGCAGTTGGAAAGCCTGCAGACAAAAATGGAAAGCGGCCGTTGCAGATTTTAGATTTTTCGATTAGCCTGCACAGTTGGAGTACTGTTCAACATGACCATTCATCCTGCTCTTGTGTCCTCTGCGCAAACTTTGCAGATGAATTTATAATTTCAACACAGCACACAAGAGTACTAAGAAAGTTAACAAATCCAAAAAGAAAATCTCATTACATTCCACAAAGTGAAGTCTAATTTTCATTTATGTTGTATTTTCTACCATCATATTAGTTGAAGTGTGGTATTGGTTTCTTGGTATTGTACTATTATAATATTGACAATGACCAATGCTACCAAAGGAAGTAATGTTTAATCACTATAATATTTATTTAATGGATTAAAAAGCCATAGAAATTATTCAAAAGAAAAACTACTAGAGGATTGACATTATAGTATATGGTATGAACATTAAGGTTAAATGTGCCTCCCTAACCAAACACTCCTTGAGTTAACAATCAAATGGACAATGCTACCACTCCTTGAGTTAACAGTCAAATAGACAATGCTACCACTCCTTGAGTTAACACTCAAATATGCTTGAATATTTCGTTGAAACCCTAAGTTGGTGGAGGTAACAACTCTTATAGCCTTTCATAGTATGTTGTGAAAATCCTATATCATTAAAAGAGTCATTTGTCATGAGGCCAGTGGCTTTCATTACACTGTGATAAGTCAAATAGTAATGAAGTAATGAAAGGCAGTTAATTACATTAAGACTAGAGTCAAATCATATGTACAATGCATGTTAAGACTCATGGAAATGAACATGAAAGCTATTAATGAAGGAGGGGCCTTTACTACATCTGGTCTCTTCTTTCAGAGTATCATTCATCAAATGTACCCATGGGAATGATATAAAATGAATTGTGTGCATTTTTCTCTGCTAATATTCTGAGCCACTATTGGTTCCTAAACTTTTGTTTCCAACTTGTGATTTCCCATTTGTATGCTTGTAATTGCTAGATTTTTCTCAGGTTCACCTTTCTTGTCATCACTATATTCACTTTTATAATCATCATAATTGCCTTCATATTTTCCATTTTTTTCCTCTTTAATGTTGTTAGACAACTGTTCTTCCACTTAGTTTGTAATAGGGAAATTGGTTAATAAATTTCCAGAAAACCCCCAAACTGATTCAAAGGTTTTTTGATGTATTTATATGTACACATTGTACACCATTCTTTTAGACATTCATTAATATATTGTTGAAATTATTTCCAGTTTTTCCGGTAGATGGATTGTTCCAATGGTATCCGGTGATATTTCTCCGGCAATTTTCAAATTTTCAGCGGGTCGATGTTCATTAATGAGTGGTAGTTGATCGGGTGGGTATGCCGTCAACATAATCTGTACTATCATTACTGTGGATCCGATTGTCCACATCGGGATTCAATATCCGATTATTATTGTGGCCTTATTTTGGATCTCTTCATCAGTTTTTATATGCCGGCATTATGATCTGATCGGATATTATACTCATCTGACATTCCCTCTGGTGGGGCTGACCTACGAAGATTTCTGTTGATCCTACGTGGGATTCGGATCTCCCCCTAGCTCCTTCTTATTTACATACACATCTGCCTCTGCATACTGACGTGGGTTCACATCTACAATATACTAATATCTGGACGTTTTTTAACACTATGGCACGGTAGTTGGTATATGGGACGTCCATTTATGGCTGGATGGGCAACTGACAACTCTGGCTGTATCCTGATTGCGGTGGATTTTCCCTATCACATTGGGATTGCTAGTGCTCATTTCAAACGAATATGGATCTGTATTGGGTACGTCATTTTAATTCTATGAATCTATTCTGTCCGGTATAATCTCTCATAACGTTATTCCCCTGGTGAGGTGGACTCGCCGTTACATGTAACCATGAATGCTGCCACGAGGACTGCTGAACAATCTGAACAAAAGGAATTCGAGTTGGACGCTTCTATTATTGCACAGTCCATTTTTGCGCCTCCATATTTCCATGCGCGTCATCAGGTAAATCCTGGTGGAAGGAATTTGAAAGGGCCCAAGGCTGGTTCGACCTGCAGAGGCAACCGCAAACAGAAAAAGGATCGACTAGCCTGCTTCAAGCCTGCTATGGATATCAAAGAAGTGGTGCTGGAACATGAAAATCTATGGGGGCAGGTCATTAGTTTGCAGAAGCGTGCATTAATCGGGCGCTGGATGTTTGCCGATGGACAAGAGATAGATATGATAGAATGGGCAAAGAAAGTGTGGAGCCCCATTGTTGGATATGCCCCGAAAGTCAGCTTGCTCCTAAATAATTGGTATAGCATTCACCTTATGAACGAAAAAGATGTTGCCTTGATTGTTAACAAGCCATGGGTTCGTGGTAAGAGTTTCTTGCAACTTCTGCCCTGGTACCTCGGTTTTAATCCAATTATGGAGGCTCCTAAGAATAGGACGGTGTGGGTAAAGATCCCGGGCCTTTCGCTGGAGTTATGGATGGATAAAGCTATAAGGGCCATTGGAAATTCCATTGGATGCACGAAATTCATTGACTCTAGCATGCTTGGTGCCAACGACAAATGCATTTCCTGGTTATTAGTTGAACTGGTCTTCTCTAGAGGCTTGCCCGGGGATGTTGATCTCGTTTGGGGTTCGAGAAGACACAGGCAAAGGGTGGATTATTGGGGCATTCCTTTTCATTTCTTGGTTTGTCACAACACTGGCCATTTGAAGGGCAACTGCCCCCGGCGGCATTGGGGGCCCCGTAGGGGCAATCAAAGGTCTGTTGCTGTTGATAGGGCGCTGACTTCAAATGTACAATGAAATGTCTCCCCATCAAGTATTCCTCCTTTTGCGGTTTCTGGTTTTGATTTATCTGCTAATGATAGTGCACAATGTGGGGAGTTATCTCCACCACACAAGGATTTTATCCCGCCTGATGAATCCGGACTGCCGTCGGCGCCTTCTAATTCTAAAGACAATAATGTTTTTACTTCCCAGGTGGATCCCGGTTCGCCCATTCATTTAGA
This sequence comes from Pinus albicaulis, assembly GCA_034641835.2. Classification (NCBI taxonomy): domain Eukaryota; kingdom Viridiplantae; phylum Streptophyta; class Pinopsida; order Pinales; family Pinaceae; genus Pinus; species Pinus albicaulis. The sequence continues at coordinate 884,326,529 of CM076584.1, read as the reverse complement.
AACCGAAGTAAACCTTGGATCCACTATCATAACGAAGGATAAAATGCCTTATGTCTCTACTGCTCCTGCTGACCACCATCAAACCTGCCCCATCTCTGCACCATTATATACCTCCCCATCCATGCCGCCCCTTGAATGCGCATCCCCTCTCCCCTCCCCCCTCCCCACATAATATCGAGAATGTGGGCTTATCGGACTCACCTAATGTCTCTACTACTCTTGTTGAAAACCATCAAACCTGCCCCACACCTGCTCCATTATATCCCCCCCCCGGTCCATGCCTCCCCTTGAATGTACATCCTCTCCCCCTTCTCCTCCCTCTCCACATAATTTTGAGAATGCGGACCTATCGGACTCTCCCATAAATTCTGTTGGATGTGATATTGAATCCCTATTAAATAACCCGAACCTTGACTTGGCTGCCCTCACTATTTTTGATAATATCCCTAGGGACCCTGATATTGTCATCTCGCCAGCTTCGGGTTGCAATATTACGGTGAGGAAAAAAACGAAGTCTGCATCCAGACACTTCAGAGGGAGACCGAAAACAAAATCCCTTTTCCGGGATGAACTCCTTGACCTCAGGGAGGTTCCAATTTATTCTGCTGCTGATCTAAGGGTGCTTGGTGCTGGCGACCCGCCAGGGATCTCCAAATGACTTTCTTTCTCTCCTTCTATTTAAGGGGCATGGGCGAATCCTCTATACTCTTTCACCTTAATGATTTGCTGAGGGAGACCATGCTGGAGTTCTTTTTATTTGCATGATACTTTTTATGATGGTATCATGCCCATTTTTTCTGTTTCATCTATATGCCCTGGTTCGTTTGTTGCTATGGTGCAAGCGAGCCAGTTTTTGGATGATACATATTATGCAAGCGAGGTTGTTACCCTCACGTACTCCTCTCCCGAGATGTATTCTTCGGATGGGGTACAAGAGCCGGTTTTTCCATCTCAATTCATGCGCGGCCATTTCTGTTTCTCTTCTCCTTCTGGACGGAGGTGGCCTTTGTATTCGGACTGAGGTCAAGATACAGGTTTACTCTGGCTCCTAGATTAAGTAGTGGCATTTTAAGGTGCCATTCTTTTTTATATAATTTGTGGACACATCATAATCTTTTTGCCTTCGTCGGTTACTCTCTGCTGGTGTATATGGGGCTTAATATGTTGTATCAGATTGCATCATCTATGCTCTATAATTTGTGCTATTTGTACAGTGTTGCTATGCATTGTATCATCATGTATATCATGTACTGTTTTGCATATCTTAATATATAAAACAGCGTTTTTTTCCTTCGAAAAAAAAATATATATATATCTTACTTGGTATAAAAGCAAATGAGATGCTTTGTTGATTGAAAGCATGGTTAATATGATCTGTCTAATAAAAATGAGCCATAGAGGGTTGGTATTTTCTTCTTGTTATTATCGAGAGGGAGAGGCTGATAAGTTTCTGAGTTGAAACGGAAGGTACCCTTGCTTTCTTCTACCACATCTGTGACACTTATGAGATAAAGAACGTCGTAGCTATCGAGGAGCACAAAGGATCATTCACAGTTTCAAGATGAAATCAGCAGAACGAAAGGGTTTGAAATCTCTGCATTCTTTGTATTTATTGAAGCACATTGTTGTTATTAGTTTGCGTTGAACCATAATCCTCCTTCTCCCATTATGAAATTATCAAACTTCACACTGAGTTGTATGTATTTAAAAGAAGAAAAAATGTTGTTTGAACTCGAGAAACTCTTGGCCAAATTTTCCATTGTGACCCACATAGATTTTGTCATAAGAAACTGCACGAACTATACAGAACGGATCCTGAATTAAAATGCCTGAACCGTAAGGTGATATTCTTCTAAAATGGCAGAAGCACACATGAGAAGTGGGTAGATATACGAATGAGAACTTGATTGAACGTTGCTTTACGTGTTAGAATGGAATTAGCAGATCAAATTACGGTGGGAGCGGAAATCAATCTACAGTTATACTGAAGTAGTGTTAATTAAGTTGAAAAGAGCATCGAAGGGCCAAAGAAAGCGACACATGTTGTAATTTTTATGGCCAGATAATTCATTCATGATTTTATAGAATTCTAGAGAAAAAGAAAAGTCGTTTGCCTCGGCCCTGGACAGAACGAGTCTATACGCTGGATAATCCTTTGCGGTCATTTTTGTCTTTATGTTACAAAGAAGGTCTCAGTGATTACGTGGGGATAAAATGCCAACAAACTGTCAACATCATGATACGTAGATGAACTGGATTCTATAAAGGTGCCTTTCTCTTCTTATTAAAGGTCAGCTTTGAATTTGTTAAAAAAAACCCTATGTTCAAATTGACCATAAAAAGAAAAAAATGAATTGGTTAGCGAATATCTAGTGTGGGATGAATAAGTGGAGCATTTGTTGCTCTAACTTATTTTTAGAGATTGTTGTGCAGATTGATTGTGGCATATTGGAAGAAATGCTCTATAAATTTGAGGGCGAAGGACATACTTTGTAGGAAGAACCAGATTATCAGTTACTAAATTTGCAAACTTCTAGAAACATGTTTTGATCATTTAACTATTTCTTGTCCAATGAATTAATAAAAAAAAAATATCCAACTCAAACTGAAAATTTGATCATTGTTTCTTAAACTTGAAATTCACTGTGAAGGAGGCGTGAAGTTTCCTTGGCTTTAGTGCCATAGCAGGGATCGCAAGCAGAGCCGAAATGTAATGCTACAGGTTCGAGTTTGAGATGTCAAGTGAGCCTGAATTAGAGATCTACATCTTGAGCCACAACCTATACTAGTTAGAGCCAAAGTTGTGAAACTTAAGTTGATTGAGTTATTTGTGAGTGAGCACTTCCATATTTGGAATTGATCAAGGAACAATTGTGATAGTTCCAGAGTTTGGGGTCATCTTAAAACCACATTTTTTGTTATTATGAGAACTGCTATGTAGGTTCCAGAATTGGTGTTGGTTGAGACACTGAGTTCTCTTAGATTGGTTTGTGGTCATCCTTAAAAACCATTTCTGAGAGACATTCAACTCTTGGCTGAGATGCAATTTTGCATTTTGAACTCTCATTCTTAGAATTTGGTATATCCCTTCATATTAAGGGGGGAATGTTACACAACTAATCCTCAAGTTATTTTTTGATAGGGTAATTGGTTATTAAAGTTCAAGAAAACTCGGGAACTGATTCAACGGTTTCTTGATGTATTTATATGTACACATTGTACACCATTATTTGAGACATTCATTAATATATTGTTGAGTTTGTTTCCAGTCTCATGTATCTTACAAATTCCATCTTCTTGAATAGGTCCCTTTTTAGCAATCATGGTCCTTCTTCCATATCTTCTATGATTTGCTACCTTCATCTTTACAATAACATTATTTTCACAACATAGCATATCCAAGCAGCACATAAGCAATAAGCTATGAGATTGTATGTGCTTTTAGTATTGCTTGTAATTCAACCATGACCATCCTTGAGCCACTCTTCACTTTCTCTAGTACATCATCCTTAACTTCTACATTTATCTCCTTAACAATTGCACCAAAACCTTCCAAAGATTCTTGAATAGATTTCAAAGCATCAGTAACTATAGTAGCCTCATCCATTAAGTTGAACTTTTGTGAAACCCACACATTATTAGAGACAATATTAGCAAGCAATAACCAATAATTTCATTCTTTATGGAATGGGGAGTAAGGTGCATGAGGTTGAGTAGTAGTAAGACCATTTCCACGTTTCAAGGAAATCCAAGCTCATAATGTAACAATTTCACCTTCTTAAACTACCTCTACATCATTGGCATTATATATATATATATATATTGGATTGAATTAGCAAATTCACATGGTCATTGCAAGTCATTTCACTCAGAACTTGAAAGTGTGCACCTCTTACGATCAAGTTTCTTTGCAACAACCTCATGTGGCTAAAAAATGGATAAATCCCCTTAGTGAGGACTTCGACATTAGCATTTCCTTCTGAAACCTTCCTAGCACTAATTGGTATATCTTGAATAATACTTTATGGGAGTTCATTTACGCCAAGTGCATGTCTCAATTTTCAATAATAAGGTGGGTCACTATTTTCATTTGCAATTCCACTGAGGATTGCACACAATATGTGACTTAGAGGGATAAGTAGGTATTAGTCAAGTCGCACTGTTATTTGATAGTATAAATTGAATTATTTATTCATATTGCAGGTTGCATATATAATGAGCAGTGTTAATAAATAATGCTAATCCGATTTGCAACTTGAACCTTAATCACAGTTTAAAACTTTAGCACATGTCGCATCTCAAAATTGTATGTTCAATGAGGACAAAGAATGTGATTAGAAAATAAAGGATGGAGGGAGGGGAAGCTTAATCATAGAATCCACACCTAATTTATCTAGAAGTTTCAAACATGATTTTCGACCTAGGAGATACAAGGTACTTGTGCTAGTCACAATTTTGGGTTCCAACATCTTTTTTTTCAAGGAAAAAAATGCTTTCTTTTTATATTATAAAAAAAAGAGTACATTCTCGAGTGTATATGCTCAGAGATTTCCTTACATTCAAAATCAAGATTCCCTTATGTGTCCCAGTCACTATCTTAGTTCTTTTGTATATTATCATGTTTTTCTAAGGATATTACAAGCATGTCTGCTTGTCATAAATTTTCAACAATGTAGTTCCATACAAAAATTCAAAATGCTACGATATTCGAATTACAGTATTCTAAATACACCATTTTATAACTTAGAAGGTATGTTAACCAGTCTAACTTCCCATTAGATCTTCGAGACCTATTGGATACAAATATTAATGATAAAGGGTTTTTTGTTTTGACAAAATTGGTGCTTCAATGAGTATATTGTATGACCTATTCCACGAAACAAATACAACTCTTTGAATGAGTTATATAGCTCAAAGCATAAATTTTTTGATGCCATTGGTTGTTGTATATTAGTATTTAAACCCAAAAATCCATGTAAATCCCTTCAAACCAATTCAAGCCATATACTTATACACTCTCTCCCATTAATTAATGATCAATGATATAATTTGACCCTAGGAAACACTATTGGGCGATGTGGTCTAGAATTCACAAGAAATTTAAAAGAAAAACTTTGGCAAAAAGAGGTGGGCGATGGATTGAAAGCCATAAACACCAAGTCTGAATTTAGGAAGAGAATCAATGCCTAAGTGTTGGAAAATTAACCTCGGCCACCGGAGTTATTAAACTTACAGTAGTCATACTTGTAAATCAACCAATTACACTGCAGGGTGCGAATTTTGTTTGCAAGCAAGGACATCGCATAAATGAAGTTCTAAGTAGGAGTACAAATACCCATTCCACAACAGATTAAATTATTAAAGTCAAATGGAAATTTGATGAAGGGTTGGTAGAAATTTATGGTCAATCATTTATTCCGCAAGTGTTATTTACAATCTGCAACCTCTGCAAGTTCAGAAAAAAAAAAAACGTTTTTGTACAATCGCCCATACTATGTTTTAATGCTTTGACTCTGTCATGAATTAATGTGTTGAAAATATATATTTTGAATATACATGTATGTATCATTCTAATTCATAGTGGTAGATATAATTCTCAGAAGACAAGAGGAGAAAACCGTGGAGCATTTTGTGGTGGGCGCACAAAAACAGTTTGTTACATGTTTTACAGTGACTTATCCGCAATCTTAGTAAAAATAGGTGTTTTGCTTGGTGAAGGAGCCATATCCTCCATATGAATGTATTTCATATTTTAAAAGTTATAATCCAAATTTTAATCCTCGTGACTCTATTGTATTGAGTAAGATCTCTCTGCGACTCTATGTGTCTCTCTGCAAATTTATGTGTTGAGGAAGAATCCGCTGTGTTTTTAATTTAAATTTGTAACATGGTATCAGTGTGGGTATAAAATTTTAGCAGTTAAATTCAAGTGTTTTTACTCAGTGTTAAAGGTTGTTTCAAAGGAATTTGAGAAAGTTTTTTTTAACAGTTAAAATGGAACCATCAAGCACAAGCTTGAATAATCCAAAAATACCTCAATTTAATGGAAACGATTATGAATATTAGGCTATAACAATGAAGGCTTTGTTTTCTTCTCAATATATTTTGGAATTGGTGGAGAATGGTTTCCAAGAACCAGCAGATGCAACAACGTACAATGCTTTGACACAAGAAGAAAAGGATTTGTTGAGGGACAACATGAAGAATGACTCAAAATCACTCTTCTACATTTTTCAAGAAGTTCATGAAAGTATTTTCGCAAGGATTGCAGCAGTAACGAAATCCAAGAAAGCATGGGATACACTCCAGAAATACTACCAAGGCATGGCAAAGGTGAAGACAACAAAACTACAAATGTTGAGAATAAATTTTGAGACAATTTGTATGAAAGAGTCTGAGAATGTAGACTCATTTTTTACACATGTAATTGGATTGGTTACTCAAATCAGGTCTCATGGTGAGACACTTGAGGAAAGTATAATAGTTGAGATTTTTTTTAGAAGTCTTCCAACAAGATTTGATTGCATAGTTGTGGCCATAGAAGAGACAAAGGATATCTCACAGTTTTCAGTGGATGAGCTTCATGCAACATTGATCTCTCATGAACATAGAATGAGTAGAGAAACAAACTCCTCATTGGAGCATGATTTCAAGGCACAAGTTTCATTTGGTCAAGGTAGAGGTAGAGGAAGATCAAATGCTAGAGGAAGAGGAAGAAGCCCACAAAGAGGTGGAAGAGGCAACCCTTCAAGCTCAATTGGAAGGGGAAACAATCAAAATCCAATCCAAGGCTCAAGCTAGAATCAAGCACAAGGTCAGAGGTATGATAAATCTCAAGTTCAATGTCATTACTGCAAGAAGTATGGTCATTATGAAAATGAATGTAGAAAGAAGCAACATGACATAAGTAACAAACCAAGTGAAAATTTCATAAAGGAAAATCAAAACCATGATAGCATGTTTTTATCTTGTAATGTAGCACAAGAAAAACAAGGGGATGTATGGTTTTTGGGTTCAGGGTATAGCAACCACATCACTGAGAACATAGAAATTTTTTCCAATTTAGATGAAAGTGTGAAATCTGAAGTGACATTAGGGACTGATAGAAAAGTCTTTGTCATGGGAAAGGGAAGATTCGACATTCTAAAAAAGAAGCGGGAGAAGAAGTACATTTCAAATATCTATTTTGTCCCTAGTTTAAATCATAACCTCGTAAGCATTGGAAAGCTCATGTAAAAGGGCTACAATGTCTTTTTCAAAAATGATGAGTGCACAATTTTGGATAATTCGCCAAGCAGAAAATTGATTACAAAAGTTCAGATTACAAACAATATAATTTTTCCTCTCAATTTAAAATTAAATTTGAAGGAAGAAGGTGCTCAAGCACAACTATCAATGATTTCACAAGAGAATGAAAGAAATGTAGCAGTTGTCACACAAGTAAACTTTCAAGCAGAAGTTAAAGATGAAAATTGGTTATGGAATTTTAGATTTTATCATCTCAATTTTGGAGTTTTGAATTTTTTGCATAGGAAATGCATGGTGAAGGGATTACCAGTCATAGAAAAATCGGACAACCTATGTGAAGGATGCATCTCGGGAAAACAACATAAAGAGATATTTCCAGCAAGAAATTCAATAAGGGCAAAGGAACCTTTAGATATTGTCCATTCATATTTATGTGGACCAATGCAGACACCATCAATTGGTGGCAGTTATTATATTTTGAATTTCATAGATGATTACATAAGGAAGACATGGATCTACTTCCTAAAACAAAAAAGTGAAGTGTTTGAGCGCTTCCACTAATACAAATCTCTTGTTGAGAAGCAAGGTGGACACTACATCAAAGACTTGAGGACTTACAGAGGTGGCGAATACATCTGGAAGGACTTCCTACGTTTTTGCAGGGAGAATGGAATTCACAAGCAATTTACAACAAGGTACACACCTTAGTAAAATGGTGTCGCGGAAAGAAAAAATAGGACCATTATGGAAATGGCGAGTATGTTGAAGGAAAAGCATTTTCCAAATGATTATTGGGTTGAAAATATCACTTGTGCAACATATATTATTAATATATTTCCAACCAAAAGTGTTACTAATATAGTGCTTGAAGAGGCATGGAGTGGAAGAAAGCATAGTGTCACTCACATGAGAGTGTTTAGATGTGTGGTGTATGCACATGTCCCAGATGAGTTAAGGAAGAAGTTGGACATCAAGGGGTAGAAATTCATATTTGTTGGATTTCTAGGGTTTGACCTAGGTTCGATCTATGTTGCGCACCAACAAAACCTTTGATCACCATCCCTTTCAAAAATGACCTGCAAGCAGATCGCAGTCTCACCCGAGGTGGCTATGGGTTGTTGCAGAACTAGGTTTTTGCAACCTTGAGGGACTGCGCGATGTGGTCAATATACTGTGCAACTATTATATTTTAACATATATAATCTGACTGCGCTACATAAAACCCTTCATTTACTTTTCCACATTCAATATAAAACATGATACAACATCATACATTGAAATTTTATAACAGACAACTGTAAAAACTTCTTCGCAACAACTGATATTAAGCAAATAGACAAGAAACACATAAGAACACAAAATTTTGTCTCATAAATTTTTCTTCTTTATTATGGTGGATATTTTAAGTACAGTCATCTCCTCGACCTATGCACACAGCTTCAGGTCATCTACGTATGAAGCTACAGACTCTTTCAAGGTCTCTACACACTTAGCTGCAAAGCCTTTCCTTCGCTACAAAAGATAGATACACAACTAGCCCTTAACCAAAGAACTTAAAATTATCTATGTTCTAACATATCATTACAACCATTTATATAACATTACGTTGACACAATACCATGGGATAAGAAAAATATAACCTAAACCCGTTACAACCCAGCAATGGAACCATTTTTTAGGTTGCTTGGGCTTGACCCAGGTTCGATCTATACTATGCACCAAAAAAACCCTTGATCATCGCCCTTTCGGCAACGACCTGCAAGCATAACAGAGTCTCACCTGAGGTGACTATGGGTGGTTGCAGAACCAGGTTTCTGTAGCCTTTAGGGACGACGCGATGTGGTCAATCTACTGTGCAACCATTATCTTTTAACATACATAAACTGACTGTGTTGTATAAAACCCTTTACTTACTTTGCCACATTAAATAGAAAAGATTATATAACATCATAAAATTCATTGTTATAATGCACAACTATAACAACTACTCTACAACAACTGATACTAAGCAAATAGACAAGAAACACATACGAACATAGAATGTTGTCTCAAAACCTATTCGTTATTATGATGGATCTTTTAAGTACATTCATCTCCCTGACCTACGCACACAGTTGTAGGTGGTTTGTGCACTAATATGTGGACTCTTCCAAGGTCTTTGTGCACTCAGATGCAGAGCCTTTCCTTCATACAAAAGACAAATAAAAAAAGAGCCCTTAACCATAGAACTTACAGTTCTCTATTGATTGATTGATCTCTAACATATCATTACAACCCTTTATGTAGAATTACATTGACACAATAACATGGTCCAAATACCATGGTCTAAGCAAAATAAAACCCAAACCCATTACAAAAAGGAGGGGATTCAACCCACCCCAAAGGCCCTAAGATACCACGAGGTATATCCACAATGCTTCTTTGTGTGGTATAATTCGCGCCCCACTCCTCAAAATGCGGAGACTTAGCCAAAATCAAGGCCAATTTGGGCTGCATTGTAACAATGCAGTTTATGATATTGTATAATATGTTCTATTGAATGTGGAAAAGTAAGTAAAGGGTTTCATACAACATAGTCAATTTATGTGTGTTAAAAGATAATAGTTGCACAATATATTGACCAAATCGTGCAGTCCCTCAAGGCTACAGAAACTGAGTTCTGCAACCACCCATAGTCACCTCAGGTGAGACTGCGATCTGCATGCAGGTTGTTTCCGAAAGGGTCAGTGATCAAGGGTTTTTTTTATGTGCAGCAAGTTCGAACTTGGGTCAAGCCCAAGCAACCCAAAAAATGGTTCCATTGTCGAGACTAGGATCTGTTTGAGGGATATGTGGATGTGGCACCCGTCGAAGAAGGAAATTCAAGATTATATAGTACAAAAGGAACGATAATTTTCAGATCAAGAAAACATAAACCCTCATTTGACATATGAATCTCGGTTACAAAGGTATATTTTCACAGAGCAATACGAAATTTTCTTTGAATCATTTCCTGGTGAATTATATGAGTGGGTGTCAAGGTTGATTGAAAGGAAGGACTACTTTAAGAACAATGAACCTATAGTGTGGACTCCTAAGATGGTACACCAACTCAAAGGAAATAACAACAAAATATCAATGGATGTTGATTTCTGGATTGATAGCATCTTGGGAGGTTTCATTACTAAGTTTGCAGTAAACTCAATTGTGTCCTACAGTCAAGCAGATCAAATATTCTTCAAAGAACCATTAGGTAAGTACTTTAAATATTTTAAACTCTAGATTAAAATGCTTCTATGTCAAAAGGGAGTTTTACAAATGCAATCAAATTTTTAGTTTACTTATGTTTGGAGGAAGAAGTAAATTTGAGAAAGAAGTCGGTACAACGCAAAGTGGAAAAAGGTATAGATTAGATAACAGAAACATATATCGCAAATAAGACCCAAATCCCTTCATAGATACTAATTATAGTCCTTTGTTGAGTGAATATGAAGGTAAAAAAGAAGAAAACAACTCAGATAACTCCCAGGAAACTCCGCAGTATACCCCTTTCTAGTCTTATAATTCGTCGAAGCCAGAATCCAATAGTATTCAGGGTTTTGGTGGTCTCCCTTCTCCCCCTACCCCTCCTACCCCTCCCCCTCCCTCTCCCCCTTACACCCCAAAGATAGGTACAATCGATAGTATTAAGCTACATGTTTTCATAATAATTGGGTGATAGGATCCATAAAAGTTTTGGTTTCTAGCCGAAGCTGTATGGACAACAAAGTAGATCAATGATGAAGATATAAGGAAGGTACAACTTGTTACGATGTTGTGAGATAGAGAACTGACATGATACATTAAGTATTCAGCTAATAATATTGGTACATTTACATACATCAAGAAAGCATTGATACAAGAGTTCAATTAGTCGAAGTTTGAATCATAGTGCATTACTGAGTTAAACGGGATAAAATAGAAAACTGATGAGTTTTTTTGGGAGCTTGATCAAATATTTAAGGTCTTATTAGATCAAGCAAGCTTCAACATACCTACACAGATGCATAAGTAATGGTTTCTAGTTGCGCTATGACCACATATCAGGTTGCAATTAACACAACAGAAGATAGCAACCCAAGTCAAAGCTCTGGAAATTGTGGTGAAGTTGGAAGCTTCATCTATAGGAGACATTAATGCATGTGTGCATTAGATTCAAAGTCAGCTAGAAAACCTGGACCTGCAGTTGCAAGATATCAAGAAAGGAAAATAAGTTAGAGAAGAAGTGTGGTGTACAAAGTGCAAATGATAGGGCCATTCTAAGGAACAATGCCTTGTTTTAAGGGATTACATGGCTAGTGTAGCACTTAATCCCTTGAATGCAAGATCCAGTCAATGGTGCAAGATATGTAGGATGATAGGCCAACATCGCTCTGAATATTGTTATTTGTTGCAGAAATATGTGCAAACCCCAAGGAATCTATTTTGTAATTTTTGTAAGCCAATAGGACATGATGAGAATAATTGTTGAAGTTATGATCTACTGATGGAGCATAGTGTTGATACTTACAGAATGCAAGCAGAAGAGTGCACACATGAGGCAAATGGATAGCACAGTGGTAGAGGAGGTTATCAAGGAAGAGGTCGAGGAGGTGGAGCTAGTAGAGGATGTGGCAAGATAATTTACTATAACTACAGACAGGTAGTTCATTTTGCAAGAAAATTCTAGAATCACACTACGACATGTAAGTATTGTAAATCCTTTGATCATGTAATTAATTGTGTGATTGAATAATTCCACAGTTGGTTGCTTTAGAATAAGGCAGATTTATAGAAGGATTCCATCAGCAGGTGCAGAAAGCAAGAGAAAAGGCTTGGCATGACAAACATATCAAGAAAAATCAATTCAAGGTAGGATACATTATCCTCCTTTATGACAGTAAGTTCGTGAAATTTCTGGGGAAGTTCAAGAGGCATTGGCTGGGCCCATATATTACCAAGCATATCATTGATGGGGGCATAATTGGATAAGTTGAATGGAGAATTGATTTAGGGAAGGGTAAATGGTAGAAGCTTGAATTTGTATAGGGATGAACCTGCCCCTACAGCTTCACACTGAAGAAGAAAAAGGAGGAAAGTCTTAGTGCCACCTGTAGTTGAATGTGAGCACTAGAATATAAACTACTCTACAGAGAGAGAGATTCAACATGAGAAGATACTCCGCTACAGTCTGGATTATGTCGGAGATCGTAGGATCCATGACGTATGAAGGATTGTGTGCTGTAATATCAATGTGTTAGATTTTGCTGGAAAAATATGACCATTAAAAGAGAAACTTGCCATTGGAGGAGCGGAAATTGGCATTTATGGAGACAGATTGGCAAAGATCTAGGAAGATATATGAAGTTAATGAACACAATCTTAACAAGATCTGATCTATGATGGGGTTAGAAGATTAGGAGCGTTATAAAAATCTACGTCCTGCCAATATTTTAACACTTTGCTATATGAGAGCTCAGAAATCACTAAGTGTTGAGAAATTGCGCGACTGTATGAAAAACGAAGAATTAATTCGCATCTTTGAAGAGAAAGTTCTAGCCAGACTCATGGAAGCCACCACACCATCTACTACACCTGCAACATTTCCATCAACTGCAACATCACCTCTATCACACTAAAGATCATCGCAAAAGAAGAAAAATGAGTAAGAAAGAACAAAGAATAAGAAAGATAAGAAACTTGTCAAGCCATAACGAAAACCCCAACTTGTCGAAGATAGCGAAGAGGAAACAGAAAAACAACAGATGGAGATAGGGGGCGCAGTAATTCTGTCGCCACTACCAACATACTTACCACCTAGGACACTAGATGCTAAACCTATGAAGGGCTCCAAACATGTAAAGTATGGCACATTCACACCATTCTTTCTGAGGAAGGAGTCACTTGAGGGAGAGCTGCTAGGAAAAATCCCACAGCTGAAGTACACAGATTAAAACTTCAATGACAAGAACAAATTTATGTAGTTCACACCAAGTAGATACCTAAAGCTCTTCCACTATCTAGAGAGAAAATTGATAAAATTGGAGCCACATAAGTGGGTGAGAGGGTTGGAGAAGTCTGGATTGTTGAACATGCTAAATGTGTCGCACTTTGGAAGAAGTATACCTAAAACTTCCTATGTAAGACAATTGCTCGTGTTGTTGCATGATGGATGCCTCTAGATGGGGAAGAGGATCCCCATTGATGAAATTATAGTATCAAGGATTACCAGATTACCATACCAAGGAAGGGATCCCGCCGAAGAATTTGTGGGTAAGGATCAAGGCAAAGAAATAACATAGAGAATGAAGGAGAATTTTGAATTGGTTAAGGGAAATCAAGGCTATGATATAAATTCAATCAAGGACCAAGAAGTATATTAGTTTGAATAGTTGTGCAGTGCAACAATGGGGTCCAGTACAACTGGGTTGGGTATCTGTCTAGGGAGTTTTTGAAGGATTTCCGCAAAGCTGAGGAGAAAGTTTCAACCTTTCACTACGCATGGTTGATTTTGATCATCGTGTTGTTGGAAAGGTAGGAACTGGAGGACTCGTATTTCCCTCCGAGAGAAGAATATTTATGTGAAGTAGTGTGGTATGCCTCACTGTCGTATACCAATGAAAAATCAAGAGCACAGGAGATTCGAGTCTTATTTTTATTGTATCACATGGATCTACAAATGTGGTTGAACCAAAATCCTTGGTTGTCACCAAGCCTGTACCAATAATATAACACATTTGTGAAGTTCAAAGTGGACTTCCATAGAATACATTTACAGTCCCGGAAGGATAAAATGAAAACATTGCATCCTCTACCATACTTAGTCACCAAAGATGATCTTTCTACATTGATACAGCAATGGCCCGTAGGTGGATGAATGTGGTGGAGGAGGAGGTAGAGGGTAGTCAGGTGGATGAAGAAACATAAGAGCATGCATGCTTGAGCATAAAAGACAAGGACAAAGAAGAGCATGAGAAAAATCAGGAGTAGGAGCATAATGAGGTCAGCCAGATCCTCTTGGAGGCGTTGACCCTCTTGGAAGTGTTAATCCTCTTGGAGGCGATAAATAAGAGAATGAAAAGACATCTACAGAAAAAGGAAAAAGGAAGATGCACAACGAAGTTTCCCCGAGGAGTAAGAAGAAGCACAAGTTTGATAAGTCGAAGGGTGTAATGCCATTATTCCTTACTGATGGGGACATAGATAAAATCAAGGAAAACTTTCAAGAAGTGGTGGAGGAATCATCATGGCATAATCGAGGATTGATACAACGCACTTTTAATAGGTGTTGAGCAAAGCATTTCAGAGCTAAATCTTTTAGCGCAGACAATGAGACAACCAATTCCAATAAGACAAGCACTCCAGCTAGAGAGATTGATCGAAAAAACATTTGGGATGAGGATCATGCAGATACCTGCCGGAGCTTTCTATTTCAGTGTACTTGAAGCAAAGCAGCAAGTGAAAAACTGGGATCAGGTCAATATAAACATTTCTTTTCCGCCAATTTCGGTATTTCATGACCTGCATCAAGGTACTATAAATGAGCTAAAGGAGCAGGAACAATTCACATTGCAATTAAATATTCATGTAGAACAAGAGCGATTTCTGCTGAAGAAACAACTTGACCAAGCAATAAAGCAGACAGATGAGGAATAAAAGCAACAACAAAGGTTCAAAGAAGTGTTTGAAGCGACTTTCAGAGAAGTTCCGGACATAGATGTCTGCAATGAATAACTAGTAGAAGACAAGGTCGCGAAGCTCTACCTTACAATCAATGAATCCAATAAGAAGGCTTCAAAATTACAGTTTGAGTATGAGCTCAAGATTAGTGAGTTGCAATTTAATCTGCATCCAACCACACCACCAAAAGTATGGGACAGGAGGGAGATCGACCTGAAGAATGGAGTGGTAGGCATCTCCAGGACAATGGCAGAGTGTGGAATATTACTGGAAGAGACCTTACATATTTGGAATTCGTTGTAGGAATATCCAAATGTATAGAAGATAGAGGAATATATCCAACAGAAGCATAAGGAGTTGGAGGAAATCAAGACAACAAAAAAGAAATTTCCAGTTTTGCATAAGATCACAAGGATTAGTGAAGGAAAGATCCTTCAAAAGAAGATCAAAGAACTGAGGAAGGAAGAGAAATTTTGACAAAGAGAACTCAAATATGGTAGGAGCCCCTAAGATATGGCATGGTATATCCATGATGCTTTGTTGCACGATATAATTCGTGCTTCACACCTTAAAATGTAGAGACTTAGCCAAAATCGAGGCCAAGTTGGGATGCGCCCAATAGGCCCTCAACACTCACATGTGGCTCATCCCAATTCACTCAAATTATTTGCCCCTTGTTATTTGCTGCTAAATTATTTTAGGAATTTTTGAACTTCTACAACACCTCTGCGACCTACTTCTCCTGGCTGCAGACTTCTTCCAATATTGTATTTATGACTCGTCCTGCGGTCTTCTTCAATGTTGTCTCTTCCCATTGTTAAAGATCCTGGATCTTCCCGCCCACCTGTTGTGATAGCTGGAGAGCCTCATCCTACAATGGTTGAGTTCTCTCCACCAAAATTTTATCTTCCTTCTTCAATTCTTCGATCTTCTTTTGAAGGACCTTTCCTTCACCGATCCTTATGAGCTTCTGCGAAATTGGTAAGTTCTTCGTTGTTGTCTTGATTTCCTCCAACAACTTCTACTTCTGTTGGATATCTTCCTCTATATTCTGTACATTTGGATCTTCCTGCAGTGAAGTCCAAATATGCAAGGTCTCTTCCAATAATACTCCACACTCTGCCATTGTTCCGGAGATGCTTGCCACTGCAGCCTTCAGGTCGATCTCCCTTTGCTCCCATACTTTTGGTGGTGTGGCTAGTTGAAACTTCATTTGCATCTCACTGATTTTTACTTCATACTCGAATTGCATGTCTGCAATATTCTTCCTTTATTCCTTGAATGCAAGGTCGAGCTTCACGACCTTGTCTTGTATTGATTCCTCCTCGTAGACATCCATGTTCAGAACTTCTCTGCAAGTGACTTTGACCACCTATTTCAACCTCTGTTACTGTTGTTCTTCCTAGTTCGTCTCCTTTGTTGCATTTTCAATATGTTTCTTCAACGCAAATCTCTCTTTTTTTACATGAATATTTAATTTCGATGTGCACTGCTCCCACTTATTTAGCTCATTTATAATACCTTGATGCAGGTCATGCAATATCGGAATTGGCAGTGCTGGAATGTTCATATTGAACTTATGCCAGTTTTTAGCTTGTTGTTTTTCTTTAGCTGTGTCAAACTATAGAGCTCCAAAAGGTATTTTCATGATCCTAATCCGAAATGTTGTTTCAATAAATCTCTCTGGCTAGAGTTCTTGGCTTATCAGCACTGGTTGTCTCGTTGTCTGTGCTAAAAGCTTTAGCTCTACAATGATCTAATCAACACCTATCAAGAGTGCACTGTAGCAATCCTTGATTTTTCCCCATGATTCCTCTGCCATTTCTTGAACTTATTACTCGATTTCATCAATGTCCCCATCAGTAAGGACCAATGGCATTATGCCCCTTGAATTATCAACCTTCTGCTTCTTCTTACTCCTCAGGGAAACTTCGTTGTGCATCTTCCTTTTTCCTTTTTCTGTCGATGTCTTTTCCTTCTCATGTTTATTGCCTCCAAGAGGATAAACACCTCTAAGAGGATTTGGTTGACCCTCATTATTCTCTTGCTCCTGATCTTTCTCCTAGTCTTCTCTTTCCTTGTCTTTTCCGCTCAAGGCCTCCATGCTCTGATGTTTCTTTATTCATCTTACTACCCTCTTCCTCCTCCTCCACTGAAGTCATCCACTCTGCGTGCCATTGTTGTATCAATGTAGCCGTATCATCTTTGGTGAGTAATTATGGCAGAGGATGCTATGTTTTCATTGTATCCTTTCGAGCCTGTACATATATTGTTTGGAAGTTTTCCTTGAAATTTGCAATTGTGTTATATTATTGTTACAATATTGGTGACAACCAAGGATGTTGGTTCACCAACATATGTAGATCCATGTGGTACAATACAAAGAATACTTGGTTCTCCTATTCTTTTGACTTCTCTTTGGTATACCACAGCGAGCCATACTGCTTTGTTTCACACACATATTCTTCTACCCAAGAGAACCGTGAGTCCTCTGGCTCCTTCCATGCCAACATTACGATGATAAAAATAAACCATGCATAGTGAAATGTTGAACATTTACCCTATGATTCGCGGAAATCCTCCAAAAACTCCCTGGAAATATACCCAGCCTAGTTGTACTGGACCCCGTTGTTGCACTATGCAGCTAGTGAAACTACTACTGCGGGCACTTTGTTGGCTTGACACTTCTGCATAATATTCCTGGCCAAGATATGCATGGTGAAGCATAATCCTTAGCCCTTTATCAAATTTATGCTATAGCATCGCTTTCTCTTAACCAATTTTAACTTCTCCTTCATACTCTGCATTATTGCTTTGTCTTGTCCCTTACCCACAGATTCTTCAGCGAGATCCCTTCCTTGGTATGGTAATATGGTAATCCTTGATGTTAGAATTTCATAAATGGGGATCCTCTTCCCCATCCAGAGGCATCCATCATGCAATAACATGATAAATTTTCTTACGCGGGCAGTGTTTGGTATACTTCTGCCAAAGTGCGGCACATTCAGCATGTTCAACAGTCCATACTGCTTCAACCCTCTCACCCACATATGTGGCTCCAATTTTATCACCCCGCTCTTTGGATACTGGACCTACTTTAGGTATCTACTTGGTGCGAATTACAGATATTCATTATGGTCATTGAGTTCTGAATCTATGAACTTCAACATGGGATTTTTCCTAGCAGATCTCCCTCAAATGGCACCTTCTCCAGCAGCAATGGTGTGAATGTGCCATACTTCGCAGCTTTGGAGTCCTTCATAGGTTTAGTATCTATTTTCATAGGTTGAAAGTATGGTGGCAGTGGCGAAGGAATTGTTCCACCCTTTGTCTCCATCTATTGTTTTTCTATTTCCTCTTTGTTATCTTCGACAAGTTGGAGTTCTGGTTATGGCTTGATGGGTTTCTTATCTTGCTTCTTCGTTGTTCTTGATTCCTTATTTTTCTTCTTTCACGGTGATATTTGGTGTGAGAGAGGTGATGTTGCCGCTAATGGTGATGTTGTGGGTGTAGTAGATGGTGTTTTGGATTACATGAATCCGACAAGACCTTTATCTTCAAAGATTCAAATGAATTCTTCATTGTTCATACAACTGGGAAATTTTTGTAATTTATGAACACTTAACAATTTCTTAGCTCTCATACCACAGTGCCAAAATCTTAGCGGGAGACTAATTTTTATAGTGCTCCTGATCTTCTAACCTCATCATTAGATAAGATATTGTTCGGATTGTGTTCATTAATTTCATATCTCTTCTTAGATCTTTGTCAACATGTCTCAATAAATGAAATTTTCTACTCCTCCAACGACAATTTTCCCTTTTAACGATCATATTTTTTCAATGAACTTTTACACACCTTATACTATGGCGAACAACCCTTCTTACATCGTGGCTCCTGCGAACCCCAACATGATCTTTCCTGTAGTGAAGAAACTTCCTTCGTTGAAGCTCTGTTTCTGCGGAGTAGTTTATAGTCTAGTGCCCACTTTCAACTACAGGTGGCACTAAGTTTTTCCGCCTTTTTCTTCTTCAATGTGAATTTGAAGGGGCAAGGCTGTCCATATATAGCTTCAACCTCCTCCCATTTACCCTTCCCTGAATCAATTCTCCATTCAATTTCACCAATTGAACTACGCCCCCATCAGTGATATGATTGATAATATATGGGCCCATCCAATGCATCTTGAACTTCCATAGAAATTTCAAAAGCTTACTATCATAAAGGAAGACAAGGTCTCCTACCTTGAACTACTTTTGCTTGATATGTTTTTCATGCCAAGCATTTTCTCTTACTTTCTGCACCTGCTGATGGAATCCTGTTATAATTTTGTCTTCTTCAAAAGCAACCAATTGTGATATTCTTCCTCCGTTGTTTCAGGGTCTTCCATATTTTTGAAGTTTGAAATTCTCAAGCTGGGAAAAATATACTCCATGGGAATCACAAATTCTTTCCCATACACCAACCTAAATGGTGTCTGTCCTATCAACTTCTTGCATGTAGTCCTATAAGCCCATAATACCATTGGAATTTTGAGGTCCCAATCATCTTTGTTCACATTGCATACCTTAGTGAGTGCATTCTCCAAAATATTGTTAAATGCCTCCACTATTCCATTGGCCTGAGGGTGATAAGGAGTACTCTTCTGATGATATACTTGGAACTCATCGGTCAATGCTTCAATAGTATTATTTATAAATTGCGAGCCTTGGTCACTCATCAAGATCTTCGGACGCCCAAATCTAGAAAATATGTATTCAAAAGTAAACTTCGCTTTATTTTTTATGCTGTAGTTCCTTGTTGGTTGCACTTTGGCCCATCTTTTCAGATAACTAGTCACATTTATTATGTACCTTGCACCAGTATTCTTCCCAGGTGGATTGATAGGTCCAACAAAATCAATATCCCACTTATCAAAATCCTACAATGTCACTTGTGGAACTAATGGCATCTCATCCCTTCTAGAAGCCTTCCCTTTTCTTTGACACACATCACATGCTCTACAATATTCCTTTGCATCCCTATGTAGTGTGGGCCACCACAATATTTCTCTCAAGATCTTTTTGCACACTAGCCTTTCCTGTATAATGTCCACCAGCTGTGGCTCCCTAATATTCTGCTAGAATCATTGATATTTCATGTTCAGAGACATATCTGCACAGTATCTCATCTGGTCCAATATTATATAATTATCCTACTATCAATGAAAAATCAGTTGCCTTTACCACCAATTCTTTCTTCTACTGCGTAGTATATTCTGAAGGAGCCATCCATGTGGTCAAAAATTGAATAATGTCTACAAAATGGTCATCTACTACTCTAATTGCTAATAACTACACATCAGGGAGATTGTATTCTATGCTAGTTGGTTCTTCTCCTGTTTCCAATCTTGATAGATGGTCAGGTCCTGCATTCAGCCTTCATGGTTTAATAACAACTTCAAAGTCATACTCCTGAAATAATAATAACCATATACAAATCTTACCTCCTAGGACATGCTTATTGACCAAGTACTTCAATGCAGAATGATCTGTAAACATCTTAAAATATGATCCCAACAAATAATTTATGAATTTTTGCAGAGCATACACCATAGCTAGACCTTCTCTTTCTATGGTAGTGTAATTCTTCTCAATTTTAGACAACTTACTACTTGCAAAAGCTATAGGATAGTCAATTTCTACTTCACCAGGTTGTGCTAATACCACTCCCAAATCTATTCAAGAAGCATCCACATGGACATGGAATTCATTCTTCCAATTAGGGAATACTAAGATAGGCCCAGTTACCATTTTCTCATTTAATATGTCGAGGCTCTTGTGACATTCTTCATCCCATTGAAAAGTTACATCCTTCTTCAGCAATTTCTCCATGGGCACAGTGATCTGCTCATACCCCTTAATATTTTTTTATAATACCTTGTATGTCCCAATATAGTGTGCAACTGTCTTATTGTATTAGGTGGATCCAAGTTCAAAATGACAACAATCTTAGTAGGGTGCACCATAAATCCTTTCTTACGAACAATATTCCCCAAAAATATACCAAAGGGTACATAGAATATGCACTTCTTCAAATTCAGAGAGATATGATATTGTCTACAAGTGTTGAGCATAAGCCTCAAACTTCCAACATGTTTTCTCAATATTCCAATTACTAAAAGTATACCTCCAAAAATTTATGAATGTACTCCTTAAAATATGCGACCACCACTCTGGAACATATAGCAGGGGAATTCTCCAATCCAAAAGGAATTACTGTATACTGATATGTGCCCCATTCGGTAGCAAAGGTGGTCTTGTGTCGATCTTCAAGTGCAATTCTGATATGATGATATCCTGAAAAATCCATTTGTAAATGAATAGGATTCCTGACCTCCTACATAATGCAATACTTCATCTGTGAAAGAGGTGGGAAAAGTATTGTCTAAGAATGCATCATTCAACTTCCTTAGGTATACACATATCCTAATCTCTCCTTTTTTTTTCCCTTTCCTTAACCAGCATAGGACTTATCCATTTTAAATCTTCAACAGGTTCAATAATCCTTGTTGTTATCATATTATCAAGTTCTAGCTTCACTTTCTCCTTGTACTTTTGGTTCAACCTATAAGGTCTCTACCTGACTAGCTTCACATCAGGTTTCAGGGGAATCTTCATAACCCCTAGATCTCCTAATATTTCCTTTATATTTGAGAATTTAGTGGGAAACAGTTCTTGATACTCAAGGAGTAGCTCTGTAACTTTACTTATTGTCTCCTTATCGCAATACTCTCTTATTATTGCAAACATGGGCTCTTCTTCTGATCCTATATTCACCTTCTTGGTATTAAATGGCTTTGTTATGTCTGGTGTCTCTATCTGAGGCCCTTGTACTTCGTGGTGTCATTTTGATTCTGTGATGTCGATGTTGCATGGATATTCTTCTTCCTCTACAATAATGTTATAACACTTCAATGCATACTCTATTTGTGCAACCAAATTAGTTTGTTTCCATGTTAGTGTGGTTACTCCCTCAAATATCTTCTCTTTTACTACCTAAAGGGCCGAATCTGTGCCTGGAAATTCATCCTCAAAGTTTAATGTTAAAATAAAATCATAAACCAAGTCTACGCAATTCACAGTACCATGTCACAGTTCTGTTTCTAGGTACCAATTCTTAGTAATTGTCTCCAATGCGTGAATAAATCCATGTACCCATTATTGTTGTGGAATCTCCTTCCATGATGTAATGCATATCTGGATATGCTTCCTAGTGTCATTTTCACCATCATATTTCTTCTGCATTTAAGTTTCTACTTGTCCAAAACTTATCCACATTAATCTTCAACATACCTACCAATCGCCTATATTTTTATTATTTGTGCCCCACGATCTAGCAGGGGTAGGTCTTAGGGTTGTATCCAAAGCTAGCAATATTTGATCTTCTAGTAATCGTTCTTCATAATCATTAAGAAAAATTTTACATTACCCAAACCATCATAATAAGGCAAGTTACATACCTCAGATGTCATATGATGAACTACTTTTGTTATTCTTGCACAACGCTTTGTGAATATTTCATGCAATCTATTCTGCAAATTCTCGAGTTCTTCTTCTGAATCTGATGTGCAGGTACTATCATGATCCCAACTCAACTTTCCATCTGCATTAGGGTTAAAATAATATTCTTCCTTGGATTTCAATTGATAGATGTTATCTTTGTCTGTTGCGATGTATTCTTCTCTCACTAACTCTGTATATATATTACTCCTTCTGATGGATCTAAAGGAACAATTACCCTCATATTGCTTCCTTAAAATATCATTTGTCTCTTATTTAGATTGATGATGGACAAATTATCAATTTCCCAGTCAATTCCAAGTAAAGCATGATAAGGATTAATGTCATCAAAAATTTCTGTTACTTCAAAATAATCAATGGTTCGAACTCCTTCAATATCTACTGTGACACCTGATAGTCTTTTCATAGGAAATATATTTTGCTGATTTTCCAGTCTTAACTGAATATTTGACCATTGCAGCTTCGTAATACCCATTATTTCCCATGTCTACTTTGTCAAGACATTAGAATCAGAGCCCAAATCCAGAATAACCTGATCCATTTCATATTCTCCTATCTGCAAACTAAGTCTCATCTCTTTTCCAGTTCTCTTATGCCGATGTACATTATTAACTGTGCACATCTCACTTTGTGGTGTCTCTTTTGATGCGTAGGAATTTATCAATTCCTGAAGCCCCTCTACAACGTTTTTATCTCTTAACAACTTCATACAAGTCTGCAGAAAATTTCTCAAATTACTTACTTAATTTTTTGAATTATGTTGCAAAGCTTGATCTTGCGTCGCTGCTTGGTATCGTGTCAAAACTAATGAGATGTTGTAGTTACTAGGCCCTGGCACGGGATAGTATTCAATTACATGATTAAAGGACTTAAAATACTTACATTTGATAGTGGGATTCTTGCAGTCTCTTACAAAATGACATGCCTAGCTGTAGTTATAGAAAATTATTTGTCCACATCCTCGACTAGCTCCACCTCCTTGACCTATTTCTTGATAACCTCCTCTACCACCGTGATTTCCATTGGCCTCATGTGCGCACTCTTCTACTTGCATTCTATAAGTATCATCATTGTTCTCCATCATTAGATCATAAAGTCGACAATTATTCTCATCATGTCCTATTGACTTACAAAAATTAGAAAATAGGTTCCTTGGGGTTTGAAAATATTTCTGCAAAAAATAAAAATATTTAGAGATATGTTGGATTCTCATCCTGCATATCTCGCACCACTAATTGGATCCTGCATTCAAGGGATTATGTGCTCCACTAGCCATGTAATCCCTAAAAACAGGGCACTATTCCTTAGTATGGCCCTCTGATTTGCACTTTGTACACCACACTTCATCTCTAACTTCTTTTTATTTCTTGATACATTGCAATTGTACGATAAAGTTCTCCAGCTGAATCTGAATCTGTTGCATACCTGCATTAGTGTCTCCTATAAGCAAATCTTCCAACTTCATCACAATTTCTAGAGCTTTGGATTGGGTTGCTATCTTCTGGTGCATTAATGGAAACCTGACATGTGGTAGCGGTGCGGTTATAAAACATTCCTTATGTTGTTTTGAAGGTATGTTGAAGCTTACTTGATCCAATAAGACCTTAAATCTTGATCAAAATCCCAAACAAACTCAGTAGTTTTTTGTTATCTCCTTTAACTCAGTAATGCACTGTGATTCAGACTTCAGCTTCTTGAACTCCTCTATCAATACTTTCTTAATGTCTGCAAATGTACCAATCTCATTTGTCAAATAATTCATGTACCATGTCAGTTCTCTATCTCATAGCGGCATAATGAGTTGTGCCTTCCTTATATCTTCATCGTTGATCTGCTTTGTTGTCCATACAGCTTTGGCTAGAAACCAAAACTGCTCTGGATCCTCTGAAAACAGGTAGCTTAATATCATCAACCATTCCTCTTTTTGGGGTGTAAGGGGGAGGGTGATGGGGGGTAGGAAGGGTAGGGGGAGTAGGGAGACCACTAGCACCTTGAATACTACTAGATTATGGCTTTGGAAAAATCTCAGGATCGAAAGGGGTATACTGCAAAGTTTCCTAAGAGTTTTCTGAGTAGTTTTCTTCTTTTTGACCTTCAGATTCACTTATCACAGGACTATAATCAATCTCTATGAAGGTATTTGGGTCTTCTTTGTGATATCTCTTTCTGGTACCCACTTTATATATTTTTCCACTTCGTGTTGTACCAATTTTTTTCTCATATTTACTTCTTCCGCCAAAAATAAGTAAACTAGAAATCTGATTGCATTCGTAAAACTCCCTTTTCACATAGAATCATCTTAATCTAGAGTTTCAAATATTTCAAGTACTTACCTCGCAGTCCTTTGAAGAATCTTCGCTCTGCTTCGTTGTAGTACATAGTCGAGTCTACTGTGAACTCAGTAATGAAACCTCTCAAGATGTTATCCATCCAAAAATCAAAAGCCCTTGATATCTTGTTGTTAGTTCCTTTGAGTCGTTGTGTCAGCTCAGGAGTCCACATTGTAGGTTCAACGTTCTTAAATAAGTCCTTCCTTTCAATCAACCTTGAAACCAAATCACATAATTCACTAGGAAATGATCCGAAGAAAATTTTGTACTTCTCTAAAATAGACCTCTATAACTAAGCTTCGGATTTCAAACAAGGGTTTTTGTTCTCTTGATCTCAAATCATCGCTCCTTCTGGACTATCCAATCTTGAATTTTATTCTTCGAGGCGTGCCACATCCAAATATCCCTCAAACAAATCCTAATCCCAACAATGGAACCATTTGTTGTATTTATTGGGCTTGAACTAGGTTCTATCTATGTTGCACACCAACAGAACCCTTGATCATTGGTCCTTTCAGCAACGACCTACAAGAATATCGCAATCTCACCCAAGGTGACTATGGGTGGTTGCAGAACTAGGTTTCTGCAACCTTGAGGGACTATGCGATGTGGTCAATCTAATGTGAAACTATTATATTTTAACATACATAAACTGACTGCGCTGCATAAAACCCTTCACTTAATTTTCCACATTCAATAAAACACATCATAAACTGCACGATTATAATGCACAACTATAACAACTACTTCAAAACAACTTATATTAATAAAATAGACAAGAAACACATAAGAACACATAATGTCATATCAAAAATTATTCTTATTTATTATGATGAATTGTTTAAGTACATTCAACTCCCTGACCTATGCACACAGTTGCAGGTGGTCTGCGCACAAAGTTGTAGAATCTTCTAAGGTCTCTGCGCACTCAACTGCAGAGCCTTTCCTTCGCTACAAAATACAAATACACAACTAGCCCTTAAACATATAACTTACAATTCCATTACATATCATTACATCCCTTTATGTAGAATTACATCAAAACAATACCATGGTCCAAATACCATGGGCTAAGAAAAATAAAACCCAAACCCGTTACAAAAAGGAGGGGCTTTGACCGATCCCAAAGCCCCTAAGATACCACGCGGTATATCCAAAATGATTTTATGCATGGCATACTTCACGCTCCACTCCTCAAAATGCGGATACTTAGCCAAAATCGAGGCCAAGTTGGGTTGCGCCCAACAATAGTGATGAATCCAAGGCATACAAGCTCTACAATCCATCAACAAGGAAGGTCATAATCAATAGAGATGTTCAGTTCGTAGAATAGGAAGCATGGGATGTAAGTTTAGAGAAGAGATTCAAATGTGAAAACATGTACACCACATGAAAAAAAAGAGGAATTAACTGCAATGAGTAATTCCTCAACGGTGACTCCTCCTACACCTACACAAGCTCAACAAAGCAGTCAACATGTGACATTGTCAGCAAATAATATGCTAGTGTTGCGGAGTCAAGAAAGTGATTCTCCAAGAACACCACAAATATATGTAACACCGTATATTTCAAGAGCAACACGAAGTGACATGTCAAGTTCATCTTTAGCAAGCATAAGAAGAGAAAAATTTAAGTGAAATTTATGAGAAAAATGAAGTTGATAGTAGCGTTGGTTTGATTTTGTCATGTAGATGACCCAATCCATTTTTAGGATGTATTAAAAGAAGAAAAATTGGTTGTGTAAATGGATGAAGAAAAGGAGCAATAGAAAATAATGACACATGGGAGTTAGTGGACCTTCCGGAAGGAAAAGAAGTCATTGGTGTGAAGTGGTATATAAGACCAAGAGCAACATTGAAGGAAAGATTGAAAGGCATAAAGCAAGGCTAGTTGTCAAAGGATACAAGCAGCAACATGGAAGAGATTATGCGGAGACATTTGTTTTTATCATGAGGATGGAGACAGTGCATACAGTGTTGTCAATTTTTGAGCAATATAAATGGAAAGTGTATCAAATGGATGTAAAATCAGAGTTCTTGAATGGAGTTTTGAAAGAGGAAGTATATATTGCAAAACCAACTGGTTATGAGGTAGAAGGCCAAGAAGGCAAGGGGTATAGGTTGAGAAAATTTCTTTACGGGCTGAAGCAAGCACAATGTGCATGGTATAGCAAGATAGATTCTTACTTGATGGACAATGGTTTTGACAAATGTGACAATGAGTAAGCTTCTTATTGTTGTTTTGTATGTAGATGATTTTAATTTTACAGGGATTTATTATTTCCTCATCACTGATGTCAAATAAGTCATGAAAAGTGAGTTTGAAATGATTGACTTGGGGTTGTTAAGGTATTTTCTCGGCATAGAAGTGAAGCTAATATAAAGTTGTATTTTTATTTCCCAAGAAAAGTATGTAGCATACATTTTAAAGAGGTTTAATCTGCAAAACAACAAGCTCGCACCAAATCCAACTGTCATGGGGTTGAAGTTGATCAAAGAATATTGTAGAAACAATGTCAATTCGACATTATATAAAAGTATGGTGGGTAGCTTAATGTATTTTACGAAACTAGGCTTGATATAATGTATGCAGTGAGACATAGAAGGATACACATTGGCAAGCAGCCAAAAGGATTTTGAATTATTTCAATGGGAAAAAGGAGTATGTTATTTTGTACACAACTACAAGTGATTTTAGGGTGGTTGGCTACACAGATAGTGACTGGGCAAGAAGTGTCGATGAGAGAAAGATCACGTCAGGATATGTTTTTCATTTGGGTTCAGGATCCATTTCATGGGCCTCCAAGAAGTAATTGATAGTGTCATTGTCAACATCATAAGCCAGATATGTCGTCACAATAGCAGCAACATGTTAAGCAGTGTGGATGAGAAGAATGTTGAGGGATTTATGCCATGAAAAAGAGGGAAATACAATTGTTTTCTACGAAAACAATTATGCGATTCCACTATCAAATAATTTTGCTTTTCACAAGAGGGCCAATCACATTGACAGTAAATATCATTTTATAAGAGAATTGGTTAACAATGGTGAGATTGTGTTGCAACATTGTAGGTCAGAAGAAAAATTTTCCGACATCTTCACAAAGCCAATGGCATGTGGAAATTTTATTTATCTCATATATTGTTTGGGAATTGTCAATGGTGGAAGTTGTGATTAAGGGGGAGTGTTGGAAAATTAATCTCAACCACCACAATTATTAAACTTACAGTAGCCATACTTGTAAATCAACCAACTACACTACATGTTGTGAATTTTGTTTGCAGGAAAGGACATCGCGTAAATGAATTTTTTAGCATGAGTACAGATACGCAATCCGTAAAATATTAAATTATTATAGTAAAATGGAAATTTATGAAGGGTTGGTAGAAATTTTTGGTCAAGAATTTATTCATCAAGTGTTATTTACAATCCGCAACCTCTACAAGTTCAAAAAAATATTTATGTACAATCGCCCATTGTGTGTTTTAATGTTTTGACTCTGTCATGAATTAATGTGTTGAAAATATATATTTTGAATATACATGTATGCATCAGTCTAATGCATAGTGGCGGATTTAAGTCTGAGAAGACAAGAGGAGAAAATCGTGGAGCATTTTGTGGTGGGCGCATAAAAAAAAATTGTTACAAGTTTTACAGTGAGCTACTTTGCAACTCCTGGTGAATGTAAATCTCAGTAAAAATAGGTGTTTTACTTGGGGAAGGAGTCAGCTCCATATGAATGTATTTCATTTTTTAGAATTTATAATCCAAAGTTTTATTGTGTCGCTCCCACTTACTATGTTTTACTATGTTTAACTCTGCATAAAATATTTGAGCCTTTAGCTTTGTTTTGTTGTGGAAGTCAATTTCATGATTTAATCTCCGCGACTCTACTGTATTGAGTAAGATCTTTCCATGAATCTGTAGGTTGAGGAAGAATAATCTGTGTTTTTAATTTAAATTTTTAACATTAATTCGAGAGTATAGTTTGGACCATTCTACAAGAAAGGTGAATGAGAAATTTATGGTTGGATGGGAAAATAAAAGATAGATATGTGTTGGAGGAATATAAGGATGTAAGGTTGGGGACAATTAAATAATTAAAATTTTGGCAAGTGAAACAAGAGAAAATTAACATTACTATCACATCGGTTATCCAAAGGAGGTTGCAACTCGAAATTGTGCGTCGTTCTTATCGCATGCGCTAGACACTACTAGGTCCCAAATCTAAGTGATAGCAAAAGTCACAATTTTGGATTGCGGTGCTAATGGGCGATAAGATTCAATCATCCTTATCAATATTATGATGAAAATATCTACTACATCAATGTGCCAATGTCTCCTATTATATTTATTAATGAATTCTCAATGATATAATAAGGTTACTATGATCCTTGTTGTGATTTGGTGGCACACTTTCCTTCCCTAATATCTTGGTTGTAGAAATTTGCTTCTTGATGTTAGTCATAGCTAGTAGGACCAAGTCCAATGCCTACAATGTCAAGCCTTTCAACATGAATTTTTTTTTTTAGAAAGTTTCTTATAGGCATTTCTATATAATTTTCAAGGCCATTATGTGCAATTTCCATTGAATACAATAGCCTTCTAAAAGTTGAACGACTATCAAAAATTGAAGATGCCCCTACATAAGAAATATTTCAATTCATAATCTTGACATATACCAATTGTATATTCCTTTTTGAAACCTCTTGGAAATATGGAATTAGAGTTCTTACACCACTATCTCCTATAGGTTTATCACTCAAGTCCATATTTTGTAGCTAAGGCATACATCGCACGAACAATTTTAATATTTCCAAGTACTTGTTTTATAGAAAGTTTACCTTTGGATTAAGAGTAGTTAGTGATCACCAAAATTGTAATTAATTTGGTGTTAATGAAATAAAATGGGGATAATTCTCATGTTGCTAGGAATTCTAGCCAGAAAGCTTATTCTCACAGAGTTCAAGAACAAATAGATGAGAATCACACTCACAAAGAGCATTGAACATTAATCCAATAGTTTTGGGTTCAAATCCATTGCCATAAAGTTCCAATGAGTGAAGATATCATACAATGAGATTCTGCAATTAAGTAACACCACAACTTCAAGAGTTTCCCTATTCTAGTTTAAAATATTACATGCCCCTTCAATATGTTGTTTTCTTTTAATGCCCTGAAATAAAATTCCATGGAGCCTACTATTCCTCATAAATGTTTTCAATTCAATGAACATTATGAAGTTGAAAATGTCTAGAACAATGTCCAAAATTTTTAGAGTGATCCCTTAATGTTAAGAAATATTAAGGCACCCAAGTAATATCCCTTCTAAATTCAACATGCTCAAGAATTGGACCTGATACCTGTATCTCTCCAATAGATCCTTCACATGATGGAACTAAGGCTTTTGAATTTAATTCATGAAGAAAATCTTGCAAATATGCTTCCCAGTAATATTGTTTCCAATCATTCTTATTTATGTCATGTGTTAGAAAATTATATACTACAGATCAATGGACCGACCACATAAAATATATGCGAAAACACAAACACAGAAAACATATAAAACCAGAGAGACAAAGATATATGTGGTTCACCCAATTTGGGCTACGTCCACCCCGAACAGCCAATCCTTCCTTTATATTATCCATCAAAATGAAGAGACACAACCTACAACAAATCCGATGTAATATCCTCTATTGTCTCTCACAATCTCCCTTTCTGTTTCTCGCTCTGAGAATACACCTACAATACACAACCGCAATATAATACCCTCATACAAAACAAGGGTACTGTATTGTTGTGAAACCAGCTCCAAAAATAGAAGAAAAGAGATATAAATGCCTTAGAAATCAGCCACTTGAAGGGGGAAACCTTTAATACATTACATAAATGAACAATTATTGAATGATACAAATTACAAAACCTCCTTTCTATATATAGGAGTCCATGAGGCCACAATGTAATCCTAGTGGGGCCACAATGAAATCCTAGCTAACCTAACAATAATAATTTAAGGGCACAATAATAACAATATGGGGGTTACAGGGGTACAATAATAACAATAAGGGGGTTACACTAACAACAGTAAGGGACTATACTAGTAATATAGGGACCTAACATGCCCCTATCCTTCAAAAAAGTGTTGTCCTCAATACTTGAGTAGCTCTAGGTGCTTCTATATAAAATTCTCATCCTCTCATGTAGAATATTTAGTGGGTAAGTTCTTCCACTTGATGAGATACTCTGAAATTGATTGATTTCGTAGCTGTTAACTTCTTGTTTCCATGACCACTTCAGGTCTCAATATGATTTTTCCTTCCTCATCAAGTTCTGGAAATATTTTTTTGAACTAGAATATTTTCACCTATAACCTTCTTTAAGCATGAAACATGGAAAACTGGATGCACTCGTGAAGAAGTAGAAAGCTCCAATGTGTATTCCATAGTACCAATATTTTGCAACACCTTGTAAGGACCATAGTAATTTGGCGATAATTTATTATCCTTCTTAGCTTGCTTGAGGGAAATTTGTTTGTGTGGTTTTAGACGTAAAAATACCCAGTCTCCTACATCAAAACTACTCTCATTGCAATGTTGATATGCCTGTTGTTTCATTCGATTTGGTGCCAAATTCAGGTTATCCTTTAAGAGTTGGAGAACTTCTTGTTGATGCTTGATGTGATCTTCCACTGCTTGAACCTTCAAATTTTCTCTTAAAGATGATGAAGCCGATGGTGGATGATATCCACAGTGCCATAAAAACATGTCAAGAGAAGGAAGGGTTATACCACCAACTAAAAGAGAGGTAACCACTTGACCCATTATGTTTATTTATCATATACAAAACAACGAAGATATCATTCCAAAAAAGTATGCACTACCTCAGTTTGATCGTCAGATTGAGGATGATAAGATGATCTATGAGCTAATTGAGTACCTAAACAAGAAAATAACTCCATCCTAAAATTTCCAAGCCAATGGATCTCTAATGTTTCTTTGCCAAGGAACTTTTTGGATTTACATGTAGCTTTGAATGTACAGTCCATAAATGCAGTAGCAACTATACTCGCTTTAAATGGATGAGATAATGCACAAAAGTGTGCATACTTGGTAAGTTTATCAACTACCACCATGATGACACTCCTTCCTTCGGACTTAGGTAAACCTGTTATAAAATCTACTGAAATCTCCTCCCAACGTTGACATGGAATGGATAAAGGTTGCAGAAGACTTGGGGTCTTAATTGTCTCAACTTTATTTTGCTGGAAAACCAAACATTCCACCACAAACTTTTGAATATTGTATTTAAGGCCATCCCAAAAAAATTCTTCTTCTTCACCCTGTGGAAAGTTTTTAAAGATCCCGAGTGTCCTCCTAAGGGAGAGGTGTGTAATTCCAAAATAATATTTTGTTTTAGTTGGGAATTATTACAAAGATATAAGCAATCTTTGTACCATAAGGAATCATTTTTCCAACTAAATGTATCATATGTACTGGGATCTTGCTACAGATTTTGAATGGGTGTCCACACTTCTTCATCCTTCTTTCATTCATCTCTCGTTTCCGTTATCGAATCCGTTGGATAATAGAAATGGCACAAAGCAATGCTTCCACCTCTTCATTCTTTCTGAGAGAGTGAATCGCAACAAAATTTAGCTTCCCTTTTTTGTAGATTATTTGAAAGTCATAACCCAACATCTTTGTGACCCATTTTTTCTTCTCTTCTAAAGATAGTGTTTGTTCTAAAAAGTGTTTAAGACTATCATTATCATTTTTTACCTTGAAGTGTCTTACCATTAGGTAATTTCTCCATTTCTTTAGTGCATGTAGTATTGCTAACATTTCCTTCTCATAAATAGGTTTCTCTAAATGCTTTCCTTTGATTTGAAAACTTTCAAAAGAAATGGGTCTTCCTTATTGCATTAAAATAACACCAATTCCATTTCCTGAGGCATCACATTCCACAATAAAGGTTTTTGTGAAGTCTGGCATAGCTAAGATCGGTGCTAGGCACATTTTCTCTTTAAGATGTTCAAAGGCCTTATTTGCTTCAGGATTCCATGAAAATGCATCTTTCTTCAATAATGTTGTTAGAGGTGATGCTATTCTCCCATAATTCTTAACAAACTTACGATAATACCCTGTTAACCTGAGAAATCCTCGCAACTGCTTTATGGTTGTGGGGACTTTCCATTCCTTAATGGCTTTAATTTTGTTAGGGTCTACCTTAGCACCCTCGTGAGATACAATATGACCCGTATATTCCACCTCTTGTACTCCAAAGAAACATTTGGATTTTTTTTCATATATTTTGTTTCTCCTCGCAATAGTTTGAGCACTCAGTCAACATGTTGAACATGATCCTTCCAAGACCTATTGTATATTAGTATATCATTAAAAAATACTGACACAAATTTTCTAAGGAAGGGTTTGAAAATGGAATTCATCAACCCTTGAAATGTAGAAGATGCATTGGTAAGGCCAAAAGGCATGACCAAAAATTCATAATGACCCTCATGAGTTCTAAATGTTGTTTTTGGAATATCTTTAGTCTTCATTCTAATTTGGTGATATCCCGAACAAAGATCCAACTTGGTAAAATAAATTGCTCCATGTAATTCATCCAATAATTCATCAATCACAAAGAATGAAATTTATCTTTAATGGTGAGCTTATTAAGCTCCCTATAACTCGTGTACACATGTGCCATGATCCATCCTTCTTGTGTACCGTTGCTACAAAGAGCGTAGAAAGAACTTTGACTAGGTTGAATTATACCCGCCTCTAACATTTCTGCAATCATACGTTCAATTTCTCTCTTTTGGACATAAGGATATCTATAAGGCCTGATGTTTGGAGGAACACTTCCTAGAATCAAATGAATAGCATGGTCATGATCATGAATAGTTGGGAGTCCCTTGGGAATTTCAAACACCTTGGAATGATTGTCCAAGACTTTTTGGAGATCTACAGAAATAGATGATTTTGATGTTGGAACTTCTAGTGAGCATAATTGTGCAATTACGCCTCGTTGTTATTTCTTTAGAAGGTTTTTCATGACATTAGAGCTTATTATCTTTCCTAGCTTCCCTGAAATACCCCATAATTCAACTTCCTTTCCTTCTGAAAAAAATTCAAGAAATGTTCTTGAAAATTAAAAGCTACCATCCCCAAAGATTGTAACCATTGTACTCCTAGTACAACATCAGCACCTCCCATAGGAATGGAAAGCATTGGCCCATTCAATACATATTCCCCCATGGTTAACTTGATATTATGGCATTTTCCAAAGAAATTTATAGTTCCTCCTTTTGCATCCATCACTTGACATTCTGGTGCTAGGTATAGGAAACAATTCAATTCCTTGACTACCTTACAATGAATAAAATTATGGGTACTACCTGAATCAATCAACACTATTACCTTTTTCTTCTTGATATGTCCTTCTATCTTGAGAGTTTGAGGATTTTTAATTCCTACCAATGCAATACATGATATGGTCAGACTCATTTCTTCCTCTTCTAGGGTTGGTTCCTGGTGTATATCCTCTTCTTTTGAAGATTCTTGTTCATTTTCTTCTCTCTTCACAATCTATGTAAAATAATTTCTTCTCAACACACTTATGACCTTTAGTTTATTTGCTATCACAACTGTAGCAAAGCCCTTTTTCTCTTTTTTCTTCCAATTGTTGTGGTGTTAACCTTGTAGGTTGTGTAAATCTAGGAGTAGCAACACTTCCATCTTTATAGAAGTGAGTGGTAGGCTTCCTTGTCACCATAATTTTACGTTCAATTTTTCTTGCCAACCCGAATGCCTTCTCCAATGAATCAGGTTCCAAAATGCGAACTTCATGTTGGATGTTATCCTTTAAAGTACCTATGAAGAGATCAATCCTGTATTCCTCTGGAATATCAGTTACCCTTATATTAAAATTTTGGAAGTCCTCAATGTGCTCCCCCAATGAACGCTTTTGTTTGAGATTTATCAATTGGCTAAAGAAAGTGTTGCTCTTTGTATCCTCATAATGTGCTATCGTTTCCTCCGTAAAAATTGACCAAGTGACAATTTTTTTACGGGAGCAAAGCCATCAATACCATACAAATGTATTTTTTTCTAAATGTAAAGTTTCAATGTGTACCTTTTGTGTGTTTTTCACATTATAGAGATCAAAATATTGCTCCATCTGTAGTATCCATGTTACAGGATCCTTTCCATCAAACATCCTCATATCCATTTTTGGAATATGGTGGTTCTCCCTCCAACATTAGAGTTTATGAAATCACGATTAACATTTATTTTATTCTCATCATTAGTTTCCTCTACTAGCTTTTCACCATTAGGAAATATTTCTTGTATCAACTTTGTCAAACCTTCCATGTCTTCTTTTAGATAATTCTTCATGTTTTCCATCTTAGCTTCCATGTCATCCATCTTAGATTCCATGCCAGCTTCCATGCCATTCTTCAAACCATCCATCTTAGATTCCACACCTTTCTTCAAACCATCCATATTATTTTCCATGCCTTTCTTCAAAAATTTCATGTCATTTTTTGTTTCTCTTTGCGAGAGCGAAATTTGTTGCACTTTCTCTTGTAATTTTGATATGTCATGTTGCCATTATTCGTTTTCATGACTCATAGTAGATACTTCTAAAGGCTTAATGGGTGTTGAATTATTTTTAGGGGCCATTTTAGAATCCAATACTAATATCTATTCTACAATATTCCCTTGGAATAAATTCAACTTAATTCTTCAAACAAGACTTATGCAATTTGGAAAAAAAAAATACACACCTTTTACTTGCTTTTGAGGAGCTCGATATTGAAATTGACTTATCTCTATACTTACAGATACTCAATATCTAAAATTCGGCCCTGTAGTATTCCTCTGAAGCTTCTTTCAAATGCCAAAGGTCTGACTTGATTTGGATTCTTCAAGGCAAATTTATGTCCAATATCCCACAATGACCTAATTATAGACTAGTTCAGTAGAGCAAACTTGTACGACTTTCCATGTGTCACTGTTTGCTCCTTTGGCTCTGAAATTTATAGATAGTAAAATACAGCATGTGTACTTCTAGTCACCTTTTACATAATTCCAATCTGATGCTCAGAGAGAGAGTTATGAATATTTTCCCACAATCACCTCTTTGAGATGAAATTTGGGAGCCCGAAAAAGACCTAACTTCCACAGATCATATCTCCAAAAATATTGTGAACCAAGCTTTGAAATTTTGTGAGTATGTTCCTTAGGATGTCGGCTTTGTTCTCTAAAAATTTCATCCTTAAACCTTCATAGAAAAAAAATTATAGCAAAAATTCTGCGATGACCTTTTTAAGTGAAATTCAGGAGCCTGAAATAAGCCCTAACTTCCACATATCATATCTCCGCAAATATTGCGAACCAAGCTCTGGAATTTTTCAAATATCTTCCTCAGGATTTAGGCTATGCACTCTAAACATTTCAGCTTCTGAACCTTCATATAAAAAAAGTTAGAGAGAAAATGCCACCATGACCTGTTTGGAGCAGTGAAACCCTAGAATCCAAAGCTCTGATACCAAATGTTGTGAAACCAGCTCCAAAAATATAAGAAAAGAGATATCAAAGCCTTAGAAATCAGCCACTTCGAGGGGGAAACCTCTAATACATTACATAAACGAAAAATTCTTGGATGATACAAATTACAAAACCTCTTTTCTATATATAGGAGTCCATGGGGCCACAATGTAATCCTAGCCAACCTAACAATAATAATTTAAGGGCACAATAATAACAATATGGGGGTTATAGGGGTACAATAATAACAATAAGGGGGTTAAACTAACAACAATAAGGGAATATACTAGTAATATAGGGACCTAATAGGTTGCCTTCTAGGTAAAAAAAACCCTAAATTAAACATAACTTCTGCCGTCATATCATCCGCCTAATGAATGGCCTAGATTGACTACAAATTACAATATTTTACAAGGAAATTTTACATTTGTTTTTAGCTTCGGGGGCGCTTCCCCCGAAACCCCCTGCAAGTGGGAGGGGCTCCATAAAGTCACAGCCGCTCCCTTAGACCCCCCAGACAGCATTTAATTACAAGTAGCATTGCCTCCCCGTTAAGAACAAGGGTCCAACGATGTGATACATCTAAAGAAAGAAGATAATCAGGCTCCACACCCAACATCATGTTCCCATTTAGTTTCAGTATTCTTATGAGAGAAAAACACAATGATTCTACTGAGTTGAAAAATCTCATCAATTATGCATGTTGATGTGTCTATCAATGGAAATATTTATAGATGTTTTTGTATAAAAGGTGCCATCAAGAATTAAAATTTATCTTGAATATATCATATCATCAATAAATTTAGAATGCCTCTTATTATACACGAGTTGTGAACGCTTTGTTGGAAAATCATTATTTTTTCAAGAGTGGACCTTGTTTGACCTGTATTGTTCTTCATATCGCTTCATAAAGGCAGAAGCTCATCCTTCATATACCATTTCACACCCGAGAAACTGACCTGGTTATTTTGTAGAGAACTATGCAATGAAGCAAGCGTCTAGGTCTGAATCATGACATAATGATATATGCTTCTCATTAAGAGCTACTACGGATGGAGATGAACCTCCTGAGCTAGTTGAAATATGATCCAAACCCTAGGCATACAAAAGGCATGCATAAGCATAGTTTTAACAACTCTTTAGAAACCTAATTTATTATAAACAGAGAGGTAGTGTCGAAAAATTATCTACAAAATAAATGAGTGTAAAATGCCATAAACCCTAATGTCAAGGATGAATCAAGACAAACGAGCACATGCATTGTGCCTCATAGAAATACTAGAACTTATAGCCTTGATGAAAAGATTTTGACCATTACAATTGATAGGGATTTCCATAAATACCTTGAAAAGCATAGGGGGGCCCAAAATTTATATATACAAGATGAAAATTTTTGGTGGTGTTGTAGTGGCTACAAAAATTGGAGAACCACTGGTATAATCCATCGTATATTCTTGCATACCTTCAATAAATTGAGTATGGCTAATAATACAAAGAATTATTGAATAAAAATTGTGGGTACCCCTTGGGTTACCTGAACATTTATGGATATGCCATTCACCTATCTCCTTGGATAGGTCCCATTAGTCTTTAATCACCAAATCAAGAGTTCACCCATGTTAGTATTTGATGATGATGTACAGAACATGACAGACGGTTTATTTTATTTATCATTTAAAGTGAGTTCCTAGCATTGCTCCACTACCAGCAGGCTTGTTCGATACCCAGGTTGAGTCACTTAAGAAATCACAATAATTTCTTCACTACCAGCAAGCATGTTCAGTACTTCGGTGAAGTTGCTTGCATCACCTCTCTATGTAGGAATCCTTTCTCAAACCTTTTCCCTCTATTTAATTAATTTTATTTTGCATGCACATTGACATCATTTATTAGGTGTTTATTGTGTCATGGAATTTGAGGGATCCCAACTTATTTTACGGGGAAGAGAGGTTGTTCCTTGTTCTCAAAAAATAAATGATTTTTCTAAATTTGGTTTTCCCTCATTTCATGCTTCTACATCATCTCTCTGACTAGCAAGTGGACAGTAAAAGCATACTATTGAAATATTCAAGACCATGTTAGACATAGGATTCAGGTAACAAGTATAGATCATATGAACTAATTATGGTTTCCCATGGCCACTTGTTCGTATTTTCCTTGGTAATGGGTTATAATCATAGGAAGTATGGTCAGGACATAGATTTAATAATTGTATCTATGAAAGGCTTTCTCTTGGAGTGGCCATCACAACTGCATGCAACCATTTAATTATGGTTTCAACATTCGGAAAAAGTGACCAAAAATATCTTCTAGGGTTTCAACATGTGCAAATAGGAATAAGAGAATATCATCATGGTATATAAGTTTTATAGGGAGCATGCATAGAACAAGACTTATATGAAAGTGTGAAATCTCATGTAGTGCCATGTAGCATAGAGAAAAAATGTTATGCTAGGTAAACAATCGGTGTATGCTATGAAAAAAGGAGATAATAATAAGTGTAATTAAAGAATGGTGAAATATAGTAATAAATACATGTAATAAAGAAAATAAATGTGGTGTAGTGCAATGCAATGCAAGAAAAATTAGTTAAATGCAACCAAAAGGGTCATGCAATGCTTATGCAAACAATTCCTAAATGAAATGCACTCAATATTAATGTGGGAAAATGAGTGCCAAATAAGTGCATAATGCTATGAAATGAAGAAAAATATCTACAATATAGAAAATACAAGAAAATCATGTCTAAACCCTAACTAGTCTAAACCTAAAATCCTAACAAGCAAATGTTAACTAGTCTAAACCTAAAACCCGAATTTAACCAAAATAAGATTGGGTCATGTGAATTCAAACTTCCAATGCAGCCATTGCAACAATTCCTAACCTAAAAAAACAAATATGTCAATGATTAAACCTAGTATGAAGTATTATGCAAAAGAAAAAAATGCTTACATATAAAATGTGCACAAGAGAAAGAAGTTCATGCATGTTGGCAAGAAAGTGTGCTATAAAATATTGTTCTAACCAGGCCCCAACTCTATCCTTAAAAATGGAATTATAAACTTGAAAACCTTGATCATTTCTCCATGATATGCATTCATTTGTTCTTAATCTTAAATTGAGTGCAAGAGAGACAAGATGTCACCTACTTGCATAGGAATTCACCAGATAAGACTCTTCCAGCTAGTCAGCAATCCTATCATGTTACTAAAAATGACCAACTTGAAAACCTTGAAGATCTCTAAAAAATTAGCATTCAACTGGGTTAATTGTGATAAGAGAATAATCTAGAGCAGAATCCCTAATATGATCTTGTTTATGGATCCTATCAAGGACATGAGGAATTGACATAATATTGATAGAAGTTGAAATACCTCACTGTCTTGACAAACCTATGAATTTTCAAATGGTAGGCCATTGAAAACTGGTGGTTTCTTAAAATAAACAAATGAATGCACCTGTTTATC
Organism: Pinus albicaulis; assembly: GCA_034641835.2. Taxonomy (NCBI): domain Eukaryota; kingdom Viridiplantae; phylum Streptophyta; class Pinopsida; order Pinales; family Pinaceae; genus Pinus; species Pinus albicaulis. The sequence continues at coordinate 884,286,687 of CM076584.1, read as the reverse complement.
ATCATTTGTGACAAAAAATGATTATTGACTATGTCATTGGTTTGATCAGATGTGAAAATATTAACAGACGAGCTACTGAAACTATAAAATTATTCTAGTTTCCAAGATGGATATGCATCAACCATATGTGTTTTATGAAAGAAATGAGTCATGTGATTTATTCCCTCGCATATAGTGGATTTCCAGCTAGAATAAAGTTGGGAAACACTCTTAATATTTCCCTCTTTCCAAATGTAAGATTGCACCAAATTGTACCTGATCATAATATGCACTAGCAAGGTGAGGACCTAAAAGATTTAAAACAATAGCTAGTGTACTTGATTAAATGAAAAAAAAAGCATAATACAAGGAGTATTTCATAACATCTAACAAAATATGGAAATATTCTCTTAAAGGAGCATCACTCAAATCAAAATCTTTCAAAAATAAACTTTCATCCGACAAGATTATGCTAAAAGGAGAAACTTGTGGGGAAACCTTAAAATGACATAGTTTAGGGATATCATTAGGATAATGAGAACCTAACATAACCATTAGCATAATTTGAAGTGCCTCAACTTCCTGACAAGTCCCTAAACTTTCAAAAGGTGAATCATTAAATTTCAATGGCAAAGTGAGACCAACAAGTGGATATAAACAACTATCATCAGAGGCATCAATGAATACGTTGTCAATAGGATTAAAAACATTAAATCCACTAATTTGATCATATTTTTTATCCAACAGATGAGAGCCTTGAAGGATTAAGAATGAGGATGAATCGATTTCAGTACTTTCTCAAACCTTTCGAGATGTAGAATCTTCCTCTTCACCTGTTAAATATTGCAAATTAAAAATATCATTAACAAGGGTTTCAATATTTTCATATTTTTATTTTGAGAAAACACCATCATGTACCTAATTGTAATTAAAATCATACATATAAAATATTTAAAGGATTTAAAGAAATCGTTGGTGTAGCAAGCCCTTCAAATAAATTAGGGTGTCATGTGTGATGTGTTAAGTATTAAGGAAGATGAAATGATTCAGGTGAAGAAACATAAATTCTGACTTAATGAGATCCCAAAATCCAATCATGAACATTAGTATCATCTTGACGAATTAAGGTATTGTTTGGTTTGTGTTATGTTCTTTCCACAAGTAGAAGCAGGGGGTGGAAGTCCCCCTTCGCTTGCATCGGGAGCAGTAGGGGGGTCACAGGGGGGAGATTGCCCCCCTTGTCCAGGGGTTTGCAAGGGGCGGGTAACCCCCTTCATAGGGTCTGGGGCAGTGCCCTCGGAAAAGAAAAAAAATGGACCCTTATTTAGGTGGGTGGACCCGCCTATGGTTTTTTGCATGGGTTTGCACATGGTTTTGGTGCATGATGGTTTTCTGCCCCTGGTATTTTGTAGATCTAGTCAAGGGAACTATGGTTATGTTCTAATCCAGGGTTAATGGATTGGGGTTTATGAATTCTTTGGCATGTATATATATGTGTTGTAAAAATAAAAGGAATATAATGAAAAATCTAGCAGGTAGTCCCGATTTTGGATCCAGGGTAAAAATCTTTGTGTATATATGTTTTATATTTTATGCTCTTGCTATTTTTTTTTTTTTTTTTAAGAATTTTTTTGCAGATAATTTATGTACAGGGTTAAAGCCTACATTTGGTATCAGAGTTGTTTTGGATTCAAGGGGATGCCTTTGTTGCTGAGGGTTTTTTTCTCGGGCATGTGGTAGACCCTGTTCAATGGGAGATCTACAAGATCAATTCTAGTGGTGAAAGAAGATGGCGAGTAGTGGAAAGATAGAGATCGAGAAATTTAATGGTCAAAATTTTGAGTTGTGGAATCTCAATATGGAGGATCGACTGGTGGATATAGATCAGTGGATCATGGTAAATCTGGGTACTAAACCAACGACAAGGTTAGATGAAGACTGGGCGAAGTTGGATCAGAAGGAAAAGAGCACAATACGTTTGTATATCTCATATTCGGTATTGTTGAATGTATCTGGGGAAGCTATGGTGAAGACTTTGTGGGTCAAGTTAGGGAATTCGTACCAATCTAAGTCTTTGGTGAATAAATTGTTCCTGCAGAAAAAGTTGTATAACCTGAGGATGAAGGATGGAGACTCGGTGACAGAGCATTTGAACACCTTCAATATTGTGGTAAGTCAGTTGTCATCTATTGATATTAAAATCTCAGATAAAGATAAGTGCATCAGTTTGTTGTGTTCTCTACCAGATTCATGGGACAATTTGTTTATTGCAATAGGTAGCAATACAACTACCTTGCATTTTGATGAAATTGTCTCAACCTTGCTGTCAGACGAAATAAAACGAAGAAATATGGAGGGCCAGAATGGAGATTTTTTGTCTATACGAGGAAGTTCCCATAACAGAAAAAAAAAAAAAAAAAAAAAAAAAAAAAAAAAAAAAAAAAAAAAAAATTCTAGTGGGAGATATAAAACTAGAGCTAAATCTAAATCTCTAGGAAAGCATTGAAGGTGTGCTAGAAATGCAGAAAGAAAGGGCACTTCAAAAAGGACTATAGATCTAAAGCTCCTGGGAAAGGAAAGGGATTTGATGATGCTTCTTCTATAGAAGTAAAAACCACATTATATGAAGGTGGGGATGTGTATTTTTCTTCTTCTTCAAATACACATGTAGATCATGAGGCATGGTTGATTGACTCAGGTGCATCCTTTCACTTCACTCCCCATAGGGATTTATTTTGCGAGTATGAGAAGTATGACGGTGGTGATGTATTATTAAGGGATGATAGGAAGGCCAGAATCTTCATAGATGGAAAATGCAAGTCTAAGATGCAAGGGGAAGGATTAGAACACTTCCTGGTGTTATGCATATTCCTTCATTGGCCAGAAAACTAATTTATGTAATCAAGAGGGATTATGCACGTGTAAAAACCATGTTCGAGAAAGATAACTGCAAGATGGTTCAAGGAGTACTGGTATTAATGAGGGGAGTTCAGATTGAAACCCTGTACAAGCTTCAGGGTAGCATTGTTAATGATGGGTGCAACAGTTCTATGTTCCTGAAAGTGGAGCAGAAAGCCTAGTGGTCTCTGGAGAAAATACCTTGCATCAAAGGCTTGGACATATTGGAGAGAAGGGCCTTAGGATATTGCATGGTAATGGTATGGTAGAAGGTATGTCTAATTTCTCTTTAGGTTTCGATTCCTGTGAGTATTGTGTATATGGGAAGCAAAATCAGGTGAGTTTTTCTTCTAGTGCTAAGAGGGCGAAAAAGATATTAGAGCTTGTACACAGTGATGTGTTTGGACCTGTGTCGGTTCCATCACTGGGTAAGTACGTGTACTATGTTTTATTCATAGATGAATTCTCAAGGAATATATGGATATATTTCTTGAGGAAGAAATATGAAGTATTTGATAGATTTAAATAATTTAAGGCTTTGGTGTAAAACTAGACGGAGAAGAAGATAAAGGTATTGAGGACAGATAATGGTGGAAATTTCTACAAGAATGAATTTGAAGAGTTCTATAAGAATTGTGATATAGCACAACAGAAGACTAATCCATAAACACCTCAGCAAAATGGAGTTGCAGAAATAATGAATAGAACGTTGATGGAAAAGGCAAGAAGCATGCTCAATGGCACCGAGTTAGGACAGGAATTCTCGGCAGAGTTAGTGGAGATTGCATGTTACTAGGTTAAAAAATCACCTTCATCAGCATTGAAGGATAAGACTCCACATGAGTTATGGACTGGTAAGAAACCCTCTCTTTCACATCTGAGGGTATTTGGATGTGATGCATGTGTACATGTTCCAAAGGAGAAAAGGACCAAGTTGGATAATAAATATGAAAGGTGCATCTTTATTGGGTAAAAGGATGGTTTAAAACATTACAAGATTTGGAACTCAAAAACAAGGAAGGTTGTGTACAGACGAGATGTGGTGTTTAGAGAGGTGAACGATGTTTTTAAACATGAAGCCCTACTAAAGAAACCTGAGAAGATAGAGTTTGAGCTAAAGGAGGATGAATCAGAATCTAAAACAAAACAAGATTCAGAAGAGGAAGAGCCACAAACTCCAGCTGTGAAAAGATCAATTCAGGAAAGAAGGAAGCGAGAAAGATATATTCCATTTGCTTTCTGTTCAAATTTTTATTTAACTATCACTGATTATCATCCCAGAACTATCAGGGAGGAAGTGGGTTCAAAGGATGGAAAAATATAGAAGGAGGCCATGGTTGATGAAATGGCATCCTTGCACAAAAATTAGGCATGGGATCTGGTGGAGTTTTTGGCTGGAAGGAAGCCCATCGAGAGAAAATGGGTGTTTAAGAAGAAGATGAATGCAGAGCGGCAAGGTGGAGAAATACAAAACTTGGTTGGTAGAAAAATGTTATTTTCAAGTGTCAAGAATTGATTTTGGTGATATTTTTTCTCTTATTTCCAAGGTTACTTCTATTATATTACTTTTATATGTTGTTGTTGCATTTGATTTTGAGGTAGAACAGATGGATGTGAAGACAACATTTCGTCATGGGGATCTAGAAGAGGAGATCTACATGAAGAAACTTGAAGGCTTTGTGATGAAGGGTAAGAAAGAACTGGTATGTAGGCTAAACAATTCTTTGTATGAGTTAAAACAGTCACCAAGGATGTGGTATCAGAAATTTGATACCTATATACAGGGACTTGGCTTCACCAAAAGAAAAAAGGATCATTGTGTGTATTTTAAATTAATTTGTGACTATGTTATTTATTTGGTCTTGTATGTGGATGATATATTGCTGGTTCGAAATGACAAAGAAATTATCTACGACTTGAAGACCCAATTTTTCTCCAAATTTGACAGGAAGGATCTTAGTGCTGAAAACTATATTTTGGGCATGGAAATTAAGAGAGATCAGGCAAAGAGGAAGCCATGGTTAAACTAGAGGAAGTATGTCGAGACAATATTGCAGAGGTTCAATATGCAGGATAGTAAACTAGTGAAGGTGCCTGTTCAGGTAGGTGTAAAGCTATCTGTTGAACAGTGTCCCAAGACACAAGAAGAAGAAGAGGATATGTCCCATGTTACATATGCAAGTGCAGTGGGTAGGGTGATGTATGCAATGGTATGTACTAGACCAGACTTTGCACATGTAGTGGGAGTATTGAGCAGGTTTATGTCAAAACCATGGAAAGATCATTGGACCTCAGTGAAGTAGGTTTTCAAATATTTGCGTGGCACTAGTGATTATGGTTTGTGCTACCAGGGAAGACTAGGATTGGACAGAGTTTTGGACATCCGTGGTTTTGTTGATGAAAAATAGGCTGGAGATCTAGACCAAATAATATCTAAAAGTGGTTATGTGTTTAGCCTATTTGGAGGTGCAGTCATTTGGATGAGTAATGGAAGACAATATATAGTGGCTCTTTCAAATATAGAGGTAGAATACATGCCAGGCACTCATGCAAGAAAGGAAGCAATTTGGTTGTAAAGATTATGTTCAAGTATGGGGTTGGTGGAGTGACCTATAAGGATATATTGTGAGAGGAAAAGTGAAACTTTCTTGGCTAATTACCTTGCTTATCATTCAGAGACAAAGCACATTGATGTTCAGTATCACTTTGTAAGAGATATGGTTGAGGATGAAAATGTGTTGTTGGTAAAGGTGGACACTTTGACGAATGTTGCAGATGCATTGATGAAGTCTGCGAGTGTTATGAAACCAGCTCCAAAAATAGAAGAAAAGAGAGATCAACACCTTAGAAATAAGCCACTTCGAGGGGAAACCTCCTTTACATTACATAAATGAACAATTATTGGATGATACAAATGACACAACCTCCTTTCTATATATAGGAGTCCATGGGGTCACAATATAATCCTAGCCGACCTAACAATAATAATGTAAGGGCACAATAATAACAATATGGGGGCTACAGGGGTACAAAAATAACAATAAGGAGGCTACAATAACAACAATAAGGGGATACACTAGTATTATAAGGACCTAACATGCCCCTCTCCTTCAAACAAGTGTTTCCCTCAACGCTTGATTATTTATGAATGATTCTGTATAAAATTATCATCCTCCCATGTGGAATATTCAATGGGTAAGTTCTTCCACTTCCTGGAATACTCTGAAATTAATCGATTTGGTAGTTTTCGAGTTCTTGTTTGTGTGACTGCTTTAGAACTTCTTTCGCTGTGATGTTGATCTTCCTGTTGTTTTATTTGGTTCTGCACCAAAGTTAGGTTATCCTTTGAGAGTTGGAGAACTTGTTGTTGATGCTCGATGTGATCTTCCACTATTTTATCATCCATATTAGCTTTCATTTGATCCTTCAAACCATCCAAATTAGCCTCCATTTTTTCTTTTAAACCATCTATTTCATCTTTTATTTCTCTTTGTAAGATCAAGATTTGTTGCACTTGGTACTGTAATTTTGATATCTCATACTGCAATTCTTCCTCTTCGTGTGTCGTAGTATAGTTTTCAGAGGGCTTAATGGGTGTGGAATTATTTTTTAGAGGCATTAAAGAACCCAATACTGATAAAAATGCTTCAATATTCCCTTGGAATCACTTCAAATTGTTTTTTCAAACAAACGTTATGCAATTTAAAAAAAAATAAACACTTGTTTCTTGATTTTTAGGAGGTCGATATTAAACCTGAATTATATTTGTGATTTCATATCTTCAATATCTAAAATTGGATCCTGTATTAGCCCTCTGAATCTTATTTCTAATTCCATAGTGTTGACCTGATTTGGATGCTTCAAGGCAAAGTTATGCCCAATCTCCCACAATGACCTAATTATGGACTGGCTCAGTAGAGCGCACTTGTATGGCGTGCCACGTGAAATTGGTTCCTCCTTCATCTCTAAAATTTATACACAGGAAACTACAGTCTGTGTGATTTCAGCCACTTTTTACAGAATTCCAATCCAATTCTCATAGAGAGAGTTATGACTATTTTCCCATAGTCACCTCTTTGAGATGAAATTCGGGAGCTTGAAAAAACCCTAACTTCCACATATTATATCTCCGAAAATATTGCGAACCAAGATCTGAAATTTTTACACACCGTTCCTTAGGATTTCCTCTTCGCTTTGTAATAATTTTAGCTTCTGAACCTTCGTAGAAAAAAAATTATAGCGAAAATTCCACGATGACCTGTTTAGGTGAAATTCACTAGCCCGAAAAAAAACCTAACTTCCACATATCATATCTCTAAAAATATTCAGAAAAAAGATATGAAATTTTTACATGAATTTCCTCAGGATTTCTTCTTTGCTCTATAAAAATTTCAGCTCCTAAACCTTCGTAGAAAAAAAATTATAGTGAAAATGTCACAATGTCCTATTTGGAGCAGCAAAACCCTAGAATCCAAAGCTTTGATACCAAATGTTTTGAAACCAACTCCAAAAATAGAAGAAAAGAGAGATCAATTCCTTAGAAATAAGCCACTTCAAGGGGGAAACCTCCTTTAAAATACATAAATGAAAAATTCTTGGACGATACAAATGACACAACCTCCTTTCTATATATAAGAGTCCATGGGGTCACAATATAATCCTAGCCGACCTAACAATAATAATGTAAGGGAACAATAATAACAATATGGGGGCTACAGGGGTACAATAATAACAATAAGGGGGATACAATAACAACAATAAGAGGATACACTAGTATTATAGGGACCTAATAGTGAGCACTGAGAAGTTCTCATGGTGTAGAGAAACAATGGGCATTGCAGGCCTAGACCAATGACTAAGCTCTCCTGTGGCCCCATGTGGAAAGAAAACAACAAGTGGGAGAATGTTAGTTTTGTGTTATATTATTTCCACGATTAGAATTAGGTGTTAAGTGGGGGGTAAGAGGGGGATGGTAGGCCCCCTTCTCATGCACGGGGCACAATAGGGGGGTCACAAGGGGGCTGAGTAACCCCTTACACGAGGTCCGAGGCAGTGCCCAGGGAAAAAAAAATTGGACCTATTTTAGGTGGGCGGACCGGCCTATGGTTTTGTGCATGGGTTTGCACATGGTTTTAGGACATGATGGTTTTCTGCCCCTAGTATTTTGTGGATCCAGTCAAGGGAACTAAAATTATGTTCTAATCCAGGGTTAATGGATTAGGATTTATGAATTCTTCGAAATGTATATATATGTGTTGTAACGCTAAATGGAATATAATGAAAAATAAAGCTGGTAGTCCCGATTTGGGATCCATGGGAAAAATATTTGTGTATATTTGTTTTATGTTTTATGCTCTCGCAATTTTTTATTTTCTATTTTTAATCATTCATTTGCAGATAATTTATGTACAGGGTTAATACCTACAGGTATTAGCATGCATGTTATGCTCTAGGGAATCAATTGAACATTTGTTATTGCCCAATACAGAGCCATTTTCATGACATGGAGGAAAACATAAGAACATATCATAGTAAGATGAAAGAAAAGTATGATCAGTTTGAGATTCATCATCATGACTATCAAAGGACAACTTACCAGTGTGATTATTTGATTGGTCTTTCTCCACTTCAGCATAGTTTATTTTATCTTATGAACCAAGACAAATTTGCTCCTTTTTAGCAAAAATTTCCTCATTACCTACTTCATCAACAAAAAATATATTCATATTAGGACAAGAATCAATTTCATTTGTCAATGAAGATGAAGGAGGATCAAGGAAAACATGGGGAACCATTTTCTCCTCCATGATATGAGGTTTTATTTGACTTACACCTGAAGAAAATGTTGGCATAATGAAATTAGGGAACACAATACTAGAACCCTATGATGACTGACTATCAATGTTCAATTAATATTTAGATTCCCTCCGAGGAAGGTTGACTAAATAATGAAACTTGCTCATTAAATGATACAAATCCCTATCTTTCTCAGGATTTTATAACAAATGTTGAGAAATATATTGGAAAAATAATTTTTAGATTCATCTGGTCTCATTTTGAGTTCATCAAATTCCTTAAATAAATCCTCGTAATTATATTCACGAAAAATAGACATAAACTCATCAAAAAACTATGTAAAAGAATGGATAGATGCGGGTGGTGAGGTCTTACACCATGACTTGATGCGACCTTGGAATTAAGTAAGAGTGAAAATTCCACATACGGAAATATCATAACACATATTGTTAGAGATACAATTTTAAATAAATTGAAGAACATGCTCAGATGAAAATACTTCACCCTCTCCATCAAACTTACTTTTTGAAAAGAGATCAATTATCTTCATAAGGACTGAAATACTTTTAATTCTAGAAAAAAAAACCCAGAAGAAGGATTTGGGAAAGAGTCATTTCAATATCAAAGACTTAAAACCAGGCTCTCGTAGGGTCAACTTGTCATGTTTCCCTCCTTCTAGTGCCAGAATTTTTTGATGAGGAAAAATGTCTCGCCAACAATTAGGGCTCCCTGATGTGAATTCCCAATTATACCTCACATTGTTTGGGATAGGAGCCCCATCAAATATGTAGGCCCAACTCCCACTATGTAGGTTTTGGTCTTGGATTTCAAATGTGGAGATCTTAGAGTGAGGGTAAGAATGAAATTCTCAAAGTAAGGGGATGAGATCAACTCATGATTAACACCCTGCAGAATGAAATACGATAATGTAACAACAAAATAACAATAAGAATCACACCTCAGGAAGGGTTAGTGAAATAAGACCATCTTAGACATACATGAATAATAAAGTGTCAGAGGTTGATTTTAAATCAATTCATAATAAGGTACCGACATGGCATGAAATAAAAAGGAAAATATTCAAAGAAAACATGCAAGCCATAATCCCTGAATTAGTTCATTAACATATTGCATACATGAAATAAGACATACAAACATAATGGAAATATATGATATCCAATACAACCACCATAAAAATGCATGGGAAACAATGTTAAAGTGAAGAACTTCTCATTATCCATGTTGCAAATTCAAGTACATATTCAGAAATTTCATCAAAGACCAATAGTGGATCATGGGCTTCTCATACCATATTTTAAATAAAAACCATAGCCTCACCACAACTCATCTACTATCTGCAAAGAGCTAAGTGCCTCTAGATCCTTAAGCACAAAAAAACTATCTAAAGCTAGCCTAGCTCAAGCACTAAAGTCCCAAAAAAACCATTCATCAGGGTATATTTAAGAAATGAGGTGATTGTTCACCTACCATGATTTTTCACCTACCCTCATGACCCTTCACCTTCCTCATGAATTTCTAATGCCTAATGACTATTGCACGCTAAAATCAATCTTAGCATATTTTTTGGAATTATGATAAGAAATATTTACATTATGATAGAAGAGAAGTTATGAGGAGAATAAATATGGTTCTTAGAAACCCTAGAGTACCTGTTTCCAATGTTGTTGCAAATTCATGGAGACTTGCATGAGCTGATGAAAAGGGTTGTGATGTTCATTTGTTGTATTGAATATATATTTGCATGTTACCTCCTTGGATGGTTAAATATCTTCCTTAAATATTTCCTTGGGTCATTTATTTAGGCCAAGTGTCATCTTTCTATGAGAGCAATACTTTCATATGCATGAAACAATAGTCCATTTGTGCCCATTTTAGCTTTTGACCAAATATAAAAGGCATCAAATGTGAGCAACCTAGGGAAGTGAACTAGGATGCGAAGAAGGTTATAGTCACTCTTATATCTATGCCATTTTCATTGAAACCTCCAGTTGCATTATCATTTGAGCGTCCAAATATTGGTCACTCCTTTTCTAGCTGACTTTTTGACTTTGGAGAATGTGCTAGCTATGTTGTGCTCTCTTTTCTAGCTTATTCATTCCTCAAATCAACATTTTCTATCTTCATTTGACCCTCTTTATGTTGGGTGTTCCACATTTAATTTCATTTGTTCTATTCAACTATCTGAATAATTCTCAACATGTGCACCCCTTTATTTAGGTCCCAAGAATATGTATATTGTTATTCTAGTAGTTGTGGCAAGATTTTGGGTCCACATTCCAATTCTCATAGAGGGCACTCCTTTATAGAAGGCCACTAAACCTTATCATCCTTCAACTTTTAAAAGGTACAGAGTTATTGTATAGGTTACATGACCCCATCATGTATGAGACTCCAGGTCTATTAATTCTTCCTCTTCTTTTACTTGCAAGTAAATTACATTGGTAAAATACATTTGTAGTTGAAGAATAAGACTAGAAACATAAAAATTAATCAAAATCAAGATAATAATTTGGACCCCTATACAGTCCTTTTCTACACCACAATATTATCAATTTATGTGGTCTGTGTAAGATCATTCTGAGTATAAATGAATAACTCTATCTTGTCACGATGATGCACCAGAAGTTACACGTCTTGAAATCGGTTAATGGTTTAGGCCTCAAGTTGAGGCCCAATTGATGAGTACACTTGAACACTTTTTCCATACATGCCACAAAACAATTTTTTCAATGTACCCATGGGCTTGATATAAAATGAATTTTTTTTTTGTTTCTCTCTGATATGTTGAACCACTATCGATTCCTGAAATTATATTTCCAACATGTGATTTCCCATTTTCATGCTTGTTATTCCTATATTTCTCCTTAGGGCTAACTTCATTGTCATCATTATGTTCACTTTCATAATCATCATAAGTTCCCTCATCTTCCAAATTTTCTTCCTCTTCAATTCCATCTTCTTGAACAAGTCCATATTTATCAATCACAATGCTTGTTCTAGCTTCCTATGCTTTGCTACCTTCAAATTTACAATAACCTTCTTGTCATAGCCTATCCAAGTAGCAGATAAAAAATAAGCTCTGATATTATATGTACTTTTAGCTGGTGCCTGGAATTCAACCATGACCATCCATGAGCCACTCTTCTCTTTCTCAACAACATCCTCAACTGCTACATTTATTTCCTTAACACTTGCACCAGAACCTTCCAAATATCCTTGAATACATTTGGAACCAACAGTAACTATAGTAGCCTCATCCATGAAACTAACCTTTTGTGAAACCCACACATTATTAGAGACAATATCAACAAGCAATAACCAATAATTTCCTTCTTTTTGAAATGGGGATTAAGGTGCATGAGGTTGATCAACAGTAAGACCCTTTCAATGATTCGAATAAATACAAGCTCACAATGTAACAATGTCACCTTCTTGAATATTTTCTTCACTTATAATCTCAAAAGTAACATCGATTGTTATGGATGGAATTGTTATAGGCCATTTTGTCACATGTAGTATGTTAGCCTACAAACTGGATCAATCAAATTCCTTTTACCCCTTGATGTCATCATGACACAAATCCCTATGCATGACACTCTCATATCCCAAATTTTATACCTGAAAACACCTTATTTTAGTCATTTTAAGGACCAATTCTCCCTGGCCTCGTACTAGACAACGTCCACCTATAGGTTGCTCCATTGTGCCCTGTGTTGATTACGTACATGTTGCTCCACTATGCACCCGTGTTGGTTCTATAAATTCAGGAAAAAGAGAAAGATTTGGGAAGCCTCTTCTTCAAAAAATCTTCCACAATTTGTAACAACTATTTAACTCAAATAAAAATTTCAGATCTTATCCTATCTTACCTTGGAGTTTATATCCCTTATCCTTTGATCCCATACTCCCATAAAGAGTGGATCGCAAGCCCTATATTGGTAAATGGATAGGAACTCCCAACTTACCTCCCTCACCTATATATTTTTGGCCATCCATAAGCTAGGTTTGGATTTTGGAGATAGAATTATATCATCATGTTTCTGCTCTGAAGAGTTATAATTACATGTATTATCTTGATTAGAGGTGCACTTTGTGTCCAAGAAGGAACAAGTCAACTTGGAGGGGCTCTTCTACAAGATCAATTCATATCTTTTTGAGATTCAACAAGATGATGAGCTTAGTGAAAATGAGTTGCCTTCACTAAGTGGGCCCGCAGGGTATTTTTAGGTGCAAGTCTATTTTTAGACTACGTCTATTTTTAGACATGGTGATCATATTTCAGAAGTTGCAAGATGATATTTGTGGATGGTTGGTCAAGTTGGAAAAATAGATGAAATTTTATTTTTAGAATATTGGGCGAATTCTATTTATAGATCATCGATCTAAAAATAGAAGTGTCGATTATTATTAGTTCTTAACATTAATCTGAGAATAAACATCAACTTATTCTCTTGGAGCACTTAATTTCAGTGCACAGATTCAGAAAATCAGTGGGCTAAATGAATTACGCAATTCCTAGGGTTTACTGGTGGTTCATGCATGGAGGACTCAGTTATAACTGAAGTGGCAAAGTTATGACAAAGTTGGAAGAGTAGTTCATGGAGTTGTTATTCAGTTAAACTCAGTTATTGGAGTTAAACTCAGTTGAGCTAGTTGTATCTACTTCAGCTGAATGATACACTAGTGAGAGTGGAGTGAATTAATTAGTTAATTAATTCACAAATAATAACTCATTAATCAACAGAACAATACAACAGTTAACTACAGTGCATGTCAGTTCCAGTGGAGACCCAGTGGAGAGATAGGTGAAAGGGCAAGATGGACTATCTGTTGTGACTATAGTGATGCATTGGTTGCACCACACACACATTGGAGTTTCCAATGAGGATTGCGTAGTGCAAGCAAGGTAGATTTGAATTCATTCAAGGGTATTCTTTAGCAGGGATTGTGTAGTGGAGGCAAGCTATCAGGTGGCAAGAAATCAGTGCATGGATTTGTAGATTTCTTCTGATTAGTGTGTGACGATTGTATTGTACTAAGAGCTTGATGTACTAAGCTTTGTATGAGATTGTTACATGATCTCCATGATACATAATATATAATAGTTGGGGTTTTCAGATTCAGGCCTTCCCGTTAAACAACTGTGTTATGTGCGATTGTTTTTATTGCTTCATGTGTTTGCAATTGATTTTAATTTCCACAAAATATTAACAGTGGAAGGATTTTGTATTTAGCAAGAAGATAAAATATTGTTAGATCAGGAGAATATGGATATATACATGCATATTTTATATAATTTCTTCATGGTATCAGAGTAGTGTTAATTCTTGAAGATTGCAATTGTGAAGAATTGTTGAGTTTGTGCTGGTGGAAAATTTGAATTTGCTTCATAAAATTCTTGGTGCGACAGTTGAGTATACATTTAAATGTCTTTCAATGGGTTGCGATTGGAGTATGCCCTTGATGGGAGCTTGAATTACATAGCCTGGAAGGATAGGATGGAGGCGGTGCTAGAGGATAATGGACTGCAGGAGTTCATCGATAGTGATGTTCCTAAGCCGGGATCTAGCGATGCTGCATTACTTGACACATGGAAAAATAAGATAGCAAAGACAAGAAGAATTATGTTGGAAGGTGTGAAGGAACATATTGTGTCCAACCTTCATGGGAAAGCCACTCCATTTGCAATGTGGAAGGCTTTGACATATTTTTTCCAAAGCAACAGCGACCAGAGGAAGTTGGCACTGAAAGATAAGCTCAGAAAAATAAAAATGTAGAAGGGAAATAGTATTCCAAAATATCTCACGAAGTTTGTCCATTGTAGAGATGAACTGGGAAGTGTGGGGATTACTGCTGATGATGAAAACTTGGTGAGCTTGGCTCTCTTGGGCTTCTGAATAGTTGGCATAACTACGAAGACTCTGTCAATGGATGAAGGAAACGGCTGGGATGGAAGTGACTTTGGTCGGATCTTATGCAGGAGGAGATAAGGTGAGGTGCCAGGGATGGCTCTTCATTGAAGAATGAAGATGAAGAGAATTTCACTTTGGCTGCCAAAGTAAGGAAAGGGAAGGGGAAGAAATTTCCTTGAAAATATGAAGCTAAAGGCAAGAAGCAGGATTTGTCCAAGGTGAAGTGTTTTCGTTGTCACGAACATGGGCATTTCGCCACTAACTTCCCACATAAGAAGAAGAACAAGAAGGTTGTTGGAGAGGCCTTAGCCTCGCAATTTGAACTTGATAAATGCTTGGTTTCAAGCTATATGGGATCGGTGTGGTATCTTGATAGTGGTACATCTTTCCATATGACAGGAGACAAGGAGTTGTTTAGTGACTTGGAGGAGAAGGACCTTCAAATGCATATAGAGATGGGAAATGATGGTCAATACAATGCAACCGACATTGGGACCATTACCTTTGAAAGGGATTCTGGTAATCCATTCTTTTTGAAATATGTTATGCATGTTCCAGGTCTGAAGAAGAACTTGGTCTCGGTCGCAATGTTGGAAGACAAAGGTTATGATGTTGTTTTTAGCAATGGAAAAATTTTCCCGCGACATAAAACAATGGGTCAAACCAACAGGCTAGGGATTCGAGTTAAGAATATCTAGGAGAACCTTTCATGAGAAGGAGAACCGTGCTTCGGTGATCCTGGAGAGAATTCACACAGACGCGTGTTGACCTTTCTCGATTGCTTCAACAGCAAAACACAAGTATTATGTTATATTTGTTGATGAATATTCTCGTAGATGTTGGATCGTATTCATGCAGAAGAAGAGCGAAACATCATCAAAGTTCTGTGAGTTTAAAGAATTGGTGGAGAAGGAGTTGAGGAAGTAAGTGAAAGCTCTATGGAGCGATAATGGTGGTGAATATATCTCAGGTGAATTCAAAGACTTCTATAGCAAAGAAGGAATTCGAAGAGAACTCATAGCGCCTCACAACCCACAGCAGAATGGGGTCACGAAGAGGAAGAAAAGAATGATCGTGGGTGTTGCACGAGCCATGCTTGAGAGGGAGCTAAACTTGCATGCAGAGGAGAGACTTCTTGTTCCCAAAGATGAGCCTCTAGATGTGGATCAGCCATAGGAGGAGATTCATGGAGTGGAGGAGTCCACTCATGCAGAACCAAACATCAGACAAGGAAAAAACCATACCATAGAAACTGAGAGACTGGAGCTTGATGCGGCACAGAATGTAGGAGTCCCTACATCATAGCACAAACAGAGACAGTCACCTGACCTATTTACTGGATACATGGCTTTGGTGAGCAAGTGTATTGTGACAGAGCCATCTTATTTTGAAGAAGCAGTGCAAGAGCCCACATGGGTAGATGCCATGGTGGAGGAGTATGACTCCATTGTCAGAAACAGTGCTTGGGAGATTGTTCCAAGGTTGGTGAGAAAATCAGTTGTAGGATCAAGATGGATCTACAAGGTAAATCAAGCTACTGATGGGAGCGTCGAGAAGTAGAAGGAAATATTTTTTTTCCCTGGGCTTCTCACAGATAGAGGGGATTGATTATGAAGAAACCTTTGCACCTATCACAAGGTATTCTTCCATAAGGAAAATCCTTGCTCTCTCAACGTAGGTGGGTTGGCACATTCATCAGATGGATGTGAAGACTACATTCCTTAATGGGATCATTTAGGAAGAGGTGTACATTGAGCAGCCTGAAGGATTTGAGATCTACAACAGCAATTCACATGTGTGCAGGCTCAAAAGAGCATTGTTTGGGATGAAACAAGGACCTTGTGCTTGGTACACATGGATTGATAGTTATTTCATTGGACTTGGCTTCACCAAGAGTGAGGTGGATGCAAACCTGTACCAAATTTTGGTGGAGGGTAAGCTTTTAATCATTGTTCTTTATGTTGATGATTTAATACTAACGGGTAATGAGCAGTTGATACACTCACGCAAGGCAGATCTTGCAAAGGATTTTGAGATGAAGGATTTGGGCCTCCTTCATTATTTCCTTGGATTGGAAATATGGCAGCGGGAAGGTGAACGTTTTGTGTATCAAGGCAAGTATTCTCGGGAGATACTAGAGAAGTTTCACATGCAAGGCTACAAGCCTATCAACACTCCTCTTCCAGGAAATTGGAGGAAAGAGGATGCTACATTGGCATAGGTAGTGGATGCCACTATTTATCGAAAGTTGGTGGGTTCGCTCATGTATTTAGTTAATACAAGACCAGAAATATGCTATGCGGTGAACCAGCTTTCACAAGCGATGGTTAAGCCTACCAAGCTCTTTTGGAAGGCAGGCAAGGATGTCCTGAGGCATCTCAGGGGCACATCTAAGTATGGATTATGGTACAGAAAGAAGGATGAGGTGAAGTTGCATGGCTTCATGGATGCAGATTGGGCAGGCAGCCCAACAGACAGAAAGATAACATCAAGAGGGATTTTCAGTATCAGATCTACGGCAGTTTCTCGGTACAGCAGGAAAAAAAGATCCGTGGCACTCAATTCAGCGGAAACAAAATACATGGCAGCAAGTCAAGCTGCATGTGAGGCTATCTAGATGAGGAAGATCCTGGTTGGTTTTTTCGGTTCACATTTAGATCCTACAGTGATACATTGTGATAATTAGAGTTGCATTAAACTCTTGATTAATCTTGTGTTTCATGATAGATCTAAAAATATTGATATATGGTATCATAATATCAGAGATTGTGTGCAGTGGAAGATCATGTTGCTTCAGTACATTCCTACGAAAGATCAGGATGCAGATATTCTGACGAAGGCGCTCACCAGGAGAAAATTCGAATATCATAGAGGCAGGATCGGGGTGAAGGATAATCCCTATCTTGTTGAGAGGGAGTGTTGAGATTCAATAAGACGACGAGCTTAGTGAAAATGAGTCGCCTTCACTAAGTGGGCCCACAATCTATTTTTAGGTGCAAGTCTATTTTTAGACTATGTCTATTTTTAGACATGGTGATCATATTTCAGAAGTTGCAGGATGCTATTTGTGGATGGTTGGTCAAGTTGGAAAAATAGATGAAATTATATTTTTAGAATATTGGGCGAAGTCTATTTATAGATCATCGATCTAAAAATAGAAGTGTCGATTATTATTAGTTCTTAACATTAATCTGAGAATAAACATCAACTTATTCTCTTGGAGCACTTAATTTCAGTGCACAGATTCAGAAAATCAGTGGGCTAAATGAATTACGCAATTCCTAGGGTTTACTGGTGGTTCATGCATGGAGGACTCAGTTATAACTGAAGTGGCAAAGTTATGACAAAGTTGGAAGAGTAGTTCATGGAGTTGTTATTCAGTTTAACTCAGTTAATGGATTTAAACTCAGTTGAGCTAGTTGTATCTAGTCTAACTGAATGATACACTAGTGAGAGTGGAGTGAATTAATTAGTTAATTAATTCACAAATAATAACTCATTAATCAACTGAACAATACAGCAGTTAACTAAAATGCATGTCAGTTCCAGTGGAGACCCAGTGGAGAGATAGGTGAAAGGGCAAGATGGACTATCCGTTGTGACTATAGTGATGCATTGGTTGCACCACACACACATTAGAGTTGCCAATGAGGATTGCGTAGTGCAAGCAAGGTAGATTTGAATTCATTCAGGCGTCTTCTTCAACAGGGATTATGCAGTGGAGGCAGGCTATCACGTGGCAAGAAATCAGTGCATGGATTTGCAGATTTCTTCTGATTAGTGTGTGATGATTGTATTGTACTGAGAGCTTGATGTACTAAGCTTTGTATGATATTGTTACATGAACTCCATGATACATAATATATGATAGTTGGGGTTTTTAGCTTCAGGCTTTCCCGTTAAAAAACTGTGTTATGTGTGATTGTTTTTATTCTTCATGTGTTTGCAATTGATTTTAATTTTCGCAAAATATTAACAGTGGTAGGATTTTGTATTTAGCAAGAAGATAAAATATTGTTAGATCAAGAGAATCTGGATATATACATGCATCTTGTATATAATTTCTACATATTTCTAGTTGTAACTCCTTCCATTTATATTAATGAAAAGAGTTATTTGTTTTCCTATATGTGATGTTATGATTTCATGTATTCCAATGCCATGTTGATCCATAAAATGAAGTATTTATATGATGCTACATATATACCATAGACCATTGGCTTTTCTTGTTTGATTATGCAGGTTCTAATTCTGATTGTGCAGGTTCTGATTGTGTAGGTTTTAATTATTATGTCATATGATAGTGTTTGTTTCACCTCTTCTTCGGACCTTCACTGTCATCTTAAGTCAAGAACGGACCTAGGAATACCTTTCATTGGGTCTCAATTGCAAAATTTGTGTCAAAACTCTCTTATTCTTAACCAACGCTCCCTCTGGTCTAGGAACAGAGCATTGCACCCTTACAGAGCCCTCTTTGTCTCTACGTTGCAAGGCACTAGTACCTTTTATGTACCTATGTTGGCCCCTGTTCATGCACAATTTTTTCTTTGTCTTGATTTTCTCTCTGATTACCCTTGTTCCAATTTCCCTTCCTTGAGTCTTTGAGTGAGATATGGTCCCTCTGAAGCCTCCAATTGGTTTTCTTTTGTTTTTATACCTTTGGTATGGATTTGTTTAAAGATTTTCCTTTTTTCTTATCATTAGGTTACTTGAAAATTGATTTTTTTTTATCATTGTTTGCTCTGATGAATTGTTGTTCTAGTCCCCATTCTGAAAGTTTATTTGAATCAGTGATTAAAATTTTCATCTTAGTTTTCTTCATTTTCAAAAATTAAGAGACTTGAAAAGAAATATCTTTGCATTGGCATTTAGGGTTTTTTCTATGCAATGAAATTGGAATAGTTGCATTGGAAAGGGGTTTCATTTTGCACATTGTTTGTTGCATATTGTTTACTACATACTCTTTGTCTATTCCCTTCCCTAGATAGATTTTCATTGAATGAGAAAGATTCCATTTCCTCATTCTAGTTTTCATTCTAGGATATTCAGGTGACATTCGCGGTGAGCCCCAAAACTAAAACTTAATCAAATATAAATATTCAAATTTAATTAATCAATCTAAGGATAATTTGTAACATTAACTAAAACATTTAGAGTTATAGGCTAGATACGTCTTCCGACACCGTTAAACATAGGAGTTGTCATTGTTTTCCAACATTGCATCCTGAGGATGAAATCTCATTCCAGGTATGTGAGTGTATAGGGTCATTCTCAATGTACCTTTGAGTATTTTGGATGAATATGTACACATATAAAGTATATGGGAACACTCTCATCGAAAAATTATGCATTAGACAACACTACTACGGATTTCACTCCCATGTATCATCGAGTATATTTTTGGAGTCCCCTATAGGCTATTATCCTCACCATACATAACTGAGTTGTTCGTGTTGTATATTGTGATACATTGAACACAAAATTCAGGGGATATTGGTTTTTGTGTGTTAAGTCCTTGGTTCTCCAAGGTGTCTATTGCAGTTCATGGTTGCTTGGTAATCCTTTATGCCTTGATTTCCCTCTTTTTGATTTATTTTTGTGTTAATTTCTAAAATTCATTAATCCAACATGGAAGAACAAAATCCCCTACCCCGTCGTTCGTGTAGAATGAAAAATAAGCTTATTCTTCCACCAAAAGCTACTCCTAGCTATCGTAAGAAGCATAAGAATACATAAACTACCAAATCTGGAACTTCTGTAATCACTTTTGGTCCTCCTTCTAAAATCGATCCACTAGAATCACCTGTCCCTTTGAGTCTTGAACACGAGATTACATCTACTCTTTTTGGTGAATCTAACACAATAGAAACAGAAATCCCTGAAACCTTATTTCTTGAGGTTATTGAACTTAAATTTTATGAGTCAGATACTTTACTTCCTGCGGTTGATGAACTTGAGGAATATCATCCATCTTCGATTGTTACTTCAGATCCTTCCCCTTCTCTTCCTTTGTCTCAGACATAACCTCCACCTATATATCTTGGACCCGACAGTGAACCTCCTCCATACGGACTTGTGAGTATTTAAGAGATCCCGCAAGAAGAGCCTCATCCCTCTAATAATTTTCATTAGAGTGAACTTCATTTTTATCAGACTGGTCCTCTTCCTCCTCTTCAGACTCCAGTACAAATTCCTTTACCTGATTCTTTGTACTCACGCGCAGATCTCTCGTGGAAATATTCATTGGGGTTGTTAACAATAACTGGATCTAATCTAACCTCTCATCCTATGTTCACCACTATGGTTGAGACATCAAATTTTTCTTCCTCGTATATGTTTATGACATCACTAGAAACACATATGTATGGTTGCTTGTTCGTCCCACCAATTTACTAGTCTTTCTCTGGTACCTTCTAGTCCTTGGACCTCTCCTGTGTCACCTAATTCGGGAATTACATCTCATGCTTCTCTTATGAACGCCACTCATACTACTCCTTCTCCTCCACCTACACATACAATTGAATAGCATGATTTATGTTAGTGGGAAAGGTTATCTTCAACAGTCTAACTCTCCTTATGTTGGGTATCCTCCATCTAGATCATAGTTGCCTCCATAATCCCCTCCTCCTTTGGGAGGGGGGAAACATGTTGTTGGTATACCTCAAGTTGGTAATAAGCCTTATTATAATCCTCCTTATCCTGGGAGGGTTGTCAATGTTTGGAAACCTACTTTTACCATCCAACCTGGTTCTTTTTGGGACTGATTGTTGAATCCTCAACCTGTTCCATCTTCATCTCAAATTCCTATTTATCTATCTATACCTAAACAAGCTCAAATACATGAAATACAAACTTTACAGGTTTTTTTTGCATCACAAACTATTTTGTCGGTATCTGTTACCTCTCAAGTTCCACTTACCGAGCCTTTACAAGGTAGCCTACAGTCTCAGTCGCTTGGGCAAGGTACTCCTCAAATTCCAATAGGACAAAATGTGTATAGTATGGTGCAGTCCCAATTGAAGCTACCTTATCCCGGGATGATAGAAAATCCTTTGGGGGGGGCAATATAGACCCTATCAGGGCATTCCTCAAGTGCCTTTTCAGGGCCAATACATCCAAACCCAACCATTTCATCCTTTTCAGTTATCCTGGAGCTATTCAACAAGGTTACACATATGATGGTTACCAGATTCCTCCTTATTATGGTGCCCAGGTTCCTCTTTATTATAATCCTCCTTATCTAGGAACACAAGTACCTGTTTCTCGAGCTATTCCTTCTTATCTAGGATATACTTCACTGGATTTCAACTAGCAGTTACCTTTCATGGTGACTCTTGAATTGCTAGATTTGACTCAGCTTACCAACAATCCCATTATTCATTCACCTTGGTGGCTGATAATTCCTACCAAATTTCCTTCCGATATCCCAAAATTCAATGGCAATCCTAGAGAAGACCCGTCAACCCATGTCATGACATATCATCTGTGGTGTTCTTCGAACTCCCTTAATGATGTTTCCATATGATTACGTCTTTTCCAACTTACTCTTAAACGTACTGTAGCTAAATGGTACATTGATTTACCTAAAGCTTCATTTCATGATTTCATACCACCTTCCTCACGTGTTTCAAGTTACCCATCTGGTATGAAACTAGAACGGAACTTTTGACCAAGTTTAAACAATCCAAATCCACTCACATTTTAGATCACATTCATGAGTGGTGGCATCGTCACCGATTGGTTAATACTTTTGTTCCAGATCAATTGTTAGCAGAATGGTTCATCGAATCCTTGTTTCCATCTATCACGGAGGATGTATCCAAAGGAAGAATCACGACTGAAGAGAAATTAATTTCCCGTGCTTAGTATTTGGACCTCATCTATACCAAATATGGCATTCTCTATGAAAATATACCATAGGCTCCGAGAACTTCGAATATTGTTCCTTCCACTCCTGGTAAATAATCTCATGTTGTGGATGGCATCATTTGTTTTGCCAGTTCATAAACAGTGAGAAAACCAAATGGTGTTTCTCTCACTATTTTTTCCTAAAAATCTTAATCCAATCCTCCTATGACTTCTTCTTCTGAGATAAATTTTGTTTCACCTGATAAAGGAAAATCTAAAAAAGAACCAGGAAGTAAGAACAAAGGGAAAGGAAAAAAGAAGAAATATTCTTCACAGTAAGAGAAACAAACAAATCAATCCTTTGATGAGAAACGAAAGCCTCGCTACCCATGCTTGATTTGCAACGAGGAGCACTTTACTCGTGAATTTTCTCACCATACAAAATTGAATCAGTTTCTGAAATCCTCCACTTATCCTATTGTGTTGACCAACCGTTTCCTAATAAGGAGACCAATATGGTTGCTCGAGACCCATCTTCCTCTAACACGGTTTTAATGCTTTCCCCCACGAAACACAAATATGATGTTATGGTGGCTAATCGCAACAAGGAGTATGTTAGTGTGAATATTTCGAATGGTCGGGCTACTGATTAACCCACAATTTCGGCATCACCTCCATCTAATCCTCATCCACCTTTGATTACTACGGAGTTAACTATTAAGCCTACAAAGGGTTCAACCCTCATGCCAAGGCTGCTCAAAATTACAATGTAGTTGAGGACTTGGCTCAGTATCGATCATTTATGCCAACCTTAGAGGTGTTGAAAAAATTCCCTGCCTAGGAAAAGGATTTTCTTTCAACTATTGGATGTGTGGATCCTTCAAATCCCAAACTAGTTTTTTTTAGACCTGAAAAATATACTCCTCGCCTTCCATCTAAATTATCTTTTATCATCCAGGTCATCGTCTATGTTAATAATGTTCATCATTATATTGTGGAGGAGGGAGCCTTGACTTGCATCATATCTATGTCTTGCTGGAAAGTGATTGTATCGCCTCAACTGAGTTAGTCACCTACCACAATATTGAAATATTTTGATGGAAGAACATATAAGCCTTGTGGTATTCTGAATTATTTACAAGTGGAATTAGGGGGAAATATTGTATATATAGAATTAGAAGTTATCAACGGAACTCTTGATTATAATATTCTGTTGGTTCGCACATGGGTTTACACTATGACTGCAGCCATTTTGAATTATTTCCATATGATCGTCTCTCTGCATAAAGGCAAGATTGTGTCCATCGACCAACTCAAAATTTTCGCCTTTGATTCTCATGTTACTGGAAGTGTACTTCTTTTAGGGGAAACTCTACATTATTATCAACATGTCGCGGTTGGACTGTTGAAGGACTCTTCACTCATGGGGACCTTTTTTCTTCCTCCTCCTCTTCTTCCCGACAACTCATCTTCAATTGCTTATATCAACATGATATCATCTTCTACTATCCAAAATGATTCATGGATAATACTAGACGAAATTGACATCAACATTTTTGGCGACCAAATTCCACTTAACTTTATTGAACTTGATTACGAAGCTTTGTATTCATATTTTTCAGCTCGTACCTTTTCTTCGATCAATTTGGTTGATCGATCATTGAATTATGGCATGTCCTTTGATCCATTCTCTTGTGTATTTTTTACCGGCGAGAGCATCATGGAGATCATGATCCCAGACGATGCATCGTGGGATGATCATCGCCATCATTCCTCCTTACCATATTTCATTGTGGGTAATCTAAGTGATGTTTATCTACGCAATTTCCTCAGATATTTCGCAAGTTACATTTCTATCCATGAAGTCGATTCCGAGAAGAATCTCTCAAATATAGAAGAGACGATACCTCTTGATATTTTTGTTAAACTAGGTGTTGTCGAAAATCTACACATTGGTGTGTCTTTCTCTCCATCTAAGATTGAGACCTATAAAGCCATTTTTTGGGAATTTCATGATGTCTTTTCCTAGACCTATGAGGAGATGTTAGGTATCGACCCAAATATAGTAATGAAAGAAATTAAAATGTATCCTAATGTTAAACCAATCCTAAAATTCCTCTGTTCAGTCTATCTGAAGAAGGTTATCATGATTAAGAGTGAAGTTGAAAAACTCCTTCATGCTAGTTTCATCTACCCTACTCCTCTCATTGATTGGGTGTCTAAGATTGTCCATGTCATGAATAAATAGGGGACTATCCAAGTATGCGTCGATTATTGGGATGTGAATCGCTCTTGCCCTAAGGAAAACTTCCCAACCTCATTCATCGACCAGATTGGTGATGAATGCACTAGTTGAAAAATATTTTCATTGAAAGATGGTTTCTACAAATATAATAAAATCAACATTCTCCCAGCGGATCAACCTAAGACTAGATTTATTTGTCCCTGGGGTACATTTTCCTACTGGAAACTCCCATTTGTTTTGAAGAGTGTTGGGGCCATGTTTCAACAAGCCATGGATTACAATTTTCATGATATCAAACACATCTTTCAACCCTATTTGTATGATCTCCCTGATCATTCAAAGTATCTGGGCGATCACATGATGCATCTTAGGGCCATTTTCTTACAGTGTAGATACTATAATATTAGATTTAATCCACAAAAATGTGTGTTCTATGTTAGTTCTAGATGAATTCTAATTTTTTTTATTTCAAAATAATGAATTCGTATTGATCCTCTGAAAGTACAAGAAATCATTGACCTACCTGCACCTTCTTCACTCGTTCAACTTCAACGAATTCAAGGGAAAGTTAACTTCTTGCGACGATTTTTCCCTAACTGTGCTAAGTTAACTAAAGGATTCACTCGTATTCTTATGAAAGGGGTTCCCTTTGATTGGGATAATGCATCTTAGAAAGTGTTTGATTCCGTGAAAGACGTATTGGTTTGGGAATCTCTATTGTATCCCCCTGATTACCATCATGACTATTTCCTCTATCTAGTTGTTGCAATTTCTACTATAGCAATGGAATTGGTCCAAGAAGACCATGTAGGGACAGAACACCCCATATATTACTTGAGTCAATATCTCAATGATATTGAGATTTGGTATATTCATGTCAAAAATTTAGCTTTGGCAGTCGTTCAATCCATCAAAATTTTTCACCGTTACATCTTGATCTGGAAAACTATAGTTGTTTCAGATTATAACCCTATGACATACATTTTGTCACATCAATTGTTGGGGGGGTGAATAATCTAAATGGATTGTCATACTGCAATATTTTGACCTGGAATTCATCAATCCCATTCAAATAAATCCTTGGTTTTCTCTCAGCTTATGTGTCACCTTCCTTCCCCTCATTCTGAATTAGAATATGAAAATTCTATCCCCGATGAATTGTTTTTTATTTTATTTTTTAATCTGACTCGTGGTATGGAGACACTCTAATTTATCTCTAGACCTATACTTTCCAATCTAATGCCTCTCGCCCCAAGCAGTGACGTATTCGATACCAAGCCAAAGATTACATCATCATTGGCAACAATATTTATCGACATTGTATCGATATGATCCTACGAAGGTGCCACACACATGAGGAGGTAGAGAAAGTCCTTAATGAATGCCACTCAGGGTGTGTGGAAGTCATTTATCTAGCTATTCTACTGCGCAGAACATCTTACGTGTTGGTTAATTCTAGCCCATTGTTTTTCGAGACTATATTCTCGATTTCTGGAAGTGTGATGCATGCCAAAGTTATGATCGTAAGGGTCGTGATTTGTCTGCTCCATTGTATCTCGTTATCATTGTTGGACCATTTGAAAAAAGGGGTATCAAATTTATGACATGTAACCCTCACTCGGTCAGGGGGAGTGGTTATATCATTGTTGGGTATATTATTTTACCAGATGGGTCAAGGCAATGCCTACATTTAACAAGATTGGTGAAACGGTTTCATATTTCTTTTTCAATCACGTTATCACACGGTTTAGTGTTATGCAAGACATAATTATGGATCACGGAAATAATTTCTGAAATCATATGATGATCAAACTAACTTCCAAGTTGGGACTTTCCCATGAAATTTCCACTCCCTACTATCCTCAGACTAATGGACAGGTTGAATCTATCAATAAAGTTCTTAAGACTATGCTTCAACGTATGATAGGGGTCCACAAATCGGACTAAAATTTTATTCTTTACTGCTGTGTAACCAGCTTCAAAAATAGAAGAAAAGAGATATCAACACCTTAGAAATAAGCCACTTCGAGGGGAAACCTCCAATACATTACATAAATGAACAATTCTTGGATGATACAATTTACAAAACCTCCTTTCTATATATAGGAGTCCATGGGGCCATAATGTAATCCTAGTGGGCCACAATGTAATCCTAGCCGACCTAACAATAATAATTTAAGGGCACAATAATAACAAAATGGGGGTTAAAGGGTACAATAATAACAATAAGGGGGTTACACTAATAACAATAAGGGACTATACTAGTAATATAGGGACCTAACATGCCCCTCTCCTTCAAAAAAAGTGTTGTCCTCAACGCTTGAGTAGCTCTGGGTGCTTTCGTATAAAATTCTCATCCTCCCATGTAGAATCTTCAGTGGGTAAGTTCTTCCACTTGATGAGATACTCTGAAATTGATCGATTCCGTAGTTGTCGAGTTCTTGCTTCCATGACCGCTTCTGGTTCCAATATGATTTTTCCTTCCTCATCAATTTCTGGCAATATTGTTTGAACTGGAAGATTTTCTCCTATAACCTTCTTTAAGCATGAAACATGGAAAACTGGATGTACTCGCAAAGAAGCAGGAAGCTCCAATTTGTATGCCATAGTACCAATCTTTTGCAACACCTTGTAAGGACCATAGTACTTTGGCGATAATTTATTATCCTTCTTATTTTTCTTGAGGGACATTTGTTTGTATGGTTGTAGCCGTAAAAATACCCAATCTCCTACATCAAAACTTCTCTCGCTGCGATGTTGATCTGCCTGTTGTTTCATTCGATTTTGTGCCAAATTCATGTTATCCTTTAAGAGTTGGAGAACTTCTTGTTGATGCTCGATGTGATCTTCGACTGCTTGAACCTTCGAATTTTCCCTTAAAGATGATGTAATCGATGGTGGATGATATCCATAAAGTGCCATAAATGGGGTCATTTTTGCTGCAGGATGGAAGGAAGTGTTATACCACCATTCAGCGAGAGGTAACCACTTGACCCATTGTGTTTGTTTATCAGATACAAAACAACGAAGATATCCTTCCAAACATTTATTACTATCTCAGTTTGACCATCATATTGAGGATGATAAGATGAGCTATAAGCTAATTGATTACCCAAACAAGAAAATAACTCCGTCCAAAAATTTCCAGTAAAAATGGGATCTCTGTCGCTCACAATAACCCTTGGGCTTCCATGTAGCTTTTGAATTCTGTCCATAAATGTAGTAGCAACTGTATTTGCTTTAAATGGATGAGATAATGCACAAAAGTGTGCATACTTGGTAAGTCTATCAACTACCACCATGATGACACTCTTTCCTTCGGACTTAGGTAAACCCGTGATAAAATCCATTGAAATCTCCTCCCAACGTTGACTTGGAATGGATAAAGGTTGTAGAAGTCCCGGGGTCTTAATTGTTTCCACTTTATTCTGCTGGCAAACCAAACATTCCGCCACAAACTTTTGAATATCAGATTTAAGGCCATCCTAAAAAAATTCTTTCTTCACCCTGTGGTAAGTTTTTAAAAATCCTGAGTGTCCTCCTAAAGGAGAAGTGTGCAATTCCAGAAGAATATTTTGTTTTAGTTTGGAATTCTTACAAATATATAAGCGATCTTTGTACCATAAGGAATCATTTTTCCAACTAAATGTATCAGATGTACTAGGATCTTGCTGCAACTTTTGAATGAGTGTCCATACATCTTTTTCCATCTTCCATTCATCTCTTGCTTCGGTTATCCAATCTGGTTGGATAATAGAAATGGCACAAAGCAATGCTTCCACCTCTTCATTCTTTCTTGAGAGTGCATCTGCAACAACATTAAGTTTTCCTTTTTTGTAGATTATTTCAAAGTCATAGCCCAACATCTTTGTGACCCATTTTTGCTGCTCTTCTGAAGATAGTCTTTGTTCCAAAAAATGTTTAAGACTATCATGATCAGTTTTTACCTTGAAGTGTCTTCCCATTAGGTAAGTTCGTCGTTTCTTTAGTGCATGCAGTATTGCTAACATTTCCTTCTCATAAATAGGTTTCTGTAAATACTTTCCTTTGATTGAACAACTTTCAAAAGCAATGGGTCTTCCTTCCTGCATTAAAACTGCACCAATTCCATTTCCTGAGGCATCACATTCCACAATAAAGGTTTTTGTGAAGTCTAGCATAGCTAAGACCGGTGCTAGGCACATTGCCTCTTTAAGATGTTCAAAGGCCTTAGTTGCTTCAGGAGTCCATGAAAATGCATCTTTCTTCAATAATGTTTTTAGAGGTGCTGCTATTCTCCCATAATTCTTAACAAACTTGCGATAATACCCTGTTAACCCGAGAAATCCTCGCAACTTCTTTATGGTTGTGGGGACTTTCCATTCCTTAATGGCTTTAATTTTGTTAGGTCTACTTTAACACCCTCGTGAGATACAATATGACCCAGATATTCCACCTCTTGTACTCCAAAGAAACATTTGGATTTTTTTGCATATAATTGTTTCTCCTGCAATAGTTTGAGCACCCTGTCAACATGTTCAACATGATCCTTCCAAGACCTGCTGTAGATTAGTATATCATCAAAAAATACAAGCACAAATTTTCTAAGGAAGGGTTTGAAAATGGAATTCATCAACCCTTGAAATGTAGAAGGTGCATTGGTAAGGCCAAAAGGCATGACCAAAAATTCATAATGACCTCATGAGTTCGAAATGTTGTTTTTGGAATATCTTCAGTCTTCATTCTAATTTGATGATATCCTGAACGAAGATCCAACTTGGTAAAATAAATTGCTCCATGTAATTCATCCAATAATTCATCAATCATGGGAATGGGAAATTTGTCTTTAATGGTGAGCTTATTGAGCTCCCTATAATCTGGACACATTCGCCATGATCCATCCTTCTTGTGTACCAATACTACAGGAGCAGAGAAAGAACTTTGACTAGGTTGAATTATACCCGCCTCTAACATTTCTGCAATCATACGTTCAATTTCGTTCTTTTGGAAGTAAGGATATCTATAAGGCCTAATGTTTGGAGGAACACTTCCTGGAATCAAATGAATAGCATGATCATGATCACGAATAGGTGGGAGTCCTTTGGGAGTTTCAAACACCTTGGAATTATTTTCCAAGACTTGTTGGAGATCTGCAGAAATAGATGATTTTGATGTTGGAACTTCTAGTGAGCATAATTGTGCAATTACGCCTCGTTGTTCTTTCTTTAGAAGCTTTGTCATGACATTATAGCTTATTATCCTTCCCGGCTTCCCTTCAATACCTCGTAATTCGACTTCCTTTCCTTCTGAAAAAAATTTCAAGAAAAGTTCTTGAAAATTAAAAGCTACCGTCCCCAAAGATTGTAACCATTGTACTCCTAGTACAACATCAGCACCTCCCATAGGAATGGAAAGCATTGGACTAGTCAATAAATATTCCCCCATGGTTAGCTTGATATTATGGCATTTTCCAGAGAAATTTATAGTTCCTCCATTCGCAACCATCACTTGACATTCTGGTGCTGGGTATAGGAAACAATTTAATTCCTTGGCTACCTTATAATGAATAAAATTATGGGTGCTACCTGAATCAATCAACACTATTACCCTTTTCTTCTTTATATTTCCTTCTATCTTGAGAGTTTGAGGAGTGGTAATTCCTGCCAGCGCATTACATGATATGGTCGGATTCATTTCTTCTTCTTCTAGGGGTGGTTCCTGGTGTAGATCCTCTTCTTGTTCATTTTCTTCTTATTCTTCACAATCTATGTAAAATAATTTCTTCTCAGCACACTTATGACCTTTAGTGTATTTGCTATCACAACTATAGCAAAGCCCTTTTGCTCTTTTTTTCTTCCAATTGTTGTGGTGTCAACCTTGTAGGTTGTGGAAATCTAGGCGTAGCAACACTTCCTTCTTTATAGAATTGAGTGGTAGGCTTCCTTGTCGCCATAATTTTACATTCAACTTTTCTTTCCAACCTGAATGCCTTCTCCAATGAATCAAGTTCCAAAACGTGAACTTCATGTTGGATGTTATCCTTTAAAGTGACTATGAAGAGATCAATCCTATGTTCCTCTGGAATATCAGTTACCCTTATATTCAATTTTTGGAAGTCCTCAATGTGTTGCCCCACTAAACCCTTTTGTTTGAGATTTATAAATTGGCTAAAGAAGGTGTTGATCATTGTATCCTCATAATGTGCTATCATTTCCTCCGTAAAAATTGACCAAATGACAATTTTTTGACGGGAGCAAAGCCATCAATACCATACAAATGTATTTTGTTCTAAATGTAAAGTTGCAATGTGTACCTTTTGTGTGTTTTGCACATTATGGAGATCAAAATATTGCTTCATCTGTAGCATCCATGTTACAGGATCCTTTCCATCAAACTTCCTCATATCAATTTTTGGAATATGGTGGTTCTTCTCTCCAACTGTAGAGTTTATGAAATCACGATTAACATTTATTTTGTTCTCATCATGAGTTTCCTCTACTATCTTTTCACCATTAGGAAACATTTCTTGTATCAACTTTGCCAAAACTTCAATGTCTACTTTTATATCCTTCTTCATGTTTTCCATGTTGTCTTTCATTTTTTCATCGATCTTAGCTTCCATGTCATCCATCTTAGCTTCCATGCCCACTTCCATGCCATCCATCTTAGCTTCCAAACCATTCATCTTAGCTTCCACATCTTTCTTCAAACCATCCATCTTAGTTTCCACGCCTTTCTTCAAAACTTCCATTTCATTTTTTGTTTTTCTTTGCGAGAGCGAAATTTGTTGCACTTGCGCTTGTAATTTTGATATGTCATGTTGCCATTCTTCGTCTTCATGAGTCATAGTAGAGCCTTCTAAAGGCTTAATGGGTGTTGAATTATTTTTAGGGGCCATTTTAGAATCCAATATTGATATCTATTCTACAATAAGCCCTTGGAATCAATTCAACTTGATTCTTCAAACAAGACTTATGCAATTCGGAAAAAAAAAATACACACCTTTTACTTGCTTTGAGGAGCTAGATATTGAAATTGAATTATCTTTGTAATTGAAAATCTTCAATATCTGAAATTCAGCCCTGTAGTAGCCCTCTGAAGCTTCTTTTAAATGCCACAGGTCTGATCTAATTTGGATTCCCCAAGACAAAGTTGTGTCCAATCTCCCACAATGACCTAATTTTGGACTGGTTCAGTAGAGAAAACTTTTAGGACTTGCCACGTGTCACTGTTTCGTCCTTTGTCTCTAAAATTGATATCCAAGAACCTACAGTCCGTGTACTTGTGACCTGCCCACTACAGCCTCAATCTGATGCTCAGAGAGAGAGTTATTGAAATTTTCCCACGATCACCTCTTTGTGATGAAATTCGGGAGCCTGAAAAATCACTACCTTCCACGGATCATATCTCCAAGAATATTGTGAACCAAGCTCTGAAATTTTTTGAAGAGTTTCCTCAGGATTTCAGCTTCACACCCTAACAATTTCAGATTCTGACCCTTCATAGAAAAAAATTTATAGCGCAAACTCCACAATGACCTGTTTAGGAGCCTGAAAAAAGACCTAACTTCCATAGATCATATCTCCGAAAATATTGCGAACAAGCTCTACAAGCTCGAAATTTTAGAAAATCTTCCTCGGGATTTTGTGGCTTCGCACCCTAAACATTCAGCTTCTTAGCTTAAATGAAAAACATTTATAGTGAAAATTTTGATAGCTGACTGGAAGCGAAACCACATAGATCAAAAGCTACGACACCAAATGTTGTGTAACCAACTTAAAAAATAGAAAGAAAAGAGATATCAACACCTTAGAAATAAGCCACTTCGAGGGGGCAACCTCCAATACATTACATGAATGAAAAATTCTTGGATGATACAAATTACAAACCTCCTTTCTATATATAGGAGTCCATGGGGCCACAATGTAATCCTAGCCGACCTAACAATAATAATTTAAGGGCACAATAATAACAAAATGGGGGTTACAAGGGTACAATAATAACAATAAGGGGGTTACACTAATAATAATAAGGGACTATACTAGTGATATAGGGACCTAACATTTACGCTGTCTTTTGGGAATACCAAACCTCAGTGAGTACTGCTACTGGATTTACACCCTTTCAGTTGGTTTATGGTATGGAAGAGATCCTCCTAATCGAATGTGATATTTCATCACTCAAAATAGCTATCGAGCTTCATCCTTCCACTTATGTAGAAGAGGAACTTCTTTTACATATGACTCATTTGGATGAGACTTGGTGTGATGTCGCTATAGCTAATGAAGCTCATAAAAGACGTATCAAGGTGAAATATGACAAAAGTGTCAAGCCTCGTATCTTCTCATAAGGAGACCTTGTTCTTTTGTATGACCAAGAAGATAATAATTTAGGTTCAGGAAAGTTCCAACCAATGTGGTTAGGTCTATATATTGTCAAGTGTGTCCTTACAAAAGGAGTCTACTAGTTACCTAATTTTGACGAAATCCATTTGGTGTAGCCTAGGAATGGGTTGCACCTCAAAAAATACTATGCTTGACCTCATGCATAGTACATTGTTTAAATATTGTTTATAGGTGTGTTGATTGTATTTTCAATGTGTCCCTTCAGAGTTTCCTATGGTTTTTGTTGATCCTTTTACATTTTGTTTGCAGATGTCAACATCCCTCGAACCATACATCGGTTATGTTGATGGCACTAGGCATAGTACTCGAAATCTATCCTACGCATCATGGGCTATATTTGCTCCAAATGGTGATTTAGTGAGTCTACAAGGGATTTTTATCGGTCACTCTACCAACAACATTGTTGAGTATAGCGCAATGATTGAGCTATTGTCTCATGCTATTGCACATACTATCTATTGTTTAGTCATCAGACTTGACTCACAACCTGTGGTACTACAATTGGCCAATGTTTATTCAGTCAGAATTCCTACCATCCTTCACATGTTCTTAAGGGTTAGCCTCCTAGAAATACATTTTCATTTCATCAAGTATCAACACATGTCTAGAAATTTAAATACACTGGAGGATGCACTAGCTAATCATGTTTTAAATATACATTTGCAACGAATGTAAATAATTTTCAATACACATCACATAAATTTAAAACAACAATAGGAATATATATATATATATATATATATATATATATATATATATATATATATAAGTTTTTGGTTTTACAAAATTTGTGTCTGGGACACAAATGGCGACACAACCTACATAAAAAACTATATGCAAATAAGACTATGAACCTCAATATACTAATAGTTCTAATAATACTGTGTTATTGCACGAGCCATCTTGCGTAGTAGCCGACCGATACGACTAGGCCCTTCGATAGTGTATAAATAGAGTCGCATAGGTATCTGATCGGACATGATCACATCAATCCTGTGTCATCCCCTCCAAGTGGCACTCCACCTCTGCTAGGGTCTCTACTACATCAAGATCCTGTAGTGCATCTCATCTTACTGCGGTAACCTGTGTTTGTACTAAAGCCTCCTGTGGCTCTCTTGCACGACAAATATATGAAGCACCTAGAGGTTAAACAAGTCCAACATCTGCATGAAACAAATCAATAGTTTAGTCAAAAAAAAAAAAAAAAAAAAAAAAAAGTTGTAACAAAAATCTTAAAAACTTTTAAAATGGTTCAAATATCTTACCCATAACACCCCATTTCTCACCCTTACGAAGCACGAGCTCAAGGTCATCAAGGAAATATTCTCCTATGTACGGATAATCATCAATCATAATCAATTGTTTACATAACCACCTTGAGAAGGTTGATGTAAAAATGGTCGTTGATGGACTTGCATGTCGATCCATAAGTTCTATACACCTCCTCATCCATGGAACCCTAACATAAATGGGCTTAAGCATGATATTTTGAGGCTATAATAATGGAATATTCTCTACGGCAAAGAAATCAAAATTGAATCATAGCCAAATTTTTTTCACTTTTCCGTATTTTGCCTTAAATAGCTGTTCCTTAGTGTTGACCTGTACCTCCTCGCTCCAGTTTAATATTGTTGGCTCTATACACTGTTGAACCCTTAGTTAAACTGAGAGGGGGGGGTGAATCAGTTTAACACATTCATGGACTTTTAAAACCTTTCATTAAACTTCATTAACACCTTCATTTCATGATCAACATAATATGTGAGCAATCTTTATTTGTGAGCAGCAATTAATAAGCAGATTAGATAATGTACCAACAAGCTTAATATGTGAGCAGCAAGTATTAAGCAGAATAGATATACCATATCAACACATAGACATCATGCACATAGACACCAGATATAAGTGGAAACCCATAAAGGGAGAAAACCACATATTATTGTTGTTGTGATGCAAAGGCAAGCTCCAACTCCCTCTGCCCCGATTTTTGTGAGCACAACCTACGGGGCTCAACCTCAGTTACGTAGCTACAACTTGTTTGTATTGTCCATCACATCGATTTCCACTGTAGAGGCACCAACCTACAGGAGGCTCCAACCTCAGTCAGCTACAACTGACATTTTATCAAGCTACAAATTGATGTGTAAGCACCAACTCCCATCTATTTTCTGCAGGCACCAACCTACAGGAGGCTCCTACCTCAGTCAGCTACAACTGACAGCTATCAAGCTTCAACTTTATAGGGAAGCTCCAACTTCCTCAATTTATCAACCGAAATGTTTGCTGATTTACCTTAGATATCAACTCTGTTATGTAGCATCTCTTTCTGCTCTTCTTTTCTTAATCTTCTCTGCCTCACTCTTCTATACTCTGCATTCTCTATATTTACTCTCTCTAACCTCTCTATGCATATCAAGATGATATTAATTATAGAGAATTCTTGATGACTGTTTGTATTCCTCAAGGAATTCGAAATGGATAGCCATACCTCTTAGTCTTCTACCTTCTCATTTCTTTTTCAGCTTACTCAGAAAAATGTAACTGTAGGTGCTTATTTTAATATTACAGTGGGATTTTGTTTTCTTCCGGAGACTTGCCAATGCATCACAACAATATAAATTAAAATTATTTACATTCAATTACAATGAGAACTCCAGCTCACTCATTTAGCCTCTTGGCTAGCTGCACATTTGTCTTTTCTTTTACTGTGTCTCTGTCCCTTTCGGCTCTGTTTGCTTCCTTATTCACTGTCGCAGGGTAACGGCCATATGCCATACATTTGTAACTGTGCTTTTTATATCAGCGCTTTCTATATATATATTGTAAATGCTGACTTTAAATCTGGGAAAATTCCAACACTTTACACACAGCAAGTGTCTTGTTGATGTGGTGAGTTCTGCAAGCGGAACATACATACACCACGGCCTTTGTTTTATGGCCCGATGCGATTACACACATCGCAATCGTTTTATATTAACAATCGCCCTCCACCTTAAGCCGAGGTCCGTGGGTCCACAGACCACGCGGCACATTTCAATACAATCGCAACAACGTTTTATATAACATATGTAACTTCTGGCAATTAACTGCTGAGAAATCATTTTAATACATAAAATGTACTTACGGGCCCACTCACCGATCTTTCGATGCGATGTATCCCTTCTCGACTTCTTCCGATTGTGATTAATCGCAATCACAATTTCTATTTGAATGTACCGATATCCCAATGCTCTGATGCTCTGATTTTGATGATTCACTGTTATGACGAAACTTAAACATATATTAGCCAAGGTTTATAAACCCATCGGGTCTGGTCTTTCATCACAATCGCAATTCTTTGTTAACATGCTCTGCTTGCAAACTTTCTCCGATGCGATTGGGTGAGGGTCCCACCATATCGAATCTTTGTTTGTTTTAAAACCAAGCGTTAAAACCTTTGGTTCTTTTGATCTTGCACCAGAAGATATAATACATATGCTTTGTATTATACCTTTGGTCCCTTACGGTCCCACTTGTTGAACTTGTTTTATCATTCGATGCGATGGCATATTTTAATGCCAGAATTTAAACATATTTGAATCATAGTTCATATACCCATCGGGTCCGGAGCTCAATCGCAATCGCAATCCTTTAATATCGTTCTCCAACAGTCTGCTTCTTTCCGATGCGATTGACCACTGTTCACTACATTTTTCCAATGCGATTGGAACTAGAACTCAAACACATATTAAACATGATTTATAGACCCATCGGTTCCGGGCTTCAATCGCAATCGCAATTCTTTTAATATATTTCTTCGAAGTTTTGCTTTTGTCCGATGCGATTGAACACTGTTCACAGCATTTTGCCGATGCGATTGGAATTGGAACTCAAACACATATTAAAAATGATTTATAGACCCATCGGGTCTGGGCTTCAATCGCAATCGCAACCTATTGTTAGCCTGTTCCGCTACCCTTATAATCTCCAATGCGATTGGGAAGGGTCCCACCTTATGGTACTTTGGTTCTGATAATAAAGCGCTCCATATAGATTAATATATATGCTTTGGAATTTTGTGCATAAGGCGCAATATATGTAAATACGCTGCATATATACTCCAGCGTGGGTAACGATTCCCGGAATGAGATTTATATATATAATTTACTGCTTGGGTTATACGATTCCTAGAATTGTGTTTATGTATCATCCAGTTGAGGTAGCGATTCTCGGAATTAAAAAATGGCTCTGCCTCTACTGTGATAACAGCTCTACCTCTGCCTCTGCCTCTGATAATGGCTTTGCCTCTGTCTTTGCTGTGATAATGGTTCTGCCTCTGCCTCTGCTGTGATAACAGCTCTGCCTTTGCCTCTGCCTCTGATAACGGCTCTACCTCTATATTCGCTGCCTCTACCTCCACGACTCTGCCTCTGCCTCTGCTGTGCTTATTTCTCTATCTCTGTCGTTGCTTCTTTCGCTACTTCTACTGTTTGACTATTACATTTCGACAGTATTCTTCCGCCTGTCTCCTTTGCTTCATTTGTTCTCTTCTTTGCTGCCTCCTTTGTCTGTCTTTGTCTTTGTTGCCTCCTTTGCCATCAATGACAACATTTCCAACAGTATCCCCCTTTGGCATTGATGGCAATACACTTCCTCTGTTTTCCTGTTAGGATCCTTTCTCTTGTTGCTTTCTCTTCCTCCCCCTTTGACATCAATGGCAAAGGGTTGCACATTGTTCAGTGTAGATTCTGTCTTTGCATTTCCTCTCTCTAATTTGTCTTTAGACCACCTTCTTCTGACTTTGTACCCTGCTACTTCAGACTGGTGTACAAGAATTGTTGAGAGAAAACTTTGAGGATCATTGATATTGAATGTACACTGCAAGTTGATACAATCCCAAGGCACTGACTCCTTTCACTTGTATAAAGCAGAAAGTGAGGATAATGACACTTCATAGAACACATTGTACCAGCTTTATCTAATCATGGATGCATCACTGGATTAAACCTAAAATACTGAGAATGCTTCAAATATACTTCAGTCTCTATCTGATGTAGTGCGCCAATACATTTCTGTTGAGGAATATTGTGGATGGAATATGTCTTCTTCTACAATACTCATCTGTAGTACAGCATTTGTTCAATTGTGATGAAGCCAATATGTCTTTATAGCTATGGTTCACTTTTCTTGCCTGTTAGTGATGATTTGAGCTAGGATGCTGATAATAATATTACACTTAATAGCTGCAGGTCCTTGTTACTGATATGATCAATGAATCAACCAGAATTTTATCTAAGAGATCAAATGCTTTTACTGCTTGCATAATGTACTTTAAAAAAAAACGCTTGAGACTAGATACAATCAGTGTATTAGTCAGTCTCACTTATCAATCATGCACTTTCCTTTATGACATAAGGAGGTTATGTATGTCAATGATCAATCTCTCTTTAATGATCAACTTCTTTTCAATGGTTAAACATCAACAATTACTTTCTGCTGAAGTATGCTTGTGATGAATCTATAACAGACTTTTGGACTTCAACTCTTAGGTTAACACAACTATTCTGTCATGATTATCTTCAACATAAACATCTTCAAGTTGTTTGATTGACATCTCAGTAAACAAACTTCTTTAGCACTACTACTGACCTTTTCATGCTGAATGCAGATAACCCTGGGAATTTTACTTTGATGCATTCTTGCCGTAGTCCTTTGATCCTGTGGACCTGTATCATATTGCTGCTTCCCTGATAATGCTTGGTAATCTGTTGATAAGCATGCTTCTTGTACCTACACACCAATTGATATTACTTTGATAAATCATGCAGAGATTTCACTTCAGCTTGGACATGAACCCATAATCGATACATCCTTCATAAATTCTATTATTGAGCTTTCCACTGTTCACACCAACAATCATCAATATATTGAATCTAATCTTGGCATTATTTACCATTCTTCTTTTTCTGTCATTCTTTTCCAAGGAAAGCCATTGCATGTTCCTTTCTAGGACTGCTCTAGAATCATTGCTGCTTTTTATTCAATTCAATTGTTCTAACATAAAAATTTTCAGGAAGACATCTTCAATTAGTTTATTATAAATCTTCATGGGTATATTACTCAGAGATTTATCACTTACTTAGCTGTTCTTTTCCAAGGGACATTTTCATAGATGGAAGAAGAAATGATACAATGATGAGAGGCTCTTTTCTTACTCATCCCTTTTTAAGGTGAATCATTGTTCATACTAGCAGAATGTTGCACACTGTGATCATCACTTAATGTGCTGATGTCTTCTTAACTGAAATGATCATGACTAATGTTTCCTCTCTACCACCATGGTTGCTTGCTACCTTCTCTTCTTGCATAAATCTGTCAGCTAAATAATCTTCTTCCTCTATAGTTCTTTGTTAGAGGAATTTCCTTTCACTTCCTGATCTCATAGCTGTTTTCATTTCATGGAGCTCTTCTTAGAATAATTTTTGTGGGGACTACATATGAACTGCTCTCCCCCTGGGATGTTTCTTCATCTTTATCACTGGTTGGATATTTTCTTTGTTTCCTAGAGCAGCTCCCCCTGAGACTAGGATGTATTCATTATGTTATTGAGATAATAGGCCCCCCTTTCTCTTTTCCTTCCATACTCTATTGGGGTTCATCATAATGTCTGCACTCCTTTCCAATTCAAAGTTTTGTTTGATTGGATTGGATTTCATCATCTCTCTGGAGTTCTTTAATATATATGGCAATTTACAGTCTTTTGCTTTGTGACCACGCTTAAGGCATACATAACATCTTATTTGACCAAGGTGCATTTGAGCTGATGTATAATATTTTGTTCCTCTTCTTGAATACATTTTACAATCAACAATTTTATGTCCAAAATTATTGCATGAATAACAATAGCCATGGAAATGAATTGTGTACCTGGTGAAAGATTGTCTTGTCCATTTTCTTGCTTGAGGGGTTCCTCTCTTTTGCTGCATCCTTTTCTGGTTGGAC
This sequence comes from Pinus albicaulis, assembly GCA_034641835.2. Taxonomy (NCBI): domain Eukaryota; kingdom Viridiplantae; phylum Streptophyta; class Pinopsida; order Pinales; family Pinaceae; genus Pinus; species Pinus albicaulis. Next base: position 884,246,623 of record CM076584.1, on the reverse strand, counting down.
TGGATTGGCTTTGTCTTACAATATGCTGCATTATGTCCTGGTTTATGACAAGAGAAACATGTGCTATTTTTTATAGGAGGGAGGAACCTCCTTTGACATCTTCCGAATTTGTTCAATTCATCCTTAGGAGCATATGAGCCTTTAGCAGTTGATTGTTTCATCTTCTCATTCTCTGTTCTTTCATGTTGCTTCTTGATTCTATTTGTTTCTCTGCAACTCATGTTCTTGTTGGCTTTTGCTTCTGTAGGAATTTGCTGAGCTGTTTCATTGTTCTTTATAGCTTTTACAAAAATTGTTTTCTTGTTATCTTCTGCCTTGGACATACTGGTTTCTCCTTCATATCCTATCCCAGTATTTATGAGAGGAGGCCTTTGAGCATTTAGAATTTGGTCCAACTGTCCAGAGCCTTTCATTAGAGGTGTATTCATTAATAATTCTCTTTGGGATTTTTCTAATTTCTTTCTTAGGCTCACTACTTCTTCTTCCAATATTTCACATTCCTGACTTTTCTCTCTCATTTGTTGCAGTAGAGTGTCTTCTACTTTCTTTTCCTCCTCAAGCTGTGTCTTCAGGCCAATAATTTCTTTCCTATCTTCATATTCTTTCTCATCACATATTTGTACCAATATCTTAAGGTATTTGTTTTCATTCTTCAACTTTTCTATTTCAGTCAGAGCTGTGTCAAGTTTGGCTTTTTCTTCAGCTGCAATTTCTTCATGGTTCTAACTACCATTCACACTAGTAGGTACCTCATTTGATTGCACATCTTCCTTTTGACATGAATTTCTCTTTTTCTTAATTCTCTTCTCCTTCTTGACAATGCAATCCTCAGTGTCTACTCCATGCATGAAATGCACTCTGTCCCAGATTTATTTTGTTGAAGTTAAATCCATTATTAAATCAAGATCCTTGTTATGAAGATTTTTATATATCACACATTTTGCCTTGTAATTCCTCTGTTGTTCTTGCAGTAACCATCACATAAAAGTTTCCATACCTCAGGTTCATCAGCCATTAAACCTGTTTTAACCTTATCTCTCCATTCAGGAAAGTTTGATGTATTTAGCACAGGTACATTTTGATAGTCCATGACTCAACCAGATATCCTTCAAGCTATTAAGCTTACACCAAAGGAACTGGCTCTAATACCAATTTTTGAACCCTTAGTTAAACTAAGAGGGGGGGGGGGGGGGTGAATCAATTTAACGCATTCATGGACTTTTAAAACCTTTCAGTAAACTTTATTAACATGAGTTTGAGATCAACGTAACTAATAACGAAGGCTTGTCTATTGTTGTGGCAGGCAGGCTACAGTCCAGTTAGATAATGTACCTGGAGCTTAATATGTGAGCGGCAAGTATTAAACGAATAGATATACCATATCAACACATAGAAATCATGCACATAGACACCAGATATAAGTGGAAACCCATAAAGGGAGAAAACCACATCTTATTATTGTTGTGATGCAAAGACAAGCTCCAACTCCCTCTCACCATTGATTTTCTGTAGGCTCCAACCCACAGGAGGCTCCTACCTCAATTCTGCAAGCTACAACTTGCAAGGAAGCTCCAAATCCCATCAATTTTTTGCGGGCACCTACCTACAGGAGGCTCCAACCTCGATCGGCCACAAGCTGAAATTTTGTAAAAGCTACAACTTGATGTGGAAGCACCAACTCCCATCTATTTTCTGTAGGCACCAACCTACAGGAGGCTCCTACCTCAGTCAGCTACAACTGACAGCTATCAAGCTTCAACTTGATAGGGAAGCTCCAACTTCCTCAATTTATCAACCGGAATGTTTGCTAATTTACCTCAGATATCAGCTATGTTCTATAGCATCTCTTTCTGCTCTTCTTTTCTTAATCTTCTCTGCCTCACTCTTCTATACTCTGAATTCTCTATATTTACTCTCTCTAACCTCTCTATGCATATCAAGATGATATTACTTATAGAGAATTCTTGATGACTGTTTGTATTCCTCAAGGAATTCGAAATGGATAGCCATACCTCTTAGTCTTCTACCTTCTCATTTCTTTTTCAGCTTACTCAGAAAAATGTAACTGTAGGTGCTTATTTTAATATTACAGTGGGATTTTGTTTTCTTCCGGAGACTTGCCAATGCGTCACAACAATATAAATTAAAATTATTTACATTCAATTACAATGATAACTCCAGCTCACTCATTCAGCCTCTTGGCTAGCTGCGCATTTGTCTTTTCTTTGACTGTGTCTTTGTCTCTTTCGGCTCTGTTTGTTTCCTTATTCACTGTCGCAGGGTAACGGCCATATGCCATACATTTGTAACTGTGCTTTTTATATCAACGCTTTATATATATATATATGTAACTGCTGACTTTAAATCTAGGAAAATTCCAACGCTTTACACACAGCAAGTGTCTTGTTGATGTGGTGAGTTCCGCAAGCGGAACATACATACACCACGGCCTTTGTTTTATGGCTCGATGCAATTGCACACATCGAAATCGTTTTATATTAACAATCGCCCTCCACCTTAAGCCGAGGCCCGTGGGTCCACATACCACGTGGCACATTTCAATACAATCGCAAAAACGTTTTATATAACATATGTAAATTCCAGCAATTAACTGCTGAGAAATCATTTTAATACATAAAATGTACTTACGGGCCCACTCGCTGATATTTCGATGCGATGTATCCCTTCTCGACTTCTTCTGATTGCGATTAATCGCAATCGCAAATTCCATTTGAATGTACCAGTATCCCAATGCTCCGATGCTCTGATTCTGATGATTCACTGTTATGAGGAAACTCAAACATATATTAGCCAAGGTTTATAAACCCATCGGGTCCGGTCTTTCATCGCAATTGCAATTCTTTGTTAACATGTTCCGCTTGCAAACTTTCTCCGATGCAATTGGGTGAGGGTCCCACCATATTGAATATTTGTTTGTTTTAAAACCAAGCGTTAAAACCTTTGGTTCTTTTGATCTTGCGCCAGAAGATATAATACATATGCTTTGTATTATACCTTTGGTCCCTTACGGTCCCACTTGTTGAACTTGTTTTATCATTCGATGCGATGGCCTATTTTAATGTCAGAATTTAAACATATTTGAATCATAGTTCATATACCCATCGGGTCTGAAGCTCAATCGCAATCGCAATCCTTTAATATCTTGCTCCGACAATCTGCTTCTTTCTGATGCGATTGACCACTGTTCACTGCATTTTTCCGATGCAATTGGAACTGGAACTCAAACACATATTAAACATGATTTATAGACCCATCGAGTTTGGGCTTCAATCACAATCACAATTCTTTTAATATATTGCTTCGATGTTCTGATTTTGTCCGATGCGATTGACCACTGTTCACTGCATTTTGCCGATGCGATTGGAACTGGAACTCAAACACATATTAAACATGATTTATAGACCCATCGGGTTCGGGCTTCAATCGCAATCACAACCTGTTGTTAACCTGTTCTGCTGCCCTTATAATCTCTGATGCGATTGGGAAGGGTCCCATCTTATGGTACTTTGGTTCTGATAATAAAGCGCTCCATATAGATTAATATATATGCTTTGGAATTTTGTGCATAAGGCGCAATATATGTAAATACGCTGCATATAGACTCCAGCATGGGTAACGATTCCCGGAATGAGATTTATATATATAATTTGTTGCTTGGGTTATACGATTCCCGGAATTGTGTTTATGTATCGTCCAGCTGGGGTAGCGATTCTCGGAATTAAAAAATGGCTCTGCCTCTGTTGTGATAACGGCTCTGCCTCTGCCTCTGCCTCTAATAATAGCTCTGCCTATGTCTTTGTTGTGATAACGGTTCTGCCTCTGCCTCTACTGTGATAACAGCTCTGCCTTTGCCTCTGCCTCTGATAATGGCTCTGCCTCTGTCTTTGCTGTGATAACGGTTCTGCCTCTGCCTCTGCTGTGATAACAGCTCTGCCTTTGCCTCTGCCTCTGATAATGGCTCTGCCTCTATATTCGCTACCTCTGCCTCCACGAATCTGCCTCTGCCTCTGATGTGCTTCTTTCTCTGTCTCTGCCATTGCTTCTTTCGCTGCTTCTGCTGTTTGACTGTTACATTTCGACAGTCTTCTTCCTTCTGTCTCCTTTTCTTCCTTTGTTCTCTTATTTGCTGCCTCCTTTGTCTGTCTCTGTCTTTGCTTCCTCCTTTTCTATCAATGACAACATTTCCAACATACACTATAAATTGTACTATATATATGATCTTCTAGCTACATGATGTGTTGAGCTACCGACCAATCTAGAAATAACAAAAATGCTTGTTATCAGAGGTAGACGGGCCACATCCCTAATTTTGATCTTCCCATCTCTAGTCGGTTGTACTTGAGGTCTAAAATAAGTGGCAATGTAATATTTGACTGAATCTCCTCCACTTTTCCATCCTAGGAGATAGATGGGGGCACCCCTCATTAACAAACCTGTCAGAAAGTATATGTCTTACACTTTTATCTCAAGTATATGTTCCCCTAACCTGAATACTCATGCCTATACATCCCCTGAATGAACTAGGAACTTGAGTAATTTCATATGTTTCCTCATGTTGGGTGACCAAAAGAATTTCAACAAACCATAGTTTTTTAGTCTTTGAAATGTGGAAGTATCATTTGTTGCATTCAAGCCTTGTTCTTCATGTTCTCTTTCTCTCCACACAAAGGCCATTTTGTGTTGATGAGTACCTAAAACATCAAGACACTCATCAGAATCCTTTTCATGAAAAAAACCTAACAAGTTTTGATAAAATTTGGAAATTTTGACTAGGGAATTGTGCCCAACGTTTCCCCAGGAGGGATGATAGAGTGTTGCACCCCTCCCTGCGGTGTAATATTTCCCTGATGCATCACATTTTTTGACATGGAGGGCCTGCATTGGTCCTAGGGTGGATTTTCAGAAACCCATGGCTCTCAAAAATCCATAAAATTTCCATGAAATCACAAAAAGTTACCATGAATTGAAAGAGAAAGGTCTTACCTCCTACCTGGAAGTAATGTCATTGGAAATGATAAACCAGATTGACCGCAATCAACTACAGTAAATCAAGGGAAAAAGGGCTCAGAGCTCTCACTGTTGAATTTGAATGTCAAATGGTCAAAATGAATAGTAATTTTCATTAATTATGGTCATTTTTCCATTATTTTAATATATTTAATGTTTTGACCCAGTAATCATTCATTTTTTTATCATGAAACAGGTATGTTTGATCCTTTTTGTGTTGTTTTGAGTAGTTCGACGGTTGTTTAACAAATGTTGTCATGTTTTCACATATCATCTTAACCAAGGAGTACACTTATTATTTTTTTAGACTCCATCAACTCACAAAAAGGAACCCCCTAGAGTCCTCTTTCATCTCTTTTCAGACTCCCCAAATATGAAAATATTGTTGAGCACTTGTATTTTCGAATTCGTAAAAGTAAATGAAAATACGTCTACTCAGTATCAGATTACCCCTTTTCCGGACTGAGATAGACTATTTATGCAAAAGGAATACCTTATTTGAACATGGTCCCCAAATATGAAAATATTGTTGAGCACTTGTATTTTCGAATTCATAGAAGTAAATGAAAATATGTCTACTCAGTATCAGATTACCCCTTTTCTGGACTGAGATAGAGTATTTATGCAAAAGGAATACCTTATTTTAACATTGATAATAGGTTCTCTTGGGTATTGTTTTCTTCCTTTTCACACTTAAGGAATTATCTATGAAAAGGAACATTTGGAGTATTCTTTTTTCGCCTCTTTTTCAAATTCTCTAAAAATGAAAAAGATGTTGAGTTTTTCCTTCATTGGACTTGTTAAAACATCAAACAACTATCTACTTGTCGAGCATGGCAAGGTAAAACCACTCCTTCTCAAGGTTCATTAAACATACTCAGATGGATTCATCCGAAGGATGAACTTACAAATCAAGCATATGTTATCCTCCTCAAGCTTGTTAAAAAATAAAGAGGTACTGACCAGTATGGTTGGGGAAATTGGGAAAATAGGGTATTACATTTGATAATGGTAGAGAGTCACTCTTGAACATGACACTCTTCCACGTCATCTTCGTGGTTGATGGGTTGGGTAATATACTTGTATTTTGTTCATTATACCCTTTTCAAAGCCTCCATTTTTGGTTTTGGGTCAATGTTGCCAACTCCATTCAGTGTCATCGTTGTGTTCAAGAGAAGCTAGTCAGTCAATACCTACTACAATACTCTTAATCCTTCATTCCATGTCTGCTAGACCTGATCCAATTCCATATCTAAATCATTATGTCTCAAATCATGATACACATTTTGTGTCATTGATAGGTGATACATAAAGGCCCTCCTGTGATGGATCGCTTCTTGTTGACATCAACTCATTTCCAATAACTTGACTTAGAAACACCCCTCAGTACCTTGGTGCTTGCATACATCAATGGAAAGTTTCCTTACTCTCAGAGATAGGTTTCCATCACTGGCCTTCGAACGAAATATTATGTGTAGTGTTCGACATCAACTCATTAACTCACACCATATGGATTGTATTGTAGTACCTTGAGAGCCATTAACATAATTGGTGGTTTATCTTGCATCTGTTAATGAATTACATCATTGTTTGGTAATCAGAAGGTGTCTACCATGTTCGACTCTAGCCCATTGATTCACATGTTTAGACTTGTACATTGTACGGTCGTGTGAACGAGATAAAAGACCCTAGATCTAGTTTCATCCATCTAGGCTGTGACTTCATGATCAATACAATATCACAATGTATGATTGCTATGGTTATACATACAGTCATCCAGTCATGGGTCCACCATTTTTCATCAATGGACATGTATTTTGATCATTGTACATGTAATGTTAGCTTATGTGTTGAGTATGGGCATGCCTCCCTCAGCAAAGATATCATGATCTTAATTTATTGTAACAGAAGATGATCTCACTGGTTTTTCTTGATCCTGAATTGTCACAAGGTAAAGCACTTCATTCATTGGTCACCATTCCTCACTTTTCACTTTAGGGGGTAATTTTTTATAGGCCATTTTTTCACAACTATTCAATCGACCCTCAAACTAGATCAATCAACATCATTTTACTCCTTGACATCATCATGGAACAAAGCCCTATGCCTGACACTCTAATATCCCAAATTTTATGCCTAAAAACAACTTGTTTCAGTCATTTTAAGGAACAACACTCCATGGCCTCCTACCAAATAGTTTTCACCTACAGGTCGCTCCGTTATGGCCTGTGTTGATCACCTACAGGTTTCTCCAATATGCACCTGCATTGGTTCTAGAAATTTGGGAAAAAGAGAGAGATTCGGGAAGCCTCTTCTTCCAGAAGCTTCCATAATTTGTTACACCTATTTACCTCAGATAAAACATTTATATCCTGTAAATCCGACCTTGGATTTTCCACCCCTTATCCTTTGTTCCCATCCTCCCATCAAGACTGGATCTCAAGCCCTAGATTGGTAAATGGATAGAACTCCCAACTTACCTCCCTCTCCTAAATATTTGTGGCCATCCAAAAGCTAGGGGTTGGCTTTTGGAGATATAATTCTACCCTCATGTTGTTGTTGTGAAGATTTATCCTTCCATGTATTTTAGGGTGATTAGAGATGCACTTTGTGGCAAAGAAGGAATAAGTCAACTTGGAGAATCTCTTATACAATATCGACTCTTATTTCATGTTGTAAATCCTTCCATTTATATCAATGAAAATAGTTATTTGTTTTCCTATATGTGATGTTATGATTTCATGTATTTTGATGCCATGTTCATCCATTGAATGAAGTATTTAGATGATGCCACATAGATATTGTAGATCGATGGCTTGTGTTATCTGATTGTGCAGGTTCTAATTATAGTGATGAGAGCTAGGATTGGATCATTATAGCTAAGAGAGGAGTGAAGAATATGAATAATTGTAGGTAGGCTTCGTCCCATTATTGATTTACTTTATGGGAAACAATAGCTTCTTTGTCTTTCTATTGTTCTAGACTAATCCACCTAGTCTAGGGAAGATACTTTTATCTGTAGTCATAGATTTCGTATAACAGCATCTCAATAACTACCTACACATCATTTCCATTTATATCATAAAATCTTGATTGAATTATAAAATTCATACAGTCATTGGGAGTCATTTCACTCATGTCCTTAAAAGTGCTCACTTCTTACGATCAAGTTTCTTTACAACAACCTCACTACAATAAGGTAGCTACAAGAATGGAGCGAACCCCTTAGTGAGGACCCCAGAATTAGTATTTCCTTATGCAACCTTCTTGGCACTAAGTGGCACAACCTAAATAATACTCTCTGGGAATTACATTACACCAAGTGAAAGTCTCGATTTTTAATCACAAGGCAAGTCTCAAATTTCATTTGTAGTTCCACTGAGGATTGCATCCACATTATTCTACTTAGAGGGATATGCATGTATTTGCCTAGCTCAAATTTTCTTTGACAATGTGGTTGCATTATTTATTCATATCGTAGGTCGCATATTCCATGAGTAGTGTTAATAAAGAATGAGAATGTGATTTGTGACTTGAACCTTAGTCACAGTTAAAAATTTAGCACAAGTCACATATCTAAAATGTAATTTTTATGAGGATGAGTAATACAATTAAAAATTAGATGGAGGGAGGACATGCTTGATCGTAGAATTCGCACCTAACTTCTCTAGAAGGTGCAAACATGATTTTCCAGCTAGCAGATACATGTTACCTGCGCGAGTCACAATTTTGAGTTCCAACATAACTATATTATGTATATTCCCGGTTGTAACTCGAAAGGTATGTTACCTAGCCAAAATTCACATTGGAACTTTGAGCACTACTGGATTCAAGTTAAATAAACGAGGTTTTACTTTTGACAAAATTCATGTTTAAATGAGTATATCTTATGACCTATGCCATTAAACAAATACGATTCTTTGAAAGAATTTATATAGTTCAAAGCATAAATTATGTGATGGCACTGACTCATGTATAGTAAGGTTTAAACCTAAAAACCCATGTAAATCCCTTCAAACCAATTAAATCCATAAAATTATGTGCTTTCACCCATCAATTAATGAGCAATGATACGATTTAACCCTAGAAAACGCTATGGGTGATGTGGTCTAGAATTCACAAGAAATTTAAAAGAAAAACTTTGGCAGAAAGAGGTGGGTGATGGTTAGAAAACCATAAGCACCATGTTTGAATTTAGGAAGAGAATCAATGCTTCATCTAGGAGTATGGTTTGGATAGTGAACAAGAAAGGAAAAATAGAAATTTAGGGCTAGATGGGGAAATAAAAGAGATAGGTCTGTGTTGGAAGAATATAAGGATGTAAGGATGGGAACGATGAACCAATTAAACACATATAAAGTGCAACGAGAGAAAATGATTGCTACTATCACATCGATTATCTGAAGGAGGTCACAACTCATAATTTCACATTGTTATTACCGCATGCACTAGAGACTGCTAGGTCATAGGTTTAAGTGATACTGCAAGTCTCAGTTTTGGACTATAGTTTTTATGAGGGCTAATATTTTGACTTGCAACCTAAATTTGATGCAATTTAAACCCTTAGGGCAAGTCAAATTTTCAGTCATCCTTGTCAATATTTTGATGAATATCTTTGCTACATCAATGCGCCAATATCTGTTGTCGTCTTTTAGTAATGAAGCCTCCTTGATATAATAAGGGTATTACAATCCTTGTTTCGATTTGGTGGCACCTTTCCTTCCCTAATATCATGGGATTGCCAATGTATTCATTAGGGAGATTTTGAGGTCTAAAATGGGCCTCCTAAGGAAAATGTACAATCAAAATTCACTTTATGAGAACCAATCACATTTTAGGTGATGACATCATCCCTAATGGTTGAGGTGGCATTTCTTGAGTTAAAGGTACTTACATGTCACATTCTCAATCGTGGATAAAAACTCATGGTTAACCATGGTAGTGCTCTAAGTACTTTTAAAGTCAAAGTAAAGTACTCATAATAAATGTCATTTCACACTTTTTGAAAAAAAATATATTATTGTCATTTCACATTTCTTGAAAGAAACAATGCATATCCCTATAAATTTATTATATTATATTATATTATTTTTATATAGTATATTAATTACATGTTATTATACAATTTAAATAATATAAATTTTAATTAATAGCATATAATATAATTTATAATTTATAAATTTATATTTATATTTTATTTTAAGTTATTTACATACAAAGGACAAATGCATTAGTTGTTCAATGATAATGACTTTTTCTTGAAAATCTCATTCTTATTTATAGTCACATCAATACAATTTTTTTATTAATTTTATTTTGGTACAACTTTTGAATTGAATTTAACTATGGTTACGTGGATTGTGGTGCAAAAAGTGAATTGTAAATTCATAAATATTATTTTATTGGTTTAGCTATTATTTTATTATTTCCTTAGGAGGCCCATTTTAGACCTCAAAATTCCCCTAATGTATTACTCATGTTTGTATTCTCCTTCGAGAAAATAACCCAGCCACTTATTTTATTTTAATGTGAGATGAGCTTGGATAACATAGTTGCAGTAGCCAAGCCACTGTGATTTCTCTCATGTTCAAATAAACAAGATCTTGGTTGTAGCAAATTTCTTCCTAAGGTTGGTCGCAGCCATTAGGACCAAGTCCAATGACTCCAATTTCAAGCCTTTCAACATGAATTTTATTTAAGAATGTTTGCTAGAGGCAATGTTATAGAATTAGCAAGGCCATTATGTGAAATTTCCATTGAATACAATAGCCTTTTAAAAGTTGACAGAATGTCAAAAAGTGAATATCCCCCTACAAAAGAAATGTTGAAATTCAAAATATTGACATCTATCAATTATATATTCCTTTTGGAAACCTCCTGGAAACAGTGAATGAGAGTTCTTACACCACTGTCTCCTGAAGCATTTTATCTCAAATCTATATTTTGCAGTTGAGGCATACACTGCAGGAACATTTTTACCGTTTCCATGTCCCTACATTCAATAAATATTCCCCTTATATTAAGAGTAGTTAGTGACAACAATAAATGTAATTCATTTGTAGGTAATGAACTAAAATTGGGAGATGTATCATGTTTCAAGGAAATCCAACCATAAAGCTTATTGTCATAGATTTTGAGAACATATGGATAATAATTGCTCTAACAAAGATCATTGAACATCTATCCATCAATTTTGGGTCAAGATCCATTCTCACGAAGTTTCATTGAGTGAAGATATCAGATGATGAGTTTTTGTAATTACTTAAATCCACAACTTCAATAGTTTCCCTATTACAATTTACAATCTTACACGCCCCTTCAATATCATTTTTTCTTTTAATGAACTAAAATAGGATGCCTTGGAGTCTACTATTCCTCACAAATTTTTTCAACACAATGAAAATTTTGAAGTCACAAATTTCTAGCATAATGTCCAAACATTCCACAATGATCCCTTAAGGTTAAAAAATATTCCCGCGCCCAAGTAATATCCCTTATAAATCCAACATTCTCAAGAAAAGTACCTAATACTAATATCTCTACAATGGATCCTTCACATGATGAAACTAAGGCTTTTGTGGTTCCTTCATGAAGACAATCTTGCAAGTGTACTTCCCCATAATATTTTTTCCAATAATTATTATCTATATCATGCTCCCATTTAGTATCAGTATTCTTATATGTAAATGATGCAAGAAATCTAGTTTGTTTTGCACCTTCAGGCCAATGTATTCTAAATTTATATTTCCATGCATTGTTGAAGAAAGCCTGTAAATTCATTACAATTTTATCCCCACGTGTTGTTTTATGATCATTCAATGATTTCAAGCTTCCATTTCTCCTTGAAATATATATTCTCTTATTACTGATATCTTGAAATTGAATGGTTCTTTCCCTTTTCCGTTTTTTTGTTCTATGATGAGCCCTTGAAGCACAATTGTTGCTACATTGAATTATCCAAAAAGAATGCATATTTGGATCCAAAGGGAATTTTGTAGGCCAAATATTAGTTAAAATTCCATTATTGACATTTATATTCTCTATTCTAAAGGGGAAATGCTTGCGTCGATTGACGTAGAAGTTGACAGACCTTGGACTCATTCAAGAACATGCAAGAAAAACTTAGTGATTTCAATGAGTTGAAAACTATTTTCCTTTATTCATGTTGATATATCTCTTAGTGGTACTATCTATATCTTTCATAGTATAAAAAGTTGCATCAGTAATTGGCAGTTGTCTTGAAGAGATCACATCATCAAAGACTTTAGAAGAACTATTATTATACACAAGTTGCAAATAGTTTGTTTGAAATTCATTATCTATTCAGAAGTGGACTTTTTTTGAAAATGTATTGTTCTTTGTATTGCTTCACTGAAAAAAAATTTAAGTGAGAAGAGCTTCCATATCCTCTCCCTCCATGGTTAACCACTTGCACAACTTGTGAAACTAGAATACCTTGGTTCTTCAGTAGAGCACTATGAAATGAAATAAGCACCTGAGTCTGAAGCTTGACATAATGATATTTTCTTCCCATTAAGAGTTTTTATGGGTGGTGATGAAACTCCTTAGTTAGTTTCAATATGATCCAAACCTTGGGCATATAAAAGTCACACATAAGCATTGTTTCGAAAACTCCATAGAAACCGAATTTCTTTAATCTACTTAAACACAAACAGAAAGGTAATGCCGAAACGTTCTTTGCACAATAAAAGAATAAAAAATTCCATAAACCCTAATTTCAAGGATGACTCAAGTAAGGTGAGCATGATTAGTTTGCCTCATTGACATTCTAACACTTGTAGCCTCCATGACAAGATTTTGACCATTACAATTGACAGGGATATCCATTAAGACCTTGAAAAACACAGGGAGACTCAAAATTTAGATATATAGGATGAAAAAAAATTGATGTTGTAGCGGCTACAATAATTGGTGAGCCACTAATAGAATTTACCATATCTGCCTATGTCCCTATAATAAATTGAGTCCTGCTAATAATACAAGAAAGTATTGAAAAGACATTGTGCATACTCATTAGGTGACCATTTATGGATATGCCATTCACCTATCTACATGGATATGTACTATTAGTATTTAATAACCAAATAGAGATTTCACTCATGTCAGTTGTTACACCATTTTTTGGTCATCTAACCTATTACTATTAGATGGACCTAAGTACACCATGTAAGACCAATTTTACCCTAAGTAAAATTGCTTTCACTATGAAAAATAACTTAGTAAAACACCTTTATTAAGTTGTTTATGGTCTAAACAAGAAACCCCATGAGGAATTATTAAATAAATCCACATTTGTTTGATTTTCCTCAAGGAATAATTAGTTAAACAACAGTTTAATTAATATTCCTGGTCATATTTAACCCAAAACAGGAAAATTAAATAGATAAATTATTATTTATATTATTATTTTCTAGGAATTATTATTTATTAAAACTTATTTAAATAATATTCCTTGTTAAATTTGACTAAATCACTCATACATAGTTAAATAAATCATTATTTATTCAATTATTACTCAACCACATCCTTAAAATGATAAATAAATCATTTATTTATTTATTATTTACAAATAAAGGGATTTGACCCAAGTCAAATTTCTTTTCCCTCCAACAAATATAATAAAATATTCCATAAAAGTTGGATCTTGATTTGGTTAATAATATTTTAATTATGCACCAATATCTAGACTAACTCAATATTTTGTTATAAATATAAGGGTTTCTCCATTCATTCATCACCTTTTGTTGCCTAAGATCACTCTGGATCTATACTTTTGGTCTGACTTTGATCCTGTTGGAAATATTGTCATTGATGGCAAAGGAGCACAAAGGAGTAGCACCTGAACCAACAATAAGGAAAAGTAGCAGAGAGGTAGCAGAGGCAACAAAGAGAGAAGAAAAGTAGTAGAGAGGCAGTAATAAGAAAGCATAAAAGGAGCACAAAGGAGACAAACATGAAGCAGAGGAAGTAGTAGAAGGACCATTTGATTGGAGATCTGGAGAGATAGAGTAGTGAGGTTGAAAGGTGAGAACTAGTGAGGTGAGACTCTGTAATTTGGGGTCTAAATGGGTCCTATGTGTTATTGATGCTGTGGTGTGCAATTATGTGTTATTGATGTTGTGGTGTTCAGGGTTTATAAACAATTTTGAATAAACTCTGTGGCAAGGGTTTTAATGGTGTTCTGCATATAATTTTTGAGACAGGGTTGACTGTGAGATCGAGAATGAATATTCCCAGACCTTGAATTGAGTCTAAATCTGCCTGGATGTCTTAAAGAGATAGAGTGCTGGGTTTTGTTGACTGTTCTATTATGCAACACAGTTCGATCTGGCATCGAATTCCAGTAGGGTTGGAATGGTAATGTGGGAGTCTACATGATAAAATAATTTGATACACATATGATTATGCACACGCTGTGAAATCTGGAAGTGGAATGATAGCTCAATTGTAGAGATGTGCGCATAAAGAAAGACGATTTACACATTCAACTATGTAAATATGATACCGCAATATCAAGGGCTGGTTGGAGCGATGACTTGAACATCAGTGAGATAGAAGCGGAACATTGAATGGAACGTAGCAGTGATTAAACTGTGAAGACTATGCAGAGGTTTGCGTCAAGGTCGGAAGGCAGCGTCAAGGTGTAAAGAATTCGCGTTGAAAGACTGAAACGAAATTGTGAACTAAGCGTTAATGTTAGAAATGGAACTATAATAAAAGGCGGAACCATGAATAGAAGTGGAACCGTGCAATGAACAGTAGAAGCGGCTTTCGGAATTGTTGAAGATCGACGGCGGAGATCTTATCAGAGAGAGAAGATCAACGGTGGAGATCTAATCGCATCGGCAATTCCTAATCGCATCGGCGGAATGGAAGAAAAATGTAGCGATAGTTTGAAAGTTGCGATTGCGATTGAGTGATTTAATAGCAACCATCTGATCCCAGTTAATGGCAACCGTTGGATCTACATTAGATTCATCGCATCAGAGATTTCTAATCGCATCGGCGCAGTGGAAGTACAAGTGAACAAGTTGTTGAATGTTGCGATTGCGATGGTGCGATCCAATCACAACCGTTGGATCACGGTCGATAGAAACCGTTGGATCATAAAGTAAGTCAGAGTGGGGTCCACAGTGACCCATCGCATCAGCAGAGAATCAAATACGAAAATACAATATTTTCTTGAGTTAAAATGCTTCGATGGGTAAAAGAGAATTATAACGTATAACATTGAAATGTTGAAATATTTCCTGGTGGAACCTTCACTAATCGCATCGGCGGAAATAAGATGACCAAAGGCACAAGAGGATCTCAGAATGTTACGATTTCGATTGGAAAGTTAAATGAGGCGAAGTGTATTTGTAGTGTGGGCTCCATCTAAAAGAAAAAGGTTTAATGTATGTTTGCACCGAGATTTTAAACCAAATTTGATGAATGACTAAAAGGTAAGGCGGTGAGTATATATAAACCAATATATATATATATATATATATATATATATATATATATATATATATATATATATATGCAGTGTGGGGCCATCACATCGGCGTGAAGGTAGAGCAGTGGAACATGTTATTGAAGTTTGCAATTGTGAATAATCGCATCAAAACCATCACAAACGGTCCGATCGCAATCGGAAGTCATCGAAGAAGGCTCATCGCATCGGGGAATAGAAGAATTCGGCAAGTGGGCCCCACTTTGTATATATTGAAGTCTGGATTTTAAAACCAAGGTTTATGAAGCATGAATGGTAAGATGTGGGCCCCGAGGGAGCTTATATATATCACTTGAAGATTTAACTCCAAGCTTGAAGGTCTAGTGCTGTAGTTATTTGAATAAGCAAGCATATAAAAACCTTTAATATATGTTGGTGTTTGGTCTTTAATAAAAGTTCGAGTTTGTATGAAATGCTATGACCAAACATGCATTAAAACTGTGAACTAGATATATCACTGCGTTGGATGAAATAAGTAATTGGAAATAATGGCAGGCCAGACTTACGTTGATGATTAAGCCAAAGAAAATATTGATTGGGCGCTTCCATAAACTGAACCCTTGATACAGGATTTTACCATAGTGATGAAAAGTTTCAGCATTAATTTAAATTACCATATTTGAGGAAAAAGCAGGGGTACATGCTTGTAAAGCAGTTATATTTGCAGCAGATACACAATTGCAGTGAACAGCAGAGGTATGCAGAACAGTTACTTGACAGCAGCAAAAAAGACAAAACCAGCAAGCCAAGGGCCGAAAAAAGGCTGAGTGAAATTGATGTATGTAACTGATAATGTGAATGTAAATTATTTTAAATTATTTTTATTGTATGTGATGCAAAGGCAAGTCTTCGGAGGCAAAGAAATATCCCACTGTAATTTTGAAATGTATACATATTGTAATATTTTTCTGAATATGCTGGATAAAGAAAAGCGAAGGAAGAAGTCAAAAAGTCATGACTGTTCACTTCGAATTCCCTGTGGAATGCAAACAGTCATGAGGTGAACTCTATAAATGATATCACATTGATATGCATACAGAGGTTAAAGAATGGAGAAATGAGGCAGAGAAGAAAAGAAGAAGGAGGAGCAGATAGAGAAGTGGTCAAGACTCAGAGATGATATAAGGTAGATATGAAGGCTGGTGCACAGCAGTGAAGAAGGAACTGAACAAAGCTGATATCCAGGTAAATCAGCATGTGTTTTTCTTTGAAAAAGTGAGGAAGTTGGTGCTTCCATATCAAGTTGTAGCTTGATAGAAGTCAGTTGTAGCTGGCTGAGGTAGGGGCCTCCTGCAGATTGTAGCCTGTAGAAAATAGATGGGAGTTGGAGCTTCCTTGCAAGTTGTATCTTGTTGAATCGAGGTTGTAGCCTCCTGTAGGTTGGAACCTACAGAAAATCAGTGGTGAGAAGGAGTTGGAGCTTGCCTTTGCATCACAACAATTATAAGATGTGGTTTTCTCCCTTTATGGGTTTCCACTTATATTTGTTGTCTATGTGCATGCTGTCTATGTGTTGATATGGTATATCTAATCTGCTTAATACTTGTTGCTCACATATTAAGACTGTTGTTACATTATCTAATCTACTTAATACTTTAAAAAGAGAATCCATACAGGTGAAATAGATTTTAGAAGAGAGGAATAACCTGTTTATGAGTTTTTGTTAATAACCCAACATTTCAGACTTCCTAAGTGAGTCCATCATCAGGGGTAAGCATCAAACGTTCTTTGAAATGTTGAGAGAAAATAGGGAAAAATAATGGTAGAATAAATAGTGACTTAAGAGGAGTTTTATAAAGGTCGGTTTGAATGGTGATTTTAGTTTAGTGCAAATTTTAATTAAAATATAATTTATTTGATTTATGTATTTGTTAAGTAATATGTATAAATTAATTAAACTACTAATTTTGTTTAGTTTACTATAATTCAATTTATATAAACTAATTTATATAATTAAATAATTTATTATTGTGGTTTGTTTTAATTTATTTTAAATAATTCATATCATCAATTAGTTTACTAATTGATTTTGTTTTAATTTAATTAAATTCTTATTTATAATTTATATCTTTGATTTGAGAGAAGTTAGGCCTTACTAAATAAAAGCAAAAATGATTATTCATATTATATTTGTTGTATTTATTTATTTATATATTTTTATTTTCATTTTTATTTATTTATTTTTTTAAATTTTTATTTATTTATTTATTTTTTAATTTTTTGTTAATTTATTTATTTATTTTTTAACTTATTCCGGATAGACCAAGTTATTATTAGTTTTCATGTCTTTTAAGAGGTTTTGATGTATTAAGGGTTTCCAAGTGTCGCTAATAATAAGACCATCATCACGGTTTATGTTGTTTTTTCTTTTTTCAATTTCTATGGCTTCTTTGATTTTCCTCTTTAGGTAATGGTCCTCCTTAGAGACAATTTTGGCATCCTCCATTCGTATGTAGTGTGAGGATGAGAATGCATGCTTTGCTAAGGCAGATTTGGTTGTACTGTTACAAGATAAGTCCGCAGCATGCTCTTTTAGTCTAATGCTAAGGGATCATTAAAACCCTAACGACCAGGGCATCCATGATTACAGACTCCCACCACCTAGAACATGAGATAAACCATCTTCGCCATTTCTTTCAACTAAATGGATACAATAAACATGTCATCAACAAAACCATACACCAAACCCTTAATAAGAATAACTTAAAAAGAGCCTTTGACATCCCTAAAATCTCTTTACCTTACATAAAAGGAACAACTGATAAAATATCTAAATTACTTAACAAACATAACATTAAGATTGCCTTCACCCCCCCTAATACTATTTTAAATATGGTAGACTCTGCTAAGGTCCCTATAAACCCTAGGCTACAAAAAGGAGCCTATATTATACCTTGCTCTTGTGGCAAAGAATACATAGGTGAAACAAGTAGATCCCTTAGCATTAGACTAAAAGAGCATGTTGCAGACTTATCCCGGAATAGAACAGCCAAATCCACCTTAGCAGAGCATGCATTCTCATCCTCACACTACATACGAATGGAGGATGCCAAACTTGTCTCTAAGGAGGACCATTACCTAAAGAGGAAAATCAAAGAAGCCATAGAAATTGAAAAAAGTAAAAACAACATAAACCGTGATAATGGTCTTATTATTAGCGACACTTGGAAACCCTTAATACATCAAAACCTCTTAAAAGACATGAAAACTAATAATAACTTGGTCTATCCGCAATAAGTTTAAAAAAATAAATAAATAAATAAACAAAAAATTAAAAAAAAATTAAAAAATATAAAAAATAAATAAATAAATACAACAAATGTAATTTGAATAATCATTTTTGCTTTTATTTAGTAAGGCCTAACTTCTCTCAAATCAAAAATATAAATTATAAATAAGAATTTAATTAAATTAAAACAAAATCAATTAGTAAACTAATTGATGATATGAATTATTTAAAATAAATTAAAACAAACCACAATAATAAATTATTTAATTATATAAATTAGTTTATATAAATTGAATTATAGTAAACTAAACAAAATTAGTAGTTTAATTAATTTATACATATTACTTAACAAAGACATAAATCAAATAAATTATATTTTAATTAAAATTTGCACTAAACTTAAATCACCATTCAAACCGGCCTTTATAAAACTCTTCTTAAGTCACTATTTATTATACCATTCTTTTGCCCTATTTTCTCTCAACATTTCAAAGAAAGTTTGATGCTTAATACTTGCTGCTCATAAATTAATATTGCTCACATATTATGTTGATCATGAAATTAAGGTGTAAATAATTTTAAAGGAAAGTTTTAAAAGTCCATGAATGTGTTAAATTGATTCACCCCCCCTCTCAGTTTAACTAAGGGTTCAACAGTTGGTATCAGAGCAAGTTCCTTTGGTGTGAGCCTAATAGCTTGAAGGAGATCTGGTTGAGTCATGGACTATCAAAATGTACCTGTGTTAAGTACCACAAACTTTCTTGAATGGAGAGATAAGGTTAAAATAGAGTTAATGGCTTATGAACCTAAGGTATGGAAACTTGTATGTGATGGTTAATGCTCAGACTCTCCCTCTTTGCAAGAACAACAACGGAATGCCAAGGCAAATTGTGTGATATATAACAATATTCATAATAAGGTTCTTGATTTAATAATGGATCTAGACTCTACAAAAGAAATTTGGGATAGATTGCATTTCATGCATGAAGTAGACACTAGGGGCTGCATTGTCAAGAAGGAGAAGATAAACCAGAAGAAGAATAAAAATTCATGTCAAAAGGAAAATATTCAATCAAATGAGGTACCTGCTAGTGTGAATGGAAGTAAGAACCATGAAGAAATTACAGTTGAGGAAAAAGCCAAACTTGACACAGCCTTGACTGAAATAGAAAGATTGAAGAATGAAAACAAAGACCTGAAGACATTGGTGCAAAAATGTGTTGAGAAAGAATATGAAAATAAGAAAGAGATTGATGGCCTGAAGACACAAATTGAAGAAGCAAGGAAAGTAGAAGACACTCAGCTACAACAAATGAGAGAGAAAAGTCTGGAATGTGGAAGATAGGAAGAAGAGGTGGTAAGCCTAAGGAAGAAATTAGAAAAATCCCAAAGATAATTATTACTGAATACTCCTCAAATGAAAAGCTCTAGACAGTTGGACCAGATTCTAAAGGCTCAAAGGTCACCTCTCATAAAGGCTGGTATAGGATATGAAGGAGAAACCAGTAAGTCCAAGGTTGAAGATAACATGAATGTCATTTTTGTAAAATATGTAAAGGACAATGAAGCAGCTCAGAAGATTCCTACAGAAGTAGAAGCCAGCAAGAACATGATTTGCAGAGAAACAAACAGAAACAAGTAGCAACATGAAAGGACAGAGAATGAGAGGATGAAACAATCAGCTGCTAAAGGCTCATACGCTCCTGAGGCTGAATTGAATAAATTTGGAAGATGTCAAAGAAGGTTATTTCCTCCTATGGGAAGTATCCCTTGTTTTTCCTGCCACAAACCTGGACATATTGCAGCATATTGTAAGACAAAGAAAATCCAGTCCAACCAACAAAGGATGCAGAAAATGAGAAGAACCCCTCAAGCAAGCAAATGGAAAAGACAATCTTTCACCGGGTACACAAATCATTTCCATGGCTACTGTTATGCATGCAATGAATTTGGACATAAATCTGTTGAATGTAAATTATGTTAAAAAAGGGGAACAAAATATTATACTTCAGCTCAAATGTACCTTGGTAAAATAAGATGTTATGTATGCCTCAAACTTGGTCACAAAGAAAAAGACTGTAATCTGCCATATACATTAAATAACTCCAAATAGATGATGGAATCAAATCAAATCAAACAAAACTATGAATCAAAAAGGAGTGGAGACATTACGAAGAACCCCAATAAATTATGGAAGGAAAAGAGAAAGGGGGAGCATGTTACCTCAATAACATAATGAATCCATCATAGTCTCAGGGAGAGCTGCTCTAGGAAGCAACACAAATATCCAACCAGTGATAGATATGAAGCAACATCCCAGGGGGAGAGTAGTTCATAAATAGTCCCCACAAAAGTAGTCTAAGAAGAACTCCTTGGAATGAGAATAGCTATAATATCAGGAAGGGAAAGGAAAATTTCTCTAATAGAGAACTACCGAGGAAGAAGAATACCTGAAGCACTTAATAGCCAATAGGTTGATGGAAGAAGATAAGGCAGCAAGCAGCGATGATGGTAGAAAGAACATCAGCCATGAACATGTAAGCTAAGAAGACATCAGCACATTAAAGGATGATCACATTGTGCATCATACTGCTAGAATTAACAATGAATCACATTAAGAAGAATGAGTAAGAAAAGTGCATATCATCATTATGTCATTAGATCATTCATCTATGAAAAGTCTCCTTGGAGGAATGCAGTTAAGTATGTGATAAATCTTTGAGTGATTTTCCCATGAAGATTCCTAGTATAGAAATTGAAGATGTATTCCCAAATATCTTTATGCTAGAATAGTTGAATTGTATATAAAGCAACAATGATTCTGGAGCAGTCCTAGAAAGGAAAATGCAGTGACATTCCTTTGAATAGAATGAGAGATTAAGAAAAATGGTTAATGATGCCAAGGTCAAATTCAGTATATTGATTATTGTTGGTGTGAACAGTGGAAAGATCAATAGTATAAACTATGGGTTCATGTGCAAGCTAAAGTGAAATCTCTGCATAATTTATCAAAGTAGTATCAATTGGTATATGGTACAAGAAACATGCCTATCAACAAAATACTAGGTGTTATTAGTGTAGCAGTGGTATGGTACAAGTCCTCAGGATAAAAGGATTATGGCAAAAGTACATCAAGATAGTATTCCCAATGTTATCTACATTTAACATGAAAAGGTAAATAATAGTGCTAAAGGATCATTATTTTTTTTACACTGGAAACATTATATTGAACATTGAAGTAGTATCTACTTCTATACATAACTGCATGCCTTCCTGAAGTCAGTACATATATATCTTCAAGGCCTCTTCCTTAAGATCATTCATAAAACTGTGTGAATTCTGGTTGCTGAGATTTCAATTAAACAACTTGAAGATGTTTTGATGAAGATCATCATGACAGAACAGTTAAAGTATCAAAATTATGAAGGATTAGTTGTGTCAGGTGAAGCTCAAAATTCTGTTATTGATTCATCAAAAGCATACTTCAGCAGAAAGGATTTGCTGATATTTCACCATTAAAGAGAGATTGATCATTGACATACATAACCCCTTATGTCATAAATAAAATTGCATGGTTGATAAGTGAGACTGACCAATACATTGAATGTATCTAGCCTCAAGGGTTTGTTTTGAAAGTACATTGTACAAGCAGTAAAGTCATTTGGTCTCCTAGATTGAAAGATATCATCTAATCTCACAATAAGTTGTAAACTCTGGCTTGATTCATTGATCACATCAGTAACAAGGACCTTTCAGCTATTAAGTGTAATATCCTAATCAACATCCTATCTCATATCACCACCAACTGGCAGGAAAGGTGAACCATAGCTATACAAGATATATTGGCATCATCATCATAATTGAATAGGTCTTGTACTGCGGATGTGTATTGCAAAAGAAGACATATTCCATCTACAATATTCCTCAACAGCTATGGATTTTTTATGAAGATATTACTAGAGACTGAAGTATAGCTGAAGCAAGCTTGATTGGTCACATGGAGCATTCACAATCTTTAAGTATTGATCTAATGATGTAGCTCTAACCATATAAGTCTAACTATATAATTTTGTTCTACAAAGTGTCATTACCTTCACTTTCAGCTTTATACAAGTGAAAGAAGTCTATGCTTTGGGATGGTATCAACATACTGTGTATATACAAGTTCAATAAGTCTCAAAAGTGTTCTCTCAAAACCAGTCTGGAGCAGCAAGGTATAAAAAGACAAGAGAAGAAGGTCCTAAACACAACTCAGAGAGAGGAAATGCAAAGATAGAATCTACGTCACTGGGAAATGTGCAACCCTTTTCCATTGATGTCAAAGGGGGAAGAAAAGCAAGCCAAAGAAGATATGCAGAGGAAGTCCTGAAGGAAGTATTGGAGTATTGGTGGAGTATTTATATCAATGCCAAAGGGGGATACTGTTGGAAATATTGTCATTGATGGCAAAGGAGCACAAAGGAGCAGCACCTGAACCAGCAATAAGGCAAAGTAGCAGAGAGGTAGCAGAGGCAGCAAAGAGAGAAGCAAAGTAGCAGAGAGGCAACAGTAATAAATCATAAAAGGAGCACAAAGGAGACAGAGATGAAGCAGAGGCAGTAGTAGAAGGACCATTTGATTGGAGATCTGGAGAGACAGAGTAGTGAGGTTGAAAGGTGAGAACCAGTGAGGTGAGACTCTATAATTTGGGGTCTAAATGGGTCCTATGTGTTATTGATGTTGTGGTGTGCAATTATGTGTTATTGATGTTGTGGTGTTCAGGGTTTATAAACAATTTTGAATAAACTCTGTGGCAAGGGTTTTAATGGTGTTCTGCATATAATTGTTGAGACAGGGTTGACTGTGAGATCAAGAATGAATATTCATTTTTGTAAATTATGTGAGTGGATCTATGCTATTTGTAAGTTTCCGCAGACTTTGAATTGAGTCTAAATCTACTTGGATGTGTTAAAGAGATAGAGTGTTGGGTTTTGTTGACCATTCTATTATGCAACACAGTTCGATCTGGTGTCAAATTCCAATAGGGTTGGAATGGTAATGTGGGAGTCTACATGGTAAAAGCATTTGATACACATATGATTGTGCACACGCTGTGAAATCCAGAAGTGGAATGATAGCTCAATTTCAGAGATGCGCGCATAAAGAAAGAGGATTTACACATTCAACTATGTAAATATGATACCACAATATCAAGGGCTGGTTGGAGCGATGACTTGAACAGCAGTGAGATGGAAGCGGAACATTGAATGGAACGTAGCAGTGATTAAACTGTGAAGTGTATGCAGAGGTTCGCGTCAAGGTCGGAAGGTAGCGTCGAGGTGTAAATAATTCGTGTTGAAAGACTGAAACGAAATTGTGAACAAAGCGTTAATGTTAGCGATGGAACTGTAATAAAAGGTGGAACCATGAATAGAAGTGGAACCATGCAATGAACAGTAGAAGCAGCTTTCGGAAGTGTTGAAGATCGACGGCGGAGATCTTATCAGAGATAGAAGATCAACGGTGGAGATCTAATCACATCGGCGATTCCTAATCACATCAGTGGAATGGAAGAACAATGTAGCGACAGTTTGAAATTTGCAATTGCGATTGAGCGATTTAATAGCAACTGTCCGATCCCAGTTAACGGAAACCGTTGGATCTACATTGGAGTCATCGCATTGGAGATTTCTAATCACATCGGTGCAGCGGAAGTATAAGTGAACAAGTTGTTGAATGTTTTGATTGCGATGGTGCGATCCAATCACAACTGTTGGATCATGGTCGATAGCAACCGTTGGATCATAAAGTAAGTCGAAGTGCAGTCCACCGTGACCCATCGCATCGACGAAGAATCAAATACGAAAAATACAATATTTTCTTGTGTTAAAACGCTTCGATGGGTAAAAGAGAATTATAACGTATAACATTGAAATGCCGAATTATTACCTGGTGGGACCTTCGCTAATCGCATCAATGGAAATCAGATGACCAAAGGCACAAGAGGATCTCAGAATGTTGCGATTGTGATTGGAAATTTAAATGAGGCGGAGTGTATTTTTAGTGTGGGCTCCATGTAAAAGAAAAAATTTTAATGTATGTTTACACCGAGATTTTAAACTAAAGTTGACGAATGAATAAAAGGTAAGGCGGTAAGTATATATGAACCAATATATATATATATATATATATATATATATATATATATATATGTATATATATATATATATATACATATATATATATATATATATGTATGTATATATGTATATGTATATATGTATATATATATATATGTATATATATATATATATATATACATATATACATATATACATATATACATATATACATATATACATATATATATATATATATATATATATATATATATATATATATATATATATATATATATATATATCTATGCAGTGTGTGGCCATCGCATCGGCGTGAAGGCAGAGCAGTGGAACATGTTATTGAAGTTTGCGATTGTGATTAATCGCATCAGAACCATCGCAAACGGTGTGATCGCAATCGAAAGTCATCAGAGAAGGCTCATCGCATCAAAGAATAGAAGAAGTCGGAAAGTGGGCCCAAATTTGTATATATTGAAGTCTGGGTTTTAAAACCAAGGTTTATGAAGCGTGAATGGTAAGATGTGGGCCCCGAGGGCACTTATATATATCACTTTAAGATTTAACTCCAAGCTTGAAGATCTAGTGTCATAGTTATTTGAATAAGCAAGCATATAAAAACCTTTAATATATGTTGGTGTTTGGTCTTTAATAAAAGTCTGAGTTTGTATGAAATTCTATGACCAAACATGCATTAAAATTGTGAACCAGATATATCACTGCGTTGGATGAAATAAGTAATTGGAAATAATGGTGGGCCAGACTTACGTTGATGATTAAGCCAAAGCAAATACTGATTGGGTGCTTCCATAAACTGAACTCTTGATACAAGATTTTACCATAGTGATGAAAATTTTCAGCATTAATTTAAATTACATGTTCTGCATAGGTATGCAGAACAGTTACTTGATAGCAGCAGAAAAGACAAAACTAGCAAGCCAAGAGCCGGAAAAAGGCTGAGTGAAATTGATGTATGTAACTGATAATGTGAATGTAAATGATTTAAAATTATTTTTATTGTATGTGATGCAAAGGCAAGTCTCCGGAGGCAAATAAATATCCCACTGTAATTTTGAAATGTATACATATTGTAATATTTTTCTGAATATGCTGGATAAATAAAAGCGAAGGCAGAAGTCAAAGAGTCATGACTGCTCACTTCGAATTCCCTGTGGAATGCAAACAATCATGAGGTGAACTCTATAAATGATATCACATTTATATGCATACAGAGGTTAGAGAATGGAGAAATGAGGTAGAGAAGATAAGAAGAAGGAGGAGCAGATAGAGAAGTGGTGAAGACTCAGAGATGATATAAGGTAGATATGAAGGCTGGTGCACAGCAGTGAAGAAGGAACCAAACAGAGCTAATATCCAGGTAAATCAGCATGTGTTTTTCTTTGAAAGAGTGAGGAAGTTGGTGCTTCCATATCAAGTTGCATCTGGTTGAGGTAGGAGCCTCCTGCAGGTTGTAGCCTACAAAAAATAGATGGGAGTTGGAGCTTCCTTGCAAGTTGTAGCTTGCTGAATCGAGATTGTAGCCTCTTGTAGGTTGGAGCCTACAGAAAATCAGTGGTGAGAGGGAGTTAGAGCTTGCCTTTTCATCACAACAATTATAAGATGTGTTTTTATCCCTTTATGGGTTTCCACTTATATATGTTGTCTATGTGCATGATGTATATGTGTTGATATGGTATATCTAATCTACTTAATACTTGCTGCTCACATATTAAGACTGTTGTTACATTATCTAATCTACTTAATACTTGTTGCTCATAAATTAAGATTGCTCACATATTATGTTGATCATGAAATGAAGGTGTAAATAATTTTAAAGGAAAGTTTTAAAAGTCCATGAATGTGTTAAACTGATTCACCCCCCCTCTCAGTTTAACTAAGGGTTCAACAGATCCACTATCATTGACATATTTTTCTATCTTTTCGCTTGTTAACTCCCTTTGATTTCCATTTTTTTCTGGGTTTTCTACACCATCAAGGGAGAGTAATTTTAGATCTGAAGTGTTGAGGACTTACAAGAACCCATCCCATTGAGGAGAACTCGTAACATCCTTCTATGTTTTCCTCCCAGGTGCCCTTAATATAAAACTCATTCAACATATTCTTGTCTTTTCTATTGGATGCATGGAGTAAATCTTGTTTTTATTTACTGCTTAATGTCTTTTGAAGCATAGATCTAGATTTTTGCAGCATTTATCTTGATCAACTAACTACAAATCTGAATATATTGGCAGCCATATTTGTTGTTAGGGCTGTTTGTTATGCACAGCTAAAGTGGTCTTTTTTCGTACACTTGCAATTAAGATTCATACTAACATCAGTATTTGACGATGATGCAAAGAACATGTTAGAGGACTTATTGTATTCATAATTCAAACTGAATTTACGATGTTTCTCTACTACTAGCAGGCTTTTTCAGTACCCTCACTGAGTCACTTAATAAATCACAAGTTTTTAGGGTCCAACCCTAACCCTCTTATTTATGTAATAAGCGCAAGATCCCTTATCATATTCATAGTTACTTATTTGATTCAATAAATCCCATAGGTAGTTATCTGCATTAATAATGATTGTAACTGCTTGACCCGCATTATAGAAAAAGGGGGCACAATTAGTTATAAATAGGAAATAGTTAGTAAATAAAGTGGTTAACTCGTATCAAGGGACCACTAGTATTTAGGGTTTCATATGTAATAAAGCTATAAATAGTCATATATAACAAGGGAAGAAACATCAAGTTTTATTGTAATTGAGCTCTGCTCTATTGGAGGTTTCCCCCTCAAATATGCAAGTGAACATTGTATTATGCTTCTAAATAATAAAATATATTTGCAACATGTCTCAATTCAAGTGATATTTATGTTTTTTTGGCAATATCATTTCTTATATTTGACATTATGTTATTCTCTTAGGTCAAATGCATAACAAGTGGTATCAGAGCACTTTCCAGGGCCACTTGTACCTCCAATTTTGGAAAAAATATTTTTAGGCTAGAGATGTTTTATGGCGTCTTTAAACCACTCAATAGACCAAAATAATATTTTTTAGGCTAGGACCCGCTAGCTAATCATGTTTTAGATAGACATTTTCAATGAATGTAAATAATTTTCAATACACTTCGCGTCAATTGAAAACAACGATAGGAACATAGAAACACTGAAGATATATATATATATATATATATATATATACATATAAAGTTTTGGTTTTACAAAATTTGTGTCTGGGACACAGATGGCCACACAACCTACATCAAAAACTATATGTAGATAATATTATGAACCTAAATATTCTAATAGTGCTCATAATAATGTTTTATTGCACCAGCCATTTTGCATAGTAGTCAAATGATATGGCTAGGCACTTCAATAGTTTATTACTGGAGTTGCATAGGGATTTGATCAACCATGTTCTCATTAATCCCGTGTGTCAGCCCCTCCAAATGGCACTCCAAATATGCTAGGGTCTCTGCTACATCAATATCCCATAGTGCATCTTGTCCTATTGCAATGACCTGTGTTGGTACTGCATCCTCCTGTGGCACTCCTACACGACAAAGATAAAAAGAACCTATAGGTCAAACAATTCCAACATCTGCATTAAAAAAATCAATAATTTAGTCTCATAAACATAAAAAACAACAAAAAAATTGTAAAAAATTTCTTAAAAACTTTAAAAATGGCTAAAATATCTTACCAATAACACCCCATTTCTCACCCTCGGGAAGCACGAGCTCAAGGTCATCACAAAAATTATCTCCTGTGTACGGATAATAATCAATCATAATCAATTGTTTACACAGCCACATGGAGAAGGTTAGTGTGAAATTGATCATTGATGGAATTGCATGTATAACCATAATGTCTATCCACCTCCTCATCCATGGAACCCTCATATCAATGGTATCAGGTGTGATATGTTGAGGCTATAACATTGGAATTTTCACCAGGGAAAAATAAATTAGAATTCAACTGTAGCCAATTTTTTTCAATTGTTCGTTGTTTGCCTTAAACAGTTGTTCCTTCATGTTGACCAATACCCCCTCGCTCCAGTTTAATATTTTTAGATCCAGACACTCTAAATCATACTACATAAATGATCTGCTAGCTACGTAATGTGTTGAGCTACCGGCCAATCTAGAAATAATAAAAATGATTGTTATGAGAGGAAGATGGGTCATATCTCTAATGTTGATCTTCCCATATCTAGATGGTTGTGCTCAAGGTCTATAATAAGTGGCAATGTAATATTTCACTGACTCTCCTCCACTTTTCCCTCCCAAGAGATAGATGGGGGAAGCCCTCATGGAAAAAGCTATCAGAAAGTATATGTCTTCCACTTTAATCTCAAGTATATGTTCCCCTAACCTGAATTCTTGTGCCTATACATCCCATGAAAAAACTAGGAACTTGAGTAATTCCATTTGTTGCCTCATGTCGGGTAACTAGAAGAATTTCAAAAAAACATAGTTTTTTAGTGTCTGAATGGTGGAAGGAACATTTGTTGCATTCAATTCTTGTTCTTCATGTTATCTTTTTCTCCACACAAAGGCCATTTTATGTTGATGAGTACCTAAAACATCAAAAATACACTCATTAGAATCCTTTTCATGCAAAAAAACTGACAAATTTTGATAAAAAATGGAAATTTTGACTAGGGAATTACGCCCAACGTTGCCCAAGGAGTGATGATAGAGCATTGCACCCCTCTATGTGATGTAATATTTCCCTTATGCAACACATTTTTTGACATGGAGGGCTTGCATTGGTCCTAGGGAGAATTTTTAGAACCCCGGGGCTCTCAAATATCCATAAAATTTGCATGAAATTGCAAAAAGAGACCATGAATTGAAATATAAAGGTATTAGCTCCCACATGGAAGTGATGGAACTAGAAATGATCCATTGAATTGACCATAATCAGTTGCATTAGATCAAGGGAAAATATGGCTCAAAGATCTCACAGTTGA
Organism: Pinus albicaulis; assembly: GCA_034641835.2. Classification (NCBI taxonomy): domain Eukaryota; kingdom Viridiplantae; phylum Streptophyta; class Pinopsida; order Pinales; family Pinaceae; genus Pinus; species Pinus albicaulis. Next base: position 884,216,745 of record CM076584.1, on the reverse strand, counting down.
AGGTGAATGCCAAATGGTAAAAATGAATAGTCATTTTCATTAATTATGGTCGTTTTTCCATTATTGTATCATGTTTAATGTTTTGACCTAGTAATCATTCATGTTTTATCACGAAACAGGTATGTTTGATCCTTTTTGTGGTGTTTTGAGTAGTTCTACAGTGGTTTAACAACTTTTGTCGTGTTTTCACAGATCATTTTAACCAAGGATTACAATTTTATTAGTTTTTCGGACTCCATAAACTCACAAAAAAGGAACCCCCTGGAGTCTTCTTTCAACTCTTTTTAGACTCCCAAAATATGAAAAGATTGTTGAGCACTTGTATTTTTGAACTTGTAAAATTAAATGAAAATACGTCTACTCAGTATAATATTACCCCTTTTTCAGACTGAGATAGAATATTTACAAAAAAGGAATACCTTAGTCGAACATGGCTAAGAGGTTCTCGTGGGTATTGTTTTCTTCCTTTTCAAACTCAAGGGACTATCTATGAAAAGGAACATTTGGAGTTTTATTTTTTCACCTCTTCTTCAAACTCTCTATACATGAAAAAGGTGTCGAGTTTTTCCTTTGTTGAACTCGTTAAAACATCAAACAACGATGGACTTGTTGAGCATGAAAAGGCCAAACCACTCCTCAACGTTTGTTAAACATACTCGAAGGGATTCATCTAAAGGATTAACTTACATATCAAGCATATGTTATCCTCCTCAAGCTTATAAAAATATAAAGAGGTTGACCAGTATGGTTGGGTAAAATGGGAAAACAAGGTATTACATTTGCTAACGGTAGGGAGACACTCTTGAACACAACACTCTTCCACTTCATCTTTATGATTGTTGGGTTGGGTAATATTCTTATATTTTGGTTCATCACACCATTTTCAAAACCTCCATTTTTTTCTTTTGGTCAATGTTTCCAACTCCATTCAGTGTCATCGTTGTGTTCAAGAGAATTCAGTCAGTCAATATCTATTACAAAATCTTAAGCCTTCATTCCATGTCTTCCATTCCTGATCTAGTTTCATATCAAAACCATTCTGTCTCAAATCATGATACATTTTTCGTGTCATTGATGGTGGATACATCAAGGCCCTCATGCGATGGGTCACTTATCGTTGACATCAACTCATTATCCAGGAAGTTGACTTAGAAACAACCATCGGTACCTTTTTTCTTGCATACATCAATGGCAAGTTTCCTTACTCTCAGAGATAGGTTTACATCACTGGCCTTCGACCGAAATATTCCTTGTGGTGTTTGACATCAACTCATTTACTCACACCATATAGATTGTATTACAGTATCTTGAGAGCAATTAACATATTCGATGGTATATGTCAGACATGTTAATGACTTACATCATTGGTTGGTAATCAGATGATGTCTACCATGTTCGAATCCATAATACTGATTCACATGGTTAGAATCATACATTGGACCGTCGTGTGAATGAGATAAAATACCATGGATCTAATTTCATCCATATCAGTTGTGATTTCAAGATAAATACAGGATCACAATGTATGATGGCTACGGTCATACAAAAATTCATCCAGTCATGTTTCCACCATTTTTCATTAGTGGACATGTATTTTGATCATTGTACATGTAATTCTAGCTTATGTGCTAAGTATGGGCAAGCCTCCCTCAACAAATATATCATGATGTAAATGTATTGTAACATAAGATGATCTCATTGGATGTCCTTGATCCTGACTTGTCAGAAGGTAATGCACTTCAGTCATCAGTCACCATTCTTGACTTTTCACTTTAGGGGACAATATGTTATAGGCCATTTTTTCACATTTGGTCAGTCGGCCTACAAACTAGATCAATCAACATCCTTTTACCCCTTGAAATCATCATGGAACAAAGCCCTATGCATGACACTCTCATATTCTAGAGTTTATGCCTGAAAACTCTTTGTTTCAATCATTTTTAGGACCAACGCTCAATTCCCTCCTATTGGACAGTGTTCACCTATTGGTCGCTCCATTGTGGCATGGGTTGATCACCTACAGGTTGCTCCACTATTCACTTGCAATGGCTCTAGAAATTCGGGAAAAAGAGAGAGATTATGAGAATCCTTTTCTTATATAAGCTTCCATAATTTGTTACAACTATTTACCTCAGATAAAACATTTGTTTCCTATCATACTACCTTATATTTTCCATCCCTTATCCTTTGATCCCATCCTCCCATCAAGAGTGGATCTCAAGCCCTAGATTGGTAAATGGATAGAACTCCCAACTTACCTACCTCTCTAATATATTTGTGGTCGTCCAAGAGCTAGGGGTTGGATTGTGGAGACAAAATTATTCCCTCATGTTTTTGTTGTGAAGAGTTATCATTCCATGAATTATGGTGATTAGATATGCACTTTGTGGAAAAGAAGGAACAAGTCAACTTGGAGGATCTCTTCTACAATATCAACTCCTATTTCTGGTTGTAGCTCCTTCCATTTATATTAATGCAAAGATTTATTTGTTTTACTATATGTGATGTCATGATTTAATGTATTTCGATGCCATGTTGATCCATTGAATGAATTATTTAGATGATGCTACATAGATGTCGTAGATCGTTGGCTTGTGTTGTCTGATTGTGCAGGTTCTAGTTATAGTGACGAGAGCTAGGATTGGAGCATTCAAGACAAGAGAGGAGAAAATCATACGATGGATTACAGGTAGGCTTCATCCCATCATTGATTTACTTTAAGGAAAACAATAGCTTCTTTGTCTCTCTGTTGTTCTAGAATAAGCCACCCAGTCTAGTGAAGATACTTGTATCCGTAGTCGTAGAATACATATCATAGCATCATGTAAATAACTACCTACACATCATTGGCCTTTATATGATAAAATCTTGATTGAATTATAAAATTAATATGGCCATTATCATTCATTTCACTCATGTCCTTAAAAGCACGCACTTCTTATGATCAAGTTTCTTTACAATAGCATTTGTTACGTCCCTATAATTCTAGTGTATAACCTTATTGTTATTGTTAGTGTAGCCCCCTTATTGTTATTTTTGTGCCCATGTAGTCGCCATTTTTTTATTATTGTGCCCCATAGAAGCCCACTATTGTTATTTTTGTGCCCTTACATTGTTATTGTTATGTCGGCTAGGATTATATTGTGACCCCTTAGATTCCTATATATAGAAAGGAGGTTTTATCATTTTTATCATCCAATAATTGTTCATTTATATAATGTAAAGGATGTTTCCCCCTCGAAGAGGCTGATTTCTAAGTCATTGATCTATCTTTTCTTCTATTTTGTGAGCTGGTTTCATAACATTTGGTATCATGGCTTTGGATTCCAGGGTTTCGCTGCTACAAATAGGTCATCATGGAATTATCGCTATAAATTGGTTTCTAAAAAGGTTCAGAAGCTAAAAAATAAACCCATTTGAGCCAAAATCTTGAGGAACATCGTGTAACAATTCTAGATCTTGGTTCACCATATTTGCCAAGATATGATCTGTGGAAGATATGGTTTTTTGTACGATCTGGAATTTCATCTCAAACATGTGACCGAGGGAAAATAATAATAAATTTCGTTTTAGGAATTATATTGGAATTATGTAAATAGTGGATGAAAGTGCATGGACTATAGTTTCTTTTGTATCAATTTTAGAGCCGAAGGTTGAAACAATGACACACAACACGTCGTACAAGTTCGCTCTACTGAACCAACCCATAATTAGGTCATTGTGGGATATTGGGCATAAATTGGTCTTGAAGAATCCAAATTAGGTCTGACCTATGGAATTGGAAAGAAGACTCAGAGGACTACTTCAGGACCAAATTTTAGATATTGAAGATCCGAACTCGCAGATATAATTCAGATTCAATATCGACCTCCTAAAAAGAAAGAAAAAGGTGTGTATTTTTTTTTAATTGCATGACTTTTGTTTGAAAAAGCAGGTTCAAGTGATTCCAAGGGCATATTGAAGCATATATATAAGTATTGGAATCTGAAATTCCTCCGAAAAATAATTCCACACCCATTAAGTCCTCATAAAACTCTACTATGACGCATGAAGAGGAATACGTGCAACAAATTTCGCTCTAGCAAAAAGTAACCAAAAATGAAATGGAAGCTAAAATGGATGGTTTTAAGAAAGGAATGGAAGCTAAGATGAATGGTGTGGAAGCTAAGATGGATGGTTTGAAGAATGGCATGGAAGCTAAGATGGATGGCATGGAAGCTAAGATCGATGGTATAAAAGAAAAACTAAAAGTAGACATGGAAGATTTGAAAGGAAGGTTTGACTAAGTTGCTACAAGAACTCATTCCTAATGGAGAAAAGGTAGCAGAGAAAACTCATGATGAGAAAAAAAATAAACGTTAATCATGATTTCATAAAATCTAACATTGGATTGAAGACCCACCATATTCCAAAGATAGATATGAGGAAGTTCGATGGAAAGGATCTCGTAACATGGATACTACATATGGAGAAATATTTTGATCTCCATAATGTGAAAAACACACAAAATTTACTGTATATTTAGAAAAAAATACATGTTATGGTATCGATGGCTTTTCTCTAGTAAAAAAAAATTCACTAGGTCAATTTTTACGAAGGAAATGATAACACATTATGAGGATACAAAGAGCAACACCTTCTTTAGCCAGTTGATAAATCTCAAAAAAAAGGGTTAAATGGTGGAGCACATTGAGGACTTCCAGAGGAACACAGGATTGATGTCTTCATAGGGACTTTAAAGGATAACATCCAACATGAGGTTCACCTTTGGGAACCTAATTCATTGGAGAAGGCATTCAGGTTGGCAAGAAAAATTGAAAGCAAAATTATGGAGACAAGGAAGCCTACCACTCACAACTACAAAGATGGAAGTGTTGCTACTCTTACACTTCCACAACCTAAAAGGTTGACACCACAACAATTTGAAGAAAAAATAGCAAAAGGGCTTTGCTACATTTGTGATAACAAATACACTAAAGGCCATAAGTGTGTTGAGAAAAATTTTTTTTACATAGATTTTGAAGAGGAGGAATAAAATGAACAAGAAACTTCAAAAGAAGAGGATATACACCAGGAACCAACCCTAGACAAAGAATAAATGAATCTAACCATATCTTATAATGCATTGACAGGAATTACCACTCCTCAAACTCTCAAAATAGAAGGTCATATCAAGAAGAAAAATGTAATAGTGTTGATTGATTCAGGTAGTACCCATAATTTTATTCATTGTAAGGTAGCCAAGGAATTGAATTTCTTTCTATACACAACACCAGAGTATCAAGTGATGGTTGAAAATGGAGGAAATATAAATTCATATGGAAAGTTCCATAATATCAATCTAACCATGGGGGAATATGTATTGAATAGTCCAATGCTCTCCATTCCAATGGGTGGTGTTGATGTTGTACTATGAGTAAAATGGTTACAATCTTTGGGGACAATAGATTTTAATTTTCAAGAACTTTTCTTGAATTTTTTTTCGGAAGGAAAGTAATTTGAATTACGAGGTATCACAGGGAAGCTGGGAAATATAATAAGCTCTAATTTCATGAAAAATATTCTGAAGAAAGAAGAACGAGGCGTAATTTAACAATTATGCTCACTAGAGGTTCAAACATCAAAATCATCTATTTCTCCAGATCTCCAAAAAGTCTTGGACAGTCATTCCAAGGTGTTTGAAACTTCTGAAAGACTCCCACCTATTCATGATCATGTTTATGTTATTCATTTTATTCTAGGAATCATTCCTCCAAACATCAGGCCTTACAAATATCTTTATGCCCAAAATGGTGAGATTAAACGTATGGTTGCAAAAATTCTAGAGGTTGGTATAACTCAACCTAGTCAAAGTTCTTTCTCTGCTCCAGTAGTACTGGTACACAAGAAGGATGGATCATGGCATATGTATCTGGATTATAGGGAGCTCAACAATCTCACTATTAAATATAAAATTCCCATCCCCATCATTGATGAATTATTGGATGAATTACATGGAGAAAATTACTTGACCAAGTTGGATCTTCATTCTAGATATCATCAAATTAGAATGAAGACTGAATCCATTCCAAAAACAATATTCAGAACTCATGAGGGTCATTATAAATTTTTTTTCATGCCTTTTGGCCTTACTAATGCACCTTCCACATTTCAAGGTTTGATGAATTCCATTTTCAAACTATTCCTTAGAAAATGTGTGCTAGTATTTTTTGATGATATACTAATTTACAGCATGTCTTGGAAGGATCATTTCAACATGTTGACATGGTGCTCAAACTATTGGAGGAGAAACAATTAAAAAATGCAAAAATCTCCAAATTTTTCTTTGGAGTACAAGAGGTAGAATATTTGGGTCATATTTTTATCTCATGAGGGTGTTAAGGTAGAACTTAACAAAATTAATTACATTAAGGAATGGAAAATCCCTACAACCATAAAGCATCTTCAAGGGTTTCTAGGGTTAACTAGGTATTATCACAAGTTTGTTAAAAATTATGGGAGAATTTCGGCACCTTTAACATCATTACTAAAGAAAGATGCATTTTCTTGGACTCCAGACGCAACTAAGGCATTTTAACATCTTAAAGAGGCAATGTGCCAAACACTAGTCTTAGCTACGCCAAACTTCACAAAAACTTTATTGTGGAATGTGATGCCTCAAGAAATGGAATCAGTGTGGTTTTAATGCAATAAGGAGGACCCATTGATTTTGAAATTCATCCAATAAAAGGAAAGTATTTACTAAAACCTATTTATGAGAAGGAACTGTTGACAATACTACATGCACTAAAGCAATGGCGACCTTACCTAATGGGAAGACACTTCAAGGTAAAAACGGATCATGACAGTCTTAAATACTTTTTGGAACAAAGATTATATTCAGAAGAGTAGAAAAAATGGGTCACAAAGATGTTGGGTTATGACTTTGAAATCATCTACAAAAAAAGGAATCAAAATGTTGTTGTAGATGCACTCTTAAGAAAGGATGAGGATGTGCAAGCATTTCTTTGTGCCATTTCTATTATCCAACCTGGATGTATAACCAAAGAAAGGTATTAGCACGGGATAAATTTTGAATTTACACCTTGGCATGCATATTTTCAAATTCATTAGTAAAGGTGGGTCAAATTCGAAGTGGATTTATTAAGGTTTATTTCAAATGAAATGGAATTTATTTAAAATATAGAATTAATTAATTAATTCTATATTTTAAATAAATTGTTAAACCTATGCATATTCCGCATTTTCCGCTTATGGGTGATGATAGTTGATTAAAATCAACAGTTCCAATATAATTTCGGACCCCTTCGGCGTTTCGATGTTTAATGTAAGGAGGGGATCCAAAAAAATTAGTCTCAAAAACCAAGCCATAACCACGTGGCAAATGGATATTAATTTGCACCTCGCCCCCATCTGATACCACAAACCAGATATGCCCCTCTCCGAAATCCGGTTTCAATTTTTCGCAAAACAAACACAGCATTGGTGAATTTGGTCTTCAGGGTTGAAATTGAATTGGCCTCCATTTTAATTTCTTCATAGCAAAGGGTGGAATGATGGAGGAGTGGCGCATTGAACAAACGGATCAAAAGTTTTAAAATCTCAGGAACAGTTGGCAAGAATACAGTGGCAGCATTAGCTGGAGATCTATATTAAGATAAATACGTTATAGCTACCGTTATTTTGGGCACTGGTATTAATATACGCTATGTCGAATGTGCAAATTCAATCCCGAAACGGCAAGGATATCTACCTAAATCGCCAACACGAATATCAACACGGAATGGGATAAATTTTGGTCTTCCCTCTATGAGAAGGTGGAAAAAGAATTCTTATGTTTACAAATCTGAAATTCGATGTGAAAGTCCTTGCGAGCGAGAGCTCAATTGTAGAAAACACAAGTGCATGAAGGGATACCACTCACATCCTTGTGGTGAGTGTGAATTGCAGGGTTGAAGGGTATGGGCCAGAAGCAAGAGGCAACTAAATTTCGAGCATCTTCAAAGATTAAAAAAAAATGCATGGTCTATCTGCTGCCAAAGTAACACGGGCAGGAAATTTTCACAGCAGTCAAGATGATTATGTTGTCAAAGCATCGCGTAAGGCTGAAGATGGAATCTTATATCCTTTGGAAAATAACTCTTTCTTCTTGCCTAAATCACCAACGCTCATCCTTCACAAAGATATGGAATATCTTGATTTCGAGAGGCATGGCACTGGTGGTGCTAGTAGTATATCTTCTCACTATTTTGATCTTATTATAAGATTGAAAAGTGAGAAAGAACACCACTTCCGCAACATTCAAAATAATGAATATCATAAACTTTTAAACTTCATCAGTTTCAAGGGATTGAAAATTATGAACTTAGGGGATGCACATGGCACCAGTGGAGTTGCGGCCGTTCTCAAGAATTCAGATGACGAATTCGTAGATCCACATCTTGAATGCATCAAAAGTGCACGTGAAGGTGGTGTTGGAGAAGATAGTGATGAAGAGGATGAGGACTTCGTCGCAGAAAAGGATGATGTAGGATCACCGACAGATGATTCAGAGGAAGAGTAGTCAGATGCTAGTGAATCTGAAGAAACCAAGAAACCTGCTAAGAAGGAAGTGAAGAAAAAGGAGGCACATGTTGCAAAAGTAACAGGAAAAAAGAGGAAAAATAAGGATGAGTAAGTAGAAGAAAAAGAAAAAGGATCCAAATGCACCAAAGAGGGCCATGTCTTTGTTTATGTTCTTTTCTCAAATTGAAAGAGAGAATGTCAAGAAGAGAAATCCAGGAATACCATTCACATAAGTTGCAAAGGAACTTGGAGAACGATGGAAAAAGATGTCAGCTGAGGAAAAAAATCCCTATGAGTCAAGGGCGAACTCCGATAAAAAAAATATACAAGGATGCTATGTAAAGTTATAAAAGTGGACCAACAAATATTATAGATTTTGGAAATGAATCTGACAATGAGTAGAGAATAATTATAGAAATATGTGGGTTTGGCATTAATACTGTGCTTGTTCAGCTTCTCACATTACAATGTTTGCTGGTGCACAAATTGTAGTTATGATCTTGTTGTATCAATTAAGTGGCATGGATTTCTGTGATGTTTAATTCAAGTGTTTGATATTGGTAGAATGAGTTGTCCAACAGTTTTTCCCATAAAATATCTACAGTGAAGCTTCAGAACACATACACGAATAGTATTTATATTTATGCAGAAACTCTCCAATTCTTTATCCAAATGTCTTTGTGCTAGCTCAGCTGTTGGAAAATACTAACTCCACAAAATCAGCATGCAGATTCAGATATTTTGGCAACCAAGTGGTAGCATACGAGAATTCAAGGGCATAGGTGGCAGAGTTTCAGGCACCAAATCAGCAACTACATGGTATCAAGTAGAATTATTAGAAGTGTAAGAGGGACAAATGGCCAATTCGAAATCTTTTTGTAGTAATCTTCTAGTTAGCAGATCCAACTACCAAGCACAAATTCATCAACGAAAAATCAAATTGCAGATTTTCAGGGAGATAGTACACAGTTGGAAATCGGATTCCAAATTTTTAGATAAATAGTTGTCAGTGATTTCCATAATTAAAGCCAACATCAGGTGGCGGTCTATGCGAAATGGCAGCTTTAAGGATTCCATATCAAAAGAGATTTGACCAACAAATATTCACAGCTCAAGACATTTTGCAATCTGATTTGGTTTTAGATATTAATTATTTTTAAATTCTTACAAGTTATTTTTTTTATTCCAAGAAGCTAGTAGTAGTTTAAGCATGAATTTGTATTTAAGCAATACTTTGTAAGTCATAAAGGAGACCTGAAGGGAAGGATGGTATGGGAATATCATCAACTATTGTAAAGATGTTTAGCTAGTTATAAGTGATGTTCTCTTGGATGAATGAAAAGACATTCTATTTCCAGATTCTTGTGTCATGATTATATGGTGAAGTTATTCTTGATGTAATTTGTTATTCTTTTGTTTCACATATTATTTTATTTCCTTATTGCCTATAAGAAAATTATGTTCAGGATTTTTCTCGGACACCTTGGGCTGGCTTAAAACAATATTTATGTTTTCCTCTAAAGTTTGAATGTATAATTCAGATAAGGTATTATCTGCATTTGGATTGAATCCTAATCTGTTTTTCTCTTCCATCTCACAAAATGTAAATATCCACTGACATGATTGTCTTGCCTGGTTACATATGATCTCGGGTATTCATTAATTTAAATAAGCTTTGACCCTTTGACTCCATTAGCCCAATGGCCCTCTTCTATTGTCTCAACCAAAAATTTCAAAAAAAACTTTCTATCCTCATAACTAGCGTAATATCATAAATATAAAACAAAGTTAAAACATTCAGAGAGATCCATCTTTGGGTCTTGGAGGGCTATATCCTTGACTCAAAGCAATTTTTATGTTGCCTCCAGGATTCTATCTTCAGCCTTGGAATTACGAAGGGATGACATAGTGGCGACCATACTAGGGAAGAATTTACCTTCCTCAGAAAGTGTATCAAGTTCCAGATCTAGTTACTGATGGTGGACAGTGACCAAAAATAAGAAGGCTAAATCATCTGCCTAGCGACTCCAATATAGATCAATTCCGTTCAAATACTCCACTGGAGGAAGAACCTGAAACATGACAAGGAAATCTATAAAGATCAGGTATTCAAGCTCAAATTGTATTCAAGACACTTTTGGCTTTATCTGTAATTATTTTCTATCTTATCATGATCTTGGTCAAGAGTATATTTTCGAAATACATAGTGATCAGTTGCAACCTGAATAACCTAAAAGGATTGATCCCATCCCTATAACTCTGCTACATACTCCAATACCCATAGAAATCCCAGTTAGACACAAGCCTCGTGCTTTATCTCCTATTCTTGTTGACATCCTAGATATTTATAAGCCCCTTGCTTTACCTCCTATACCTGTAAAAATCCCAGACAGATACTAGCCTCTGGTTTTGCCTCCTATCCTCCATGACCTCTCTGCAAATTATAGCAATAATCTACCCAAGTTTGATGGAGAAAATGAGAAGATCATTGCCGAAAAGCACATTCAAAATCTTGAGGATTTTCTTGATCTGTTTGAGGTGGAATAAAATGATGTATGTATCAGGATATTTACCCTATAATTGCAAGGTAAAGTTAAAAATTGGTTCAATAATCTTCCAGATGCAAGCATTAGCAATTTTCATCAATTCACACAAGTTTTCCTAGATATATGGGTGGTCATGGAAAATGTTTTTCTCATGATAGAAGAGTATGAACATTTAAAAAGACATTCAGGGGAGACAATACATCATTTTTAAGCCATGTTCAATAAGGTGTATCATTCAATGCCTGACGTTATAAGGCCACCCCCAGGATTAGCTCTCTTGCACTACCCAGATGCCTTTGATCTAGAGATGGCATTCCAATTAAGAGAAAGGGACACTGCAACCCTTGAAGAAATGAAAAATATTGCAGTTGATGTGGAAGCAAACCTGTTGAATAGAGAGGCAAAGTTAAAAGCAGTGAAGAAGGATAAAATAGAAACAGAGAAAGTGATATCTTGAAAAATACAGTCAATGAAGTGATGCATAAGATTAGCAGGAAAGAGGAACTTGTTGTTCAAAGCCCTCATGTTTAATTCGTTCCAGAGAAGACAAGGATCAATGTACCCAAGTAGTTTACAGCTCATCCTGGGTATCCTAAAATAGAAAATGATTATTTCATGTACTCAATTCACAACATAGCCAAATACGAAGTTCAAAATCAGAAAGAGATAGGAAAATTTCCTGAGATGATGTGCACGTTAGATTACCTTGCATATAGAGATAATCTTCTCAGAAGTTATCATCAAGATGAAGATTATATGGTTGATATTGAGGTTGATTATTCAAAGCAACCAACACTATCTTCTTGGGAAAAAGAAACCCAATTATTACAATGCAAAGATGGAAATCAAACGTTGCATGCTAAGCAAGATTGTAAGGAGCAAAATGCAGAAATTTTTCAAGTAAGTGCAAATTTCCTTCCCATGTGTTTTGCCTCACTCTTAAGAGAACATTACAAGCAGGTAGTAAATAGGAAGGATGAGGAATGTTATAATGAATTAGTTGAGGAAAAGAGGGATTATTTAGAACCTTTTTTAGATCCAGAAGTTCTCTTCCTGAGTCATATTGAAATCTCAAAGTCTGAAACAAATGATAAATTGATCTAGTTTGATTCTCTACCTTTATGCTTTAATTCATTTCAGATTGTGAAAGGGAATATTGGTCATATTTTGGTTGATAGTCACACGAGGAATCATGAGATGTCAGTAGAACCAATGATACAATTATCTAAAGCACTACATGATCCAATAGTTGATATGTTGGATGGTTTGAGTTTTCAAATTCAGTTTTCATGCACCCATAATTATTTCAAAAGTTGTTTTGATATGGATATGATCAGACAGCCTGCCCCATTGTCTGGTTTAGTAGAAGTATCAACAAAAAAATCATCAGATAAAACGCAAATATGTTCCAATTTGTTTGAAAACATGGAGAGCGCATGTGCAATACCAGGTTATGAAGTTGGGTTGATTGATTCAGAATACCCAAAAATAAGTCAAGTGTATCTTGATCCAGTGGCTATCTATATGGAGAAATTTTTCTTCATATAGCAAATGCATATTTCTAGCTTTTCAGTTGTTTTTCAAGTTTACCAAGATCCCTGTAAAGAAGATCACACTGGGAATTTTCTTCGGAATATGGTGAAAAACCATTATCATATTTGCTTCGGAATATGGTGAAATATAGTGAAAGAACAAAGTTATTAAGGTAGTTGCTTGACTGGGTACACTGGCATTATTGTATCATTTAAAAGGGAAATAATTTCAATAGATTAGAGTAGGTAGGTGTACAAATAATCTTGTTTTGCAAGCATCTTTTTATATTTCAAATTGCCTTTTAGCATTCATATTTCCAAAAGTGCAGCAGTGATTTATGTCAAATATTTTTTAGTGCATATTTCAGTTGTAGTTTCAGTTCATATTGCAGTACACAGATCATATTCTTGTTTAGGTTTATAACAAATGAATAAGTTTTTCAGTTGTAGAAGTTTTATAGCAGAGAAGATTTTTTTCATCTCAATCACCAAGGCACTGGTCGCCAAATTTATAGATCTGTGGTTCTTTGTTACCTCGTTGGGAGGAAAACATCCCCAAAAGGAGCCGATGTTAGCACGGGATAAATTTTAAATTTACACCTTGGCATGCATATTTTCAAATTCATTAGTGAAGGTGGGTCAAATTTGAAGTGGCATTATTAAAGTTTATTTCAAATGAAATTGAATTTATTTAAAATCTAGAATTAATTAATTAATTCTATATTTTAAATACATTGTTAAACCTATGCATATTCTACATATTCCACTGTTATGGGTGATGATAGTTGATTAAAATCGAAGGTTTAAATCTAATTCAAACCCCTTCGGTGTTTCAATATTTAATGTAAGGAGGGGGTCCAAAAAAATTAGTTTCAAAAACCAAGCCATAACCACATGGCAAATGGAGATTAATTCATACCCCCCCCCCCCATTTGATACCACAAAATAGATATGCCACCCTCTGAAATCCGGTTTCAGGTTTTTGCAGAACAAACGCAGCATTGGTGAATTTGGTCTTCAGGGTTGAAATTGAAATGGCCTCCATTTTAATTTCTTCATAGCAAAGGGTGGAACGATGGAGGAGTCACACGTTGATAAAATGGATCAAATGTTTTTAAATATCAGGAACTGTTGGCAAGAATACAATGGCAGCATTAGCTGGAGATCTATATTGAGATCAAGACATTATAGTTACCGTTATTTTGGGCACTGGTATAATATATACTATGTCAAATGTGAAAATGCAATCTTGAAATGGCAAGGATATCTACCTAAATCGCCAACATGAATATCAACACGGAATGAGGTAAATTTTGGTCTTCCCTCTGTGAAAAGGTGGAAAAATAATTCTTATGTTCACAAATCTGAAATTTGATGTGAAATTCCTTGGGAGCGGGAGCTCAATTGTAGAAAACACAAGTGCATGAAGGGATACCACTCATGTCCTTGTGGTGAGTGTGAATTGCAGGGTTGAAGGGTACGGGCCAGAAGCAAGAGGCAGCTAAATTTTGAGCATCTTCAAAGATATATATATATATATATATCTGTGTGTGTGGGTGGTCTATCTACTGCCAAAGTAACATGGATAGGAAATTTTCACAGCAGTCAAGATGATTATGCTGTGAGAGCATCGCGTAAGGTTGAAGATGGAACCTTATATCCTATGGAAAATAACTCTTTCTTCTTTCCTTAATCACCAACGCTTATTCTTCACGAAGATATTGAATATCTTGAATTTGAGAGGCATGGCACTGGTGGTGCTAGTAGTATATCTTCTCACTATTTTGGTCTTATTATAAGACTAAAAAGTGAGCAAGAACACTAGTTTCAGAACATTCAACATAATGAATATCATAATATTTTCAACTTCATCAGTTCCAAGGACTTGAAAATCATGAAATTAGGGGATGCATATGGCACTAGTGGAGTTGATTTCGTTCTCTATAATTTAGATGACGAGGATGTGGATCCACATCTTGAACGCATCAAAAGTGCATGTGAAGGCAGTTCTGGAGAAGATAGTGATGAAGAGGATGAGGACTTCGTCGCAGAAAATGATGATGCGGGATCATCGACAGATGATTCAAAGGAAAAGCAGTCAAATACTATTGAATCTGAAGAAACCAAGGAACATGATAAGAAGGAATTGAATAAAAAGGAAGCACCTATTGCAAAAGTGATAGGAAAAAAGATGAAAAAGAAGGAATAGGGAGCAGAAGAAAAAGAAAAATGATCCAAATGCACCAAACAGGGCCATGTCTGGCTTTAAGTTCTTTTCTCAAATTGAAAGAGATAATGTCAAGAAGAGAAATCCAAGAATATCATTCACGAAAGTTGCAAAGGTACTTGGAGAATGATGGAAAACGATGTCAACTGAGGAAAAAGAGCCCTATGAGTTAAGGGTGAAGGCTAATTAAAAAAAAGATACAAGGATGTTATGGCAGGTTACAAAAGTGGACCAACAAATATTATAGATTCTGGAAATGAATCTGACAGTGAGTAGAGAAGCATTCTAGAAATATGCAGGTTTGGCATTAATATTTTGCTTGTTCGGCTTCTCACGTTACAATGTTTGTTGGTGCACAAATTCTAGTTGTGATCTTGTTGTATCAATTAAGTGGCATGGATTTCAAGGATGTTTAATTCAAGTTTTTGATATTGGTAGAATGAGTTGTCCAACAATTTTTCCCACAAAATATCTACAGTGAACCTTCAGAACACATACGCGAATATTATTTCTATTTGTGTAGAAAATCTCCAATTCTTTATCCAAATGACTTTGTGCTAGCTCAGTTGTTGGCAAATATTGACTCCACAAAATCAGCATGCAAATCCAGATATTTTGGCAACCAAGTGGAAGCATTCTAGAATTCAAGGGAATAGGTGGCAGAGTTTCAAGCAAAAAATCAGTAGCTACAGCATATCAAGCAGCAATATCAGCAGTGTAAGAGGGACAAATGGCCAATTCAAAATCTTTTTTGCAGTAATATTCCAGCTAGCAGATCCAACTTCCAAGCACAAATTCATCAACAAAAAATTAAATTTCATTTTTTTAGGGAGATAGTACATAGTTGGCAATCACATTCCAAATTTTTAGATAAAAAATTGTCGATGATTTCCATAATTAAAGCCATCATCAGGTGGCAGTCTATGAAAGTTGGCAGCTTTAAGGATTCCATATCAAAAAATATTCGACCATCAAACCTTCACAGCTCAGGACATTTTACAATCTAATTTGTTTTTAGATATTAATTAGTTTTAAATTCTTAGAAGTTAATTTTCTTTTATTCCGAGAAGCTAGTAGTAGTTTAAGTATGAATTTGTAGCTAAGAAATACTTTGTGGGTCATAAAGGAGACCTGAAGGGAAGGATGGTATGGGAATATCATCAGCTATTGTAAAGATGTTCAACTGGTTGTAAGTGACTTTCTCTTGGATGAATGAAAAGACCTTATATTTCCAAATTCTTGTGTCATGATTATATGGTGAAGTTCTTATTGATGTAATATGTTATTCTTTTGTTTCACATATTGCTTTCTTTCCTTATTTTTTATAAGAAAATTATGTTCAGGATCTATCTTGGACACCTTGCTCTAGCTTAAAACAATATTTATGTTTTCCTCTTAAGTTTTAATGTAGAATTCAGATAAGTCTGCTCTGAATTTGGATTGAATCCTAATATGTTCTTCTCTTCCATCTCACAAATTGTAAAGATCCACTGACATGAATTTATTTTCGGGTTACACATGATCTCAGGTATTCATTCATTTAAATCAACTTTGACCCTATGACTCCATAAGCCCAATGGCCCTCTTAAGTTTTCTCAACAAAAAATTTAACAAACATTTCTATCCTCATTACTAGCCTAATATCAAAAGTATAAAACAAAGCTAAAACATACAGAGAGATCCCTCTCTGAGTCTTGGAGGGCTAGATCCTTGACTCGAAGCGGTTTTGATGTTGCCTCTAGGATTCTATCTTCAGCCTCGGAATTACGAAGGGATAACACAAGGGATGAATGGAAGAATGATGAAGATGTGTGGGCTCTCATTCAAAAGTTGCAGCAAGATCCCAGTACATCTTAAACATTTAGCTGGAAAAATGACATTATCGTAAAAATATTGCATATATCTTTGTAAGAATTCCCAACTCAAACAAAATATTCTTTTGGAATTGCACACCTCTCCCTTAGGAGGGCACTCAGGATTTTTAAAAACTTACCATAGGGTCAAGAAGGAATTTTTTTGGGATGGCCTTAAATCTGATATTCAAAATTTTGTGGCAAAATGTTTGGTTTTCCTACAAAATAAAGTTGAGACAATTAATACCCCAGGTCTGTTACAACTTCTATCCATTCCAAGTCAACGTTGGGAGGAGGATCCATGGATTTTATCATAGGTTTATGCAAATCTGATGGAAAAACTGTCATCATGGTGGTATTTGATAGACTTACCAAGTATGCACATTTTTGTGCATTATCTCATCCATTTAAATCCAGTACAATTGCTACTGCATTTATGGAAACAATTCAAAATCTACATGGAAACCCAAAGATTATTGTAAGCGACTGAGATCCCATTTTTACAGGAAATTTTTGGATGGAATTTTTTTCTTGTTTGGGTACTCAATTAGCTCATAGCTCATCATATCATCTTCAATCTGAAGGGAAAACTGAGATAGTGAAAAAAGGTTTGGAAGGATATATTCGTTTCGTTTTATTTGATAAACAAACACAATGGGTAAAGTGGTTACCTCTAGCTAAATGGTGGTATAACACTTCCTTCCATACTGCAGCAAAAATGACCCCATTTATGGAACTTTATGGATATCGTCCACCCTCTATCACATCATCTTTAAGAGAAAATTATAAGGTTCAAGCAATGGAAGATGACATCGAGCATCAACAACAAGTTCTCCAACTCTTAAAGGGTAACCTCAGCTTGGTGTAGAATCAAATGAAACAATGGGAAAATCAAAATTGCAGTGAAAGAAGTTTTTATTTAGGCAACTGGGTATTTTTATGGCTACAACCATACAAACAAATGTCCCTCAAGCAAGCTAATAAGTATAATAAATTATCACCAAAGTATTGTGGTCCTTACAAGCTGTTGCAAAAGATTGGTACTATGGCATATAAATTGGAGCTTCCTGCATCTTCCTGAGTGCACCCAGTTTTCCATGTTTCATGCTTAAAGAAGGTTATAGGTGAAAATATCCTAGTTCAAACAATATTTCCAAAATTTGAGGAGGAATGGAAAATCATATTGGAACCTGAAGTAGTCACGAAAACAAGAACTTGACAACTAAAAAAATGTTCAATTTCAGAGTATCTCATCAAGTGGAATAGCTTACCCGATGAAGATTCAACATAGGAAGATGAGAATTTTATACAGAAGCATCCAGAAATACTCAAGCATTGAGGACAACACTTTTTTGAAGGAGAGGGGCATGTTAGGTCCCTATAATACTAGTGTATACCCTTATTGTTATCTTTAGTGTAGCCCCCTTATTTTTATTGCTATGCCCATGTAGTCCCCATTTTGTTATTTTTGTGCCCCATATAAGCCCACTATTGTTATTGTTGTGCCCTAACATTGTTACTATTATGTCGTCTGAGATTATATTGTAACCCCTTGGACTCCTATATATAGAAAGGAGTTTTTGTCATTTGTATCATCTAATAATTTTTCATTTATATAATTAAAGGAGGTTGCCCCCTCGAAGAGGTTGATTTCTAAGTCGATGATTTATCTTTTCTTCGATTTTGTGAGTTGGTTTCACAACAACCTCACTAAAGTGAGGTAGCTACAAAAATGGAGTGAACCCTTAGTGAGGACCCTAGAATTAGCATTTAATTATGAAACCTTATTGGCACTAAGTGGCACAACCTGAATAATACTCTCTAGGAATTCCATTACACCAATTGAAAGTCCCAATTTTCAATCGTAAGGCAGGTCGCAAATTTCATTTGCAGTTCCACTCAGGATTTCACCCATGATATGGTACTTATTGGGATAGGTGTGTATTATTCTAGTTGCAATTTTCTTTGATAGTTTGGTTTCATTATTTATTCATATTGTAGGTCGCATATACTGTGATTAGTGTTAATAAAGAATGAGAATGTGATTTTTGACATGAACCTTAGTCACAGTTTAAAAATTTAGCACAAGTCACATATCCAATTTGTAATTTCGATGAGGATAAGGAATAAAATTAACAATTAAAGGATGGAGGGAGGACATGCTTGATCATAGAATCTGCACCTAGCTTCTCTAGAAGTTGCAACATGGTTTTCCACTCGGAGGTACATCGTACAAGCGCTAGTCAAAATTTTGAGTTCCAACATAACTAGATTATGTATATGCCCTTTTGTAAGTCATAAGGTATGTTACCTAGCCTAAATTCCCATTGGATCTTCGAGCCCTACTAGCTTCAAGTTAAAGAAATGAGGTTTTACTTTTGCAAAAATTGGTGTTTAGATTATTTTATCATATGACCTATGCCATGAAACAAATACGAATCTTTGAATTAATTTATACAGTTCAAAGAATAAATTATGTGATGGCAATGGCTGATGTATAATAAGGTTTAAACCTAAAAACTCATGTAAATTCATTCAAACCAATTAAATCCAGAAATTTATATGCTTTCGCCCATCAATTGATGACAAATGATACGATTTAACCCAAGAAAACATTATAGGGCGATGTGGTCTAGAATTCACAAGAAATTTAAAAGAAAACCTTTGGCAGAAAGAGGTGGGTGATGGTTCGAAAACCATAAGAACCACTTCTAAATTTAGGAAGAGAATCAATGCTTCATCTGGGAGTATAGTTTGGATAGTGAGCAAAAAAGACAAATTAGAAATTTATGGCTAGATGGGGAAATAAAATAGATATATATGTGTTGTAAGAATATAAGGATGTAAGGATGGGAACGATGAACCAATTAAACACCTAAAAGGTGCAACGAGAGAAAATGATCGCTATTATCGCATCGGTTCTCTAGAGGATATTACAACTTAGAATTTCACATTGTTCTTATCGCATGCACTAGAGACTGCTAGGTCATAGGTTTAAGTGATACCGCAAGTCACTCTTTTGGACTATAGTGTTGATGAGGGTTAATATTGTGACTTGTGTACTAAGATTTTTGTAATTTAAACCTTTAGTGCAAGTTATATTTTCAGTCGTCCTTGTCAATATTTTGATGAATATATTTTTCTACCTGAGTGTGCCAATATTTGTTGCCATATTTTAGTAATGAAGCCTCCTTGATATAATAAGGGTACTATGATCCTTGTTGTGATTTGGTGGCACACTTTCCTTCCCTAATATCATGGGATTTCCAATGTATTTATTACTTGTGTTTATTCTCATATGAGAAAATAACTAGGCCACTTGTTTTTATTTTAATGTGAGATGATCTTGGATAACATATTGGCAGTAGTCGAGGCACCATGATTTCTCTCATGTTCAAATAAACATGATATTGGTTGTAGAATTTTTTTTATTAAAGTTGGTCACAGCCGGTAGCACCAAGTCCAATGACTCTAATGTCAATCCTTTCAACACAACTTTTTTTAAATAATTTTTTCTAGAGTTGTTGTTATAGAATTACCAAGGCAATTATGTGAAATTTCCATTGAATACAGTAGCCTTTTAAAAGTTGACAGAATGTCAAAAAGTGAAGATTCCCCTGCAAAGAAATGTTGCAATTCACAATATTGACATCTATCAATTGTATATTCCTTTCAGAAACCTCTTGGAAATAGGGAATAATAATTATTACACCACTATTTCCTATAACATTGTCACTCAAATCTATAATTTTCAGTTGAGGCATACATCGTAGGAACATTTTTAATATTCCACATCCCTACATTCAAGAAATATTCCCCTTAGATTAAGAGTAGTTAGTGACCACAAGAAATGTAATTCATTTGTAAGTAATGAACTAAAATGGGGAGATGTATCATGTTTCCAGGAAATCCAACCATAAATCTTATTGTCACAGAGTTCGAGAACATATGGATGCGAATCACACTAGAAAATATCATTAAACATCAATCCACTAGTTTTGGGTTCAAATCCATTTTCACGAAGTTTCAATGAGTGAAGATATCAAATGATGATTTTGTGTAATGAATTAAGTCCACCTCTTCAAGAGTTTCCCTATTACAATTTAAAACATTACATGCCCCTTCAATACGTTTTTTTCTTTTAATGCCCTGAAATAGGACTCCTTGGAGTCTACTATTACTCACAAAAATTTTCAACGCAATGAACATTTTGAAGTAAAAAATGTCTAGTATAATGTCCAAACATTCCACATTGATCCCTTAATGTTAAGAAATATTCCCGCACTTAAGTAATATCCCTTCTAAATCCAACATGCTCAATAACAGTACCTGATACTAATATCTCTACAATGGATCCTTCACGTGATGAAACTAAGGCTTTTGTGGTTCCTTCATGAAGACAATATTGCAAGTATGATTCCCCATAAGATTGTTGCCAATCATTATTATATATATCATGCTCCCATTTAGTTTCAGTATTATTATATGTGAATGATGTAATAAATCTAGTTTGTTTTACACCTTCAAGCCAACATATTCTAAATTTATATTTCCATGCATTGTTGAAGCAATCTTGTAAATGCATTCAAAGTTTTCTCTTTACGTGTTGCTTGATGATCATTCAGTTATTTCAAGCTTCCACTACTCCTTGAAATATATATTCTCTTATTACTGATATCTTGAAATTGAATGGTTCTTTCCCTTTTCCTTTTTTTCGTTCTATGATGAGCCTTTGAAGCACAATTGTTGCTACATTGAATTAGCCAAAAATAATGCATATTTGGCTCCAAAGGGAATTTTGTAGGCCAACTCTTAGTTCAACTTCTATCGTTGACATTTATATTCTCTATTACCAAGGGGAAATGCTTTCATCAATTGACGTAAAAGTTGACAGGACTTAGACTCATCCAAGCACATGCAATAAAAACTTAGTGATTTCAATGAGTTGCATACTCTTTTCCTTTATTCATGTTTATATATCTATTAATACCATTTTCTGTATCTTTCGCAGTATAAAAAGTTCCATCAATAATTGGTAGTTGCCTTGAAGAGATCACATGATCAAATACTTTAAAAGACCTGTTATTATACACAAGTTGCAAATTCTTTGTTGGAAATTCATTATCTCTTCAGAAGTGGACCTTCTTTGACCATGTATTGTTCTTTGTATTTCTTCAGGGAAAAAAGAGGTAATTCAGAAGAGCTTCCATATCCTCTCCCTCCATGGTTAACCACTTCACAACTTGTGAAACTTTAATCCCTTGGTTCTTCTGTAGAGAAATATGCAAAGAAGTAAGCGTCCGAGTCTAAAGCTTAACATAATGATATTTTCTTCCCATTATTAGTTATTATGTGTGGTGATTAGCCTCATGATCTAGTTGCAATATGATCCAAACCTTGGGCATATAAAAGGCACACATAAGCATAGTTTAGACAACTCCTTAGAAACCTAATTTCTTTAATACACTTAAACACAAACAGAAAGGTAATGCTGAAACATTCTTTTCAAAATAAAAGAATGAAAAATGCCATAAACCCTAATGTCAACGATGAAGAAAGTAAGGTGAGCACGGGCAATGTGCCTCATGGACATACTATCACTTGTAGCCTCGACGATAAGAATTTTACCATTACAATTGACATGGATATCTGTTAAGACCTTGAAAAATACAGGGGGGGTCAAAATTTAGATATATAGGCTCAAAAAATTTCGTGATGTTGCAGCGGCTACAATAATTGGTGAACCACTGGTATAATTTAGCATATTTTCCTATGTCCCTTCAATAAATTGAGTCTGGATAATAATACAAGGAAGTATTTAATAGACATTGTGTGTACCCATTAGGTTACCTGACCATTTATGGATATAGCATTCGCCTGTCTACATGGATAGGTACTATTATTATTTAATAACCAAATAGAGATTTCTCTCATGTGAGTCTTTGACAATGATGCAGAGAACATGATAGAGGGATTATTGTATTCCTAATTCAAACTGAGTTTACGGTGTTTCTCCATTACTAGCAGGCTTTTTCAGTACCTTGGCTAAGTCGCTTAAGAAATCAAAATTTTTTAGGTTTCAACCCTAACCCCCTTATTTATGTTATAATCCCAAGGTGCCCTGTCAAAGTCATAGTTAGTTAGTTGAGTCATTAAAGAGCGTAAACGGTTATCCGCATTAATCATGATTGTAAGTGGTTAATCCAGATTATAGAAAAGGGGCCACAATTAGTTATCGGCATGAAATAATTTGTAAATAAAGTGGTTAACTCATATTATGCAAGGGACCACTAGTAGTTAGGGTTTTGGATGTCATAAAGCTATAAATAGTCATAGATAACAAGGGAAGAAACATTGATTTTTATTGCAATTGATCTCTGCTATGTTGGAGGTTTCCCCCTCGAAGATGCAAGTGAACATTATATTATGCTTGTGAATAATAAAATATATTTGCAACTTGCCTCAATTCACGTGATATTTATGTGTTTTTGGAAATATTGTTTCATATTTTTAGCATTTTTTTATTCTCGTAGGTTAAGTGCATAACAAGTGGTATTAGAGAACTTTCCAAGGTTAGTTATACCTCCAATTTTGGCAGAATTGTTTTAGGCTAGAGATGTGTTATGGCATCTTTAAACCACTAGATATGTCATTGAGCACATAAGCCTAAAAATTTTGGGAGGCATGTATGCAGGAACTACAAGAGGTGCTCACGCTTGTTGAACTCCCTTGTAACCCCCTGGGGTACCCCTTCGAGTAGTAGCTCATTAGATAGAACCATGCATGAACTGCACTTCCACATACCCTTGGGTATATCAGAAGCCCCCCCAAGGTAACCTAAAACCTAACCTTAGACAATTCATTGGTCGTATTGCTGCTACAGTACACTCATAATAGCGCTCGATGATATTACTCACACGTACAGAAGGGTAGTCGGGTAGTACTTCTAAGGGTATGGTCGATCCTCCTTAGTTGGTGCTCTAAAATATTGGGTCGAGTACTACTATTGGACCCTACATATATTGAAATATGTAGCACCTGACACTCCTCTGTGACCATAGTTCCCTCAGTTATTTGAAGATCAACCCCCTACCTTTCGACCATATTAGATCTAGTAGTCAGGGTTTTTCCATCACTATACATATTAGATCCAATAGTTGGGGTTATTTTTCCATCATATAGATAATAGTCAGCAGTTATGGTTACACAACACATATCAGACTCTTTGTGCAGTGAAGGTTTTGGACATTATATTCTAGATTAGATTATCGCATAACAGTTTGCAGTGCTGAGACTTTGGGGTTTTTGCTACTACAGTCTAGCCATTATTTTCACAGGATATTTGGGGTCAACACTAGACGCTTGCAATATACATAACCCATAATAATCAGGATGACGAGTTCATGGTAGTGGTACCATTCACCTGTAAGCCCCCAATTTTCATGTTGTCCCAATTTTTTGCTAAAGTGACTTCAAGTGACTCACATCACTAGAATCCTTAGCTTTCCCTCTTTCCAACCGTACTACTCTTAAGTAAGCTCAAAATTTGAGCAGGGATAGTGTATGAATGTTACCAGGTCTCAAGTTATGGCTATAGAGAAATTCAAATTCCTTGATAAAAAAATCAATGACTTTGAGGCATCCTTTGATGACATAATCACAACAGCAATATTGTAAGCCCTAAGCAAGTCTCGCAAACTAATGGGGTAAGAACATAGTTTTTATGCACACGTAGAAGGAGAATCCAACCATCACATTCATTTCCATGGAGGTCACCAATATTCAAGCCAACAGACGCCCAAGTTGGACATGTACAAATTTGATGTCTCTAACCCGGAAGTATGGGTGGAACAAATAGAGCAATATTTCAACCTTAACAATATATGGGATGATGACACTAAACTACATGTTGGAGCTCTTTACTTGGACCAAGAGAGATGGAAGCAGTGGCAATGGAATCAAAAATACTATCCAGGGAGGCCAACTTGTAACATGCTCCCAAAATCCATTTGTGACCACTTTGATCGGGAATCTAACTTTTTGGTTCATCTCACTAACCTAAGGCAAATAGGTATAGTACGAGATACATTGCAACATTTGAGAAAATGGCCATCCATATCGAGGGACTAGGAGATTACTTTTACATGGAATATTTCATCAGTGGCCTAAAGGAAGCCATCTAAGACCATGTCATATTGGATCACCTAGCTACTTGGTTGCAAGCATGCCGCAAGGCCTTAGATGCATAAGCAACTTTAAATTCCCAATCCAATCGTCCAAATGTTTTCGCACGGACATGTTCCACCACGTCTACGAGCCCCAACCAAACACTTAAGGTTCAAAATATGTCGTCGGTAGAAATGGTTGAAAGAAAGAAACTAGGAATCTGCTACTACTCTGATGAAAAATACTCCCTTGGACATAAATGAAAGGAACTAAAATTATTTCAAATTAATGCTAATGAAAATAGCTTTGTCGATGAAGCTCCATGTTACACAGCATTTTTCCATCGTCCTTGCAATCCCTTGCCCCGCATATTGGAGGGTCTTTCCCGTGACCTGTGAACAGTGTCATACTCTGCAAACACCTTCTTTGCATCCTTCTGCATAAGGACATCATTTCTCCTATTGAACATTTTCTCATAAATCCCATAAAACCTATGTTTTGGCATTAGCATGGGTAGCCAGTTCACCCCTCGCACTAGTATGGAGGATGTACACTAGAAGCCATGCCAGCTGGCACTCTGTCTCTTTTTTGTACCCACACCAACATTTTTGGGAATTTTTTTTAACAAATTAGAGGCGAAAGTTTCCTTAACCACCTCAGGGATAAGTCACAGCAAGTGGTTAAACTTGATAAGCCACGGATCTCTTCCTTTGGGTAGTGGTTTTATAACATTCTTGAAGACAGGACTCCCCTCCATGATTATAGGGATCCTAACCTCTCCTCCTTCCTCTATATAAACAGGCCTTCTCCCTTTACAAAAGCTAGCTGAACATATAGCCAAGAAGTTGAACTTGGAGAAGAGATAATATAGCTGAGTAATCACTATCGAGAAGGTAGAACCAGGGAGAATCTCGTAGAGAGATCCCCATCCGAATTCCCGATGAGCTTTGTGAGACGCACTCCGCTGGAACCCTATTGGAGGAGACCGAAATGTCGAAGCTTGGTTGTACTCTTCCTTATTTTTAATAATATACTCGACTATGGTATTGGTTCCATCTTTGTGTTGTGTTTATTGATGCGTTAATTTAGTATTCTTTGACTAACTGATAGTTACAGATGTGAAATAGTATGTTGTATATCGTCTTTGTTTCTTGTGTATGTGCAGGTATCCGAGCGTGAGAACGAGCGGATCGTGATCTGTCGAACCAGGAGAGAGAGGTAGCCACTCTTTCGATGACAACAATAGTGCAGGATATATGGTAAGTTATCTATTGAATCTCCATTCATCTGTTAACTATGAATTTATGTCATAGTGTGTCTTGTTTGTGGCTAGACCCACTCTAGGGCTAGTGGGATCATCTTTGTCCGCAGAGGGGATTTACCTCACCAACACTCCATCCACTGAATTTCCTAAGGAGGATGAGCGTGAACCCTAAACAACCCCATACAATGATACTACAACTACACCAGATGATTCAATTATCTCACTCCATGATTTTGCAGGAATTTCTTCTCCCTGGACTCTCAAAATCATAGGTTTTATGAAATATCGGTCAATATTGGTGTTGATTGATAGTGGAAGCACACATAACCTTGTTCATAAGAGAGTAGCAGAAGTCGTTCATCGTTTTGTAAGGGAGATATCTAATTTCCAAGTCCTTATCACTGATGTGGGGACCATGAAATGTGAAGGATATTGTGAAAATATTAGGCTTTAGATGGGGGATTATCACCTCAAAACCCACATGTTTTCCATTTAAATGGGTGGTTGTGACATTTTCCTTAGCGTTGAATGGCTCCATACACTGAGCCCTATTATGATGTAGTTTCAGGAGTCATATATGAGCTTTAAGTAAGATGAACACACTCGTACACTACAAAGACTATAGGAAGGTGCTCCTACTATCATCAACTTGCATCAAATGGAGAAGCTTTTAAACACGGACCATTGTGGGATAGTAGCATAATTTAATTCCATTTATGCCATTGAATCTACTCCTACTAACATTCACCCCGGTGTGCAACAGGTATTAGATCTCCACCAACATGTCTTTGACAAACCTAAGGAGTTCCCACCCTCTAGGGGTGAGCATGATCATAGCATCCCTTTTCTCCTAGGTACCCAGCTACCAAATATCTGCCCTTATCGATATAATTTTGCACAAAATAATGAAATTGAAAAAATCATAAAGGAACTCCTAGAAGCTGGTGTTTTTCATCCCAGAACCATCCCTTATTCGTCTCCAGTGGTCATGGTTTTAAAGAAAGATGGTGAATGTCTCATTTGTCCAAACTTTAGGGCCCTTAACAAGCTCACTATCAAGTACAATTTTCCTATCCCAATAGTTGATTATCTGCTTGATGAACTGTATGGTGCCAAATTATTTACAAAGTTGGACCTTCACTCGAGCTATCACCAAATAAGGATGAAGGAAGTTGACATTCCCAAGATAACCTTTTGCACTCATGAAGGCCATTATGAATTCTTGGTCATGACATTTGGTCTCTGTAATGCCCCATCCACTTTTCATAGCCTCATGAACCACCTTCTGAAACCATGTCTCAAAAAATTGTCCTAGTAATTTTTTACAGCATTCTCATCTACAACATAACATGGGACACACACCTTCAGCATGTTGACGAGGTATTGAAACTGCTCCAATATCACAAATTATTTGTCAAATTATCCAAGTGTTTCTTTGGAATGGAAGAAGTAGAATATTTATGACACATTTTGGGTCACGAAGGAGTGAGGATTGATTTGAAAAATATTTGGGAAATGCAAGATTGACCCCAACCAAAAACCTTGAAGAGTTTGAGTGGATTCTTGGGTCTCACGGGCTACTATCACAAATTTGTAGAAATTGTGGATGCATTTCCTAACCCATCACTAATATTCTAAATGAAAATATATTTCTCTATACTAACGCAATTTAGTAGGTCTTCTTAGCTCTCAAACAGGACATGTGCTCCACTCCAGGATTGTCCCTACCATACTTCACAAAACCTTTTGCAATTATATGTGATGCTTCAAGTACGAGAATTGGAGAAGTATTAATGCAAGAAGTTAGACTGTTGGATTTCACCAATCAAAAACTTAGTGGAAATCATTTAGGTCAATCAACAGATGAGAAAGAAATGATGACCATCCTACATGCAATCGACACTTGGAGACCATAATTATTGGGGCGTAGTTTCCAAATCTGTTGCTAGGTCCCTATAATACTAGTGTAGCACCCTTATTGTTATTTTCAGTTTATCCCCATTATATTTATTGTTGTGCCCATGTAGTCCCCATATTGTTATTGTTGTGCCCCATAGAATCCCACTATTGTTATTGATGTGCAATTACATTATTATTGTTATGTAGGCTCTAAGTATATTTTGACCCCTTACACTCCTATATATACAAAGGAGGTATTTTCATTTGTATAATCCAATAATTGTTCATTTATGTAATGTAAAGGAGGTATCCCCCTCTAATAGAGTAATTTTTAAGTCCTTGACCTATATTTTCTTCTATTTTATGAGCTGGTTACATAACATTTGGTATCAAAGCTTTGGATTTTAGGGTTTCGTTGCTACAAACATGACATCATGGAATTTTCGCTATAACATTTTTTCTATGAAGGCTCAGAAGCTGAAAATTTTACCATGAGGATCAAAAATCCTTATGAACTTCGTGAAAAAATTTCAGATCTTGTTTCATTATATTTTCAAATATATAGTCCGGAGAATTTATGGCTTTGGCATGCTCGAGAATTTCGTCTCGAATATGTGAACTTGGGAA
Source organism: Pinus albicaulis (assembly GCA_034641835.2). Lineage (NCBI taxonomy): Eukaryota > Viridiplantae > Streptophyta > Pinopsida > Pinales > Pinaceae > Pinus > Pinus albicaulis. Next base: position 884,188,066 of record CM076584.1, on the reverse strand, counting down.
AATTGTCATATTTTCCTATACAAGCATCAAATTTGAATTTCATAAAATTTAACCAAAATTACACATACTTAATGTATTTTGTATCATTTTCAAGGTCAAAGGTTGAAAAGGTGACACGTGGAACTCCATACAAGTTAGCTCTACTGAACCAGTCCATAATCAGGTCATTGTGGGAGATTGGACATAACGTTATCTCGAAGAATAAAAATTTGGTCTGACTTGTTGCATTAGAAATAATAATCAGAGGGATACCATAGGATCATATTTCAAACCTTGGAGATCTGACAGAGATATAACAGATCCAATATCGAGATCCTACAAAGCGAGAAAAAGGTGTGTATGTTTTTAAAAATTGTCATGAGTTTCGTTTGAAAAATTAGTTTGAAGTGATTCAAGGGGCATAGTAAAGCATAAATATCAGTGTTTGATTCAAAAATGACTCAAAGCAATAAAATGGAAACACCTAACCAGAAAGCTCTACTGTGACGCATGAAGAAGAGGAATAAATGCAACATGATATATCAAAATTACGAGACCAAGTGCAACAAATTTCGCTCTCGCAAAGAGTAACCAAAAATGAAATGGAAGCTAAGATAGATGGTATGAAAAATGGTATGTAAGATAATATGTATGGTATAGAAGAAAAAATTAAATGCAACATGAAATTTATAAAGAATGGTTTAAAATCAGACATGGAAGGTTTGACAAAGTTGCTACAAGAAATTCTTTCGAATGGTGAAAAATAATGAGAACAAAAGGAATGTTAATCATGATTCCATAGACTCTAACCTTGGATTGAAGATCGACCATATTCCAAAGACATATATGAATAATTTTTATGGAAAGGATCATGTAACATGGATACTACATATGGAGCAATATTTCGATCTCCATAATGTGCAACACACACAAAAGGTACACATTGCAACTTTATATTTAGAACCCAATCAGTTTGTATGGTGTCAATGGATTTTTTCTCGTAAACCACTTGTCACTTGATCAATTTTTATCAAGGAAATGATAGCACATTATGAGGGTAAAAAGAGAAAAAACTTCTTTAGCCAAATGATATATCTCAAACAAAAGGGTTCAATGGCGGAGCACATTGAGGACTTACAAAAATTGAATATCAGGGTAAATGATATTCCTAAGGAGCATAGGATCGATGTCTTCATAGGGACCTTAAAGGATAACATCTAACATGAGGTTCTCCTTTAGGAACCAGATTCGTTTGAGAATGAATTCAGGGTGGAAAGAAAAGTTGAAAGCAAAATTATTGAAACAGGGAAGTCTACCACTCATAACTATAAATATGGAAGTGTTGCTACTCCTAGCCTTCCACAACCTGCAAGGTTGACACCACAATAATTGGAGGAAAAAAAATAAATCTGGCTATGTTACAGTTGTGATATAAAATACACTAAATTTCATAAGTGTGCTAAGAATAAATTATTTTACATAGATTGTGAATAGGAGGAAGAAAATGAACAAGAAATATCAAAAGAAGAGGATATACACAAGGAACCAACCCCTGAGAAATAATAAATTCATCTGACCATATCTTGTAATGCATTGGTAGGAATTACAACTCCTCAAACTCTCAAGATAGAATGACATATCAAGAAGAAAAAGGTAATAGTGTTGATTGATTCGGGTAGTACCCATAATTTTATTCATTGTAAGATAGCTAAGGAATTGAATTTCTTCCTATATCCAGCACCATAGTGTCAAGTGGTGTTTGCAAATGGAGGAACTATAAAATACTTTGTAAAGTGCCATAATATCAATCTATCCATGGTGGAATATGTATTGAATAGTCCAATGATTTCCACTCTAATGGGTGGTGTTGATGTTGTACTAGGATTCCAATGGTTACAATATTTGGGGACGATAACTTTTAATTTTCAAGAACTTTTCTTGAATTTTTTTTGGGAAGGATGTTGAAAAGTCAAAAATAAATGTGTGTCTAATTTAACTTTCCCTTAATTAAATTGGACAATAAATTGTAATCTTATCTCATAATCACTTGTAATAGTTAACTGAGTGTCATAAACTCAGTTAGCTCTTGGAATTCTAGTTGAGGGTGGTTGGTGAGGCATGTAGACTGATTCCATTTGTTTTAGAGTCCAAGTTTTAGTTAGTGTATTAGTTTAATGCATGAGAAATCAGTTAACTCAATTAATTGAGTTAAAATCAGTTTAACTAGTTGTCACTGATTTTTGCACTAGTGAGAGTTCAAGTGAATTAAATCATATTTAATTCATATGCAGTGATTTTTCAAGTGACTGATGATTTACTATTAATAGTTGCATGCATGTTAGTTCTGATGAAGACCCAGTTGATACATATGTTAAAGGGATGTTACTATCAGTTGTGTTATTAGCAAACTACCCGCATGTAGTAATACACCCATAATATTTCCCATGAGCTTTGTGCAGTTTTGGAAGGATGAAATTCCTAAATAATAGGGATTGCATTCCACATGAATTGCGCAAACAAGGAAGGCTGAGAAGAGGCTAAAAATTGGCTAAGTCTTGGTCGATTTTATCTGGATCAATGTGAGACAGTTGTGAGAGTGCAGCAAACTCTTGTGAGAAGAGTGCATCGTAATTGTTTAATGATTCCTTGGTTGAATATACAATAGAAGATAGAGGGGTTTTGAGCAGCAAGCTTTCCCTAGGAAAAATATCTTTGTTGTGGATTGATTTTCTTTTTTCATTTACTTGGTGTGATTGGCGATCTTGTTTATTTTCCGCAATTAATTTGTAGAAGGATTCGGTATCTTGCTTTAGCATATCGCGTGTTCGAATTGAATCCATTGGTATACATATTGTTTGTATAATTTCTACATGGTATCAGAGTGCAGGAAATCGCTATAGTGGAGAAGATATAGTTTGTGCTGAACAACATTCGAATTTGAAAAAATATTCTTTGGTGCAACAGCTAGATCAAGATGGCTTTCAATGGCTTGAGATTGGAATATACACTCGAGGACAGTTCTAATTATCTTGCATGGAAAGACAGAATGGAGGCAGTTCTGGAGGAAAATGGGTTGAAAGAATTCATTGATAATGATATTCCCAAGCCCGCAGTAGCAGATGTCGCTCTTCTTGATGCTTGGAAAAATAAGGTTGCAAAGGCGAGGAGGATATTATTAGAGGGAGTTCGAGACCATGTTGTCTCGAGTCTCCATGGAAAAGTGACTCCATATGCAATGTGGAAGGCTTTGACATATCTGTTTCAGATCAGTAGTGACCACAAAAAATTGGCACTGAAGGACAAGCTCAGGAATATCAAAATGGAGAAAGGCGATACTATTCTGAAATATTTGACCATGTTCATCCAATGTCAAGATGAGCTTGGGAGTGTCAGGATTACTGTATTGGCTGATGACTTGGTGAGCCTAGAACTTCTAAGCCTTCCCAAGAGTTGGCATAGTTATCAGGACTCTGTTAATTGGAGGTAGAATCTTCCAGACTGGGAGTGAATTTGCTTAGATTTGGTACAAGAATAATTCAGGCGGAATACTAGGGATGGATCCTCATCCAAGGCAGATGATAAGTAAAATTGCACCTTGGCTAGTAAGGCAAAGAAGGGGAAGGGAAATAAATCCTATTCCAAACCTGAGATCGAAAAAGAAGGCAAGAAGTGTGACATGTCCAGAGTGAAATGTTTTCACTATCACGAACATGGAAATTATGCCAGTAATTTTCCACAGAAGAAGAAGAAAAACAAGAAGGCTTCAAGATCTGCAATAGGTCAAGCTTTTGCTTCACAATTTGAGTTGGACTTCTCACTCATCGCTTGCATGGTGTCTAGCGTGATGGGATCAGTGTGGTACTTGGATAGTGGTGCATATTTCCACATGACAGGAGACAAAGAACTTTTTAGTAGCCTAGAGGAGAAGTGTCTTCAGATGCATATAGAAATGAGTGATGACGAGAGGTATAGTGCTACCGAGATTGGTACAGTTACTTTCCAAAGAAATTCAGGTAAACCCTTATTATTAAAAGATGTAATGCATGTACCAAGCTTGAAAAAGGAATTAGTTTTAGTTACTATGTTGGAGGATAGAGGATATGATGTGGTCTTCAGTGAAGGGAAAGCATTCCTTCATCACAAAGCCATAGTACAAGTCAATAATATTGGGATTCATGTGAAAAATCTCTAAAAACCTGATGTAGATGGTTGCACGACATTGATGGGTAAAGCAGACAAATTGGTGAGCCTGGATGAGGGTGATTTATGGCACAGGAGATTGGGCCATCTACACCATGGTGCTTTGAAGGTCATGCAGCATATTTCTACGGGGCTTCGAAAGGGTACTCTTGCACAGATAGACACATGCAAGGGATGTACCATGGGGAAGTATGCAAAGGCCACTTTTCACAAGAAGGAGAACTGAGCAACGGAAATACTTGAGAGAGTTCACTCAGATCTGTGTGGACCATTATCTACAGCTTCTACAGAAAATCACGGGTATTATGTGATTTTTTTTATGGTTTTCTATAAATTTTTGGATCTACTTCATGTAACAGAAAGATCAGACGTTCTCAAAATTTTGTAGTTCAAAGAACTGGTTGAGAAAGATACAGGGAAGCATGTGAAGGCTTTGAGGAGTGACAATGGTGGTGAGTACATCTCCAATGAATTCAACAACTTCTGTAGCAAAGAAGGAATTCGAAGAAAGTTTATTGCACCTCATAACCCACAAAATAATGGGGTTGCAGAAAGAAAGAATAGAACAATTGTGGGTGTGGCACAAGAGAATTCATACCTTCCAGCAGTTGAATCCATCTTGAAAATAGTGAAGTCAACAAAATTTTCTTCAAGATACCGGTTTTTGAACAGTGCAGTCGCCATGAAAACTCTGAACCTTTGGATTCTTCGACCCTAAAGTCGCCAGGTGAAAGATGCAAAACCTTATTGTGTCTGCCCATTTTTCACCATCAGAAATAAGAGCTAATATTTGTTTTTATTTCTCTGGAAATATTTAACCTTCGCTCCTCGGCAACGACGCCAAAAATGTTATCACTCCCCCTGTTTCCCAAGGCTGAGAATGGAACTGAAGGAAGGTAACCACATACCAACTTTTAGGTAAGGTAGCTAGCCCTACTAAAACCAGATAGGGCTATCTCCATTTCACTTTGGAAGTCAGTGAGATGACTGGATGTATAATTATCTTAGGCTAGGTATTAAAGTTCAATAAATTGGGGTTTTGTTTGTTTGAAGTTTTTGCTGGATAGGAATGACAGTCAAGGAACTAGGTCTAGGTTTTAGGTTTGATTTCAAAGATTAAATTGAAAATATAAGGATGAGGCCAGGTAGGTAAACTTAGGAGAATACTTAATTTTTCATTTTGTATAGGGTTCTAAAAGAGAAGGAGTTAGAATGAGCATCTAAATGAATTCATTCACCAAAAGAGTAAACACATCCATGTAAATCTTATAAAACAAAGCATAGAAAGAAATTATTTATGTTTACAAACTCATAAGATTAACATATAGAAGCATGCATGTGATGAAATAGGAAACATAACGTTAAACTTGATGAAGTAACAGAGAAGAAACAATGCTCAAAATCATACCACTGGAATCTCAAGAGTATAGCTGCAACATCCTTTGATTTCACTGAAAATAGAGTTTTTTACAATAGCTCCACTAGAAATAACAACTATCCAACCCTTAAAATGACTTGATTTGGACTACATATAGAAAATAGAAGTCATTACACCTCATTTAGTCGAAATATGATCCAAAAAACTTCATAAATGCACCCTATGAATCATTTCCTAGTTTCTATGGAAGTTAGAAACTATTTCCTAAAATTCAGCTAAAGACTAGGAGTGTGTGTATCCTTCATTAAATTACATGTTTCCTCATCAGAAGAGGAAAAAAAAAATAAATTGCTGAAATGAAACCTCATGGGATATATTTTCTTCGAATTCTAAATTTTTCCTAGCTTGATAGCTATCTGAAAGGAATCCAATGCATAAACGCAGCGCCATTAGCAGAAGCATCACACCTGTTCAGAGGTGAATTTGACCCAATTAAAAAAATCTATTTGAAATTATAAAGGTTGGGATAGTTATCCTTATGTTTCAACTTTTCAATGCACCTTAAAAACTAAGAAAACACCCACGGGAAGACCTTCAAAACTTGATTCTCCCAACCTCACTCCAGAAGCACCGCGCCTAGTCAAAATCACTAGCAGAAACATGAAAAAGAGTCAATTTTTTTAATTTTCTTCAAAATGGAAGGATGACATGTTGAGATGATGCCATATATTTAATTTACAGTGAATATTCATCCATCCATGTATATTTTTCCTCATTTGGATTCTCTTAGGAAAAGCGTCGCGCCGCTGCGCAACGCTTCTGTAATGACCAATTTCCTAGAATTTTCAAAAACTTTTCTGTAAAAATAGGGCTTAAAGATGGATCAGTATCTCTCTAACCATAATTTTTTTTGCAAAATCTGATATATTTCTTTGTTCTTTGATATGTTTTCAACAATAGCCTCCTCCCTTTTTCTAAAATACTTTCCCATTTGTTGAGAATCCAAGTTTGAAGTTGATCACTAAAAATTTGCAGAAGCTTAGCGCACTCTCGGTAGAAGCATCGCACCTATTTTGAGAGGGTGTTTGGAGGCCTTCCTATAGGATTTTTTGGGATGCAAGTGGTATGGCTGGAAATCTCAGGATGTCTGCTACAAAATGGATTCATCAAGCACTACAAACCCCTGCTCCAAACCCTTGAAGATTTGACTTGAATACAACATGTTCAAAAGTGAAGAAAATGACCAAGAGCAACTCTATTTTGGGAATTTCTCTCAAATTATAACACCTGTGCATAAATTTAAAGAGGATTTTTTTCTTTGGTCTATGATTGACAAAACCTATTTCACTTTTTTCAAATTCATATTCATTACTTCAGAAAGTAAATTTTAAGTAGGATTGTCCCTGTGTGCAATGTAAACCCTAGCTTGATCACAAAACTCTAAAACTTATGCCATGGGTCTGAGTTGGCTCAAACTTGGAATGATGACCTCCCTTATCATACTTTCTCTTCTCACCTTCCATGATGTTTTTCATCATAATAAACCCTAGCTTAATATGAAGGAAATGATGGGTGAAAACTAGGAAAACAGGTGAAAATGGGGCAGCAAGTTTAGGGAGGGAAATGAAGGGGATAGGAGTTACGAAAAAATTTGTTTAAAAGATATATATATATATATGGGAGATAGGGCAGTGTGTTAGGAACACAATGCAAGTGAAAATTTTGGAAATGGGTATGAGGAAGAGGGGAAAATGGTCAAAACATAGAGTTTACCTAGTTTCTTTGCAAAAACGTAGTGAAAACTAGGGTTTGAGTGAAAATGGGGATTATGAGAGGTATGAATGATATGTACTGATTTTATAAGGTGTATGAATTATGTTTGAAGGTTAATAGATGATGAAACTAGGGGTTTTCTTATTGAAGCAAGCTAAACATCAATGAAACCAAAAATGTAGTTGAAAACCCTAGAAGAGGGAATCCACCTTTTGTTGAAGAAATTAAGTTGAATGAAAGGTGAGGGATGATCACTTACTGATTTGGAAGCCTTTGAAACTTGAGAAATGATGAAATGACCCTTATTATGGTTTCTTGGAGCTTGAAATGCAAAAATTTATAAAACTACCAAGCTTTGGATGGCCATGGAGAGTTGTGAACATGAGAGAGGATCGCTTTTGACCATGTAGCACACTTCTTGAAAAAGGACAAGTTGCCTTTTTTTATTACCTATATTTTCTTTCAGGACATGATTCGACATTGTGGTCGCGAAACAAATGAGACCTAGACCATGACCTAGATGGAGGTGTGTTGATTTGACCTATGACACTATGTGGTGATGAATGACATGACCTTGAAATGATGATGACCGTGAATGGAGTGAATGAAGTAGCATTTCAGACCTAGACAACATTCAATGAAAAAAAAATTATTTGAGAATTGGTTCGAAAGCATTGACCTAGGACCACTACCAAGTAAACCTGAAAGAGTGTATTTGATCACTGAAAATTAAGACACTAACAGAAGGAGAGGGGCATGTTAGGTCCCTATAATACTAGTGTATCCCCCTTATTGTTATTGTTAGTGTGTCCCCCGTATTGTTATTTTTGTGCCCATGTATCCCCCATATTGTTATTGTTGTGCCCCATAGAAGCCCACTATTTTTATTGTTGTGCCCTTACATTATTATTGTTATGTAGGCCCTGATTATATTGTGACCCCTTACACTCCTATATATACAAAGGAGGTATTGTCATTTGTAGCATCCAAGAATTTTTCATTTATGTAATGTAAAGGAGCTTTCCCCCTCGAAGAGGATAGTTTTTAAGTCGATGATCTATATTTTCTTCTATTTTATGATTTGGTTGCATAACATACACACAACCATCATAGTCTAAAATATTTCCTAGATCAGTGTTTATCGTTTTCACAAAAATATTGGGATATGACTATGAGATAATTTACAAGAAGAGGCCTAACAATGTAGTGGTGAATGCCTTTTCATACCAATTTGAGGAAGAGGGGACCTGTTTATCCCTTTCTCTACCCATCCCCGATTGGATTGTAGAAGCCCATCATGAATGGTTCTCCCACCCCTCTTTGTCCAAACTCATTAATATATTACGAGAAGATCCTAATTCCTCAGAGCATTACTCTTGGAAGGACGAGGTTCTTCGCTATAAGTATTGGGTGGTGCTATCCTTGATATTCCACTGTCAAAAACCACATCTTGGAAGAGTTGCACTCCTCTCTCATCGCAATACATTCAGGCTTTCAGAAGAATTATGCACAAACACACTGCTCTTTATTTTGGACTAGAATGAAGGACATTCATATTTTTGTAGTTGAATGTGACATATGTTAGCACAAAAAATGGGAAATGATAAAGCTACTGGGAACCTTACAACCCTTGTCATTCCCTACTTTCATATGGATAGACGTTTCCATGGATTTCATTACAGGTCCCCCAAAGTCAAGCAACAAATCAGTCATATGGTGGTTGTTGACAGACTTTCCAAATATGCTCATTTGTTCTCTCTATCGCACCCATTTACCCCAACATTGGTGGATGAATTTTTTATGGACCAAATATTAAAACTAAATGGAATTTTGACTTCCATTGTCTCAGATCATGACCCCACTTTCACCAAAAAAAAATTGGCAACTACTTTTTAAGGTACATGGCATGCAAGTCCAAATCAGTACATCCTATCATCCCCAAATAGATGGTCGAATAGAAGCATTCAACAAATGTTCAGAGACCTATCTTTGGTGTTTCACTTCAAACAAGTAGAATCAATTGGTACATTGGTTGCCTTTAGTTGAATGGCGATATAATACTAACTATCATGAAGCCACCAAGATGACGCCATATGACGCAATATATGGCCAACTCCCACCTTCGCCAGCTTCATATATCCCTAGATCTTCCAAAGTACAGGAAAATGATAAGCTCCTGCAAAACCGTGCAACCATGATAGCTCATATCAAAGATAATGTACATCAATCTCAGAATCAAATGAAGTAACAGGCTAACCAACACTATTCAGAGAGGTCATTTCAAGTATGTGACTAGATATTCTTGCAACTCCAACCTTATAAGGAGACCTCTCTCAAAGAAAAGGGTTGCCAAAAGCTACCCCCAAAATTCTATGGGAATTACCATGTACTTTAGCGTATAGGAGCAATCGCTTACAAACTGGCCCTACTTAATACTTCAAAAATCCACCCAATCTTCCATGTGTCCTACCTTAAGAAAGTTGTGGGGAACAATTGCAGGGTTCAAAAAATTATGCCATAATTGGATGAGGAAGGTTAACTTTGGCTCTTACCCAAACAGGTCCTTGATACTCGCAAAATACATCTTCATGATTTGTAATATCCCGTGTGCGGGTAGGGCCCACAGCCACGTGTCTAGGTCTGTGTAATGAGGGGTGCTGTGCAAGGGCCCCTGCCCTCAGATGGTCTAGTGGGGTTAGGCCCACCCTTAACACCCTGGGATGCCACCCTCACTAACAGTTCGAGCTTTTGGTGTAGTGGTTGGATCTACGTTGTATCAAAGCCGAGGTTGAGACTCGCGGAGCGTGGTGGGTTGTAATATCCCGTGTACGGGTAGGGCCTGCAACCACGTGTTCGGGTTTGTGTAATGAGGGGTGTTGAGCAAGGGCCCCCACCCTCAGATGCTCTGATGGGGTTAGGCCCACCCTTAACACCCTGGGATGATGCCCTCACTAACAGTTCGAGCTTTTGGTGTAGTGGTTGGATCTATGAGGGGAGACTGTAATATTCCCAATTAGCAATAGATAATTGGAAATATTAACTCTGATTAATTTTTCCTTATATATTTAAAATATAAATAAAGTGGGAGAGTGACTCACTTAGGATAAAGCACACTCCTTAAATTCCCCTAGGAAATATAACGTTATGGTCAAGGTGGGCCAAGGGGGGCCAAGTGACAACGTAGGGAAGGGGACACACTTAGACAGCATGGGCCCATCCAGCGTAGATGAGTTGGCAGCGTGGGCCAAAGAGGGACATCATTAGCATGGTAGGGCCAAGGAGAGATGGAGGCTCACCCAAGATAAAGAGAGGAGAGGCTACCTCATTTCTTTCATTGTTGATTATGCATTTTGGAGATTGTCTCTAAACATTGAGCACGCTTGCTATTTAGCTAGTCTGCACGTACTGTTCAGTACACCGGGTGTCTCCGTGCGGAGATCCCAACCTCAGCCCCGGGACACTTCGATTGCTTGCTCGGGTGAGGAGTCCTACCGTATTTTGCAGGGAGAGATCAGAGCTTCAGTCATTGAGGAGCATTCCTTGGAGGGACAATACAGTCTTGCAAAGGTAGGACGCAGTTCTAGTTGGGGAGAGTTCTGGATTGAGGTGATTTGGGTGGATTCAGACTAGAGGATTAGGGAAGGGATCAGCCCTTACCTATTGGATACATTTTGCAGAGGAAGAGGCCATATTTTGCAGTGTTGCCTTCAGGGTCAGCGTTTTCCCTTGAGGGATAACATAGTGCCTCAAAGGAGGTATTTTCCGGGGTCAGCCATTCTCGAAAAGCTCTCAAGGATTTTATGGGTATTGGGAGAGGGGCCATTCCTAGAGTTTCAGCATTTTTCGAGTTGGGGAACAGCCCCAAAGACTCATTTCATTCCAGCGGTTGCAGTAGCACGGCAACATTTTCCAACAGCTTGGAGATTACATAGTTGATAGAGGGAGCAGCCATTCCATACATTGTTCTGAGAGTATTTCTACACTTTCCCTGAGCAAGTAGAGGTGCCATCATTCTGATCACCTTTGTACTTTCATTATTTCTCATTATTAATAAAATGGCTCAGCGTTCTCCATATTGTGTATTATGTCTCGTGATTTGTCTTTAGTTGCTATGTACCTTGCTTGTGTGCTTTATGTTACTGTTTATTTCCCTTCGGGATATTACAGTGGTATCAAAGCTCATAGACTTGGCTCAGCCTGTGGAGCAATTTGTCTATGACACCGGAAGAGAAGCCATATATTTTCTATAGGGGTAGGAAGTATCGTGACCAAGAGCGTAGGTTGCAAATCACCTACGGAAAGGGTTACTGCGCTCCAGTAGTGGACGCAGAGTAAGAGGAACCGATGGCAGAGGAGAAAGACACCACGAAGGAGTTTGCGAACATACTCATCAAGTCAGTACAGGATCTGTCGAGGTGGATAGAGGATATGGGGCAAAGATTCACAGCAGCGGATTCTAGACAGCATGAAACCCCGAGGGGTTTCCACATTGGAGAGGGATCAGTTACGTCCCATCATTTGCAGGGGCACTACGCAGCACAACATGTGGCATCCCATACACCCCCACGCTCCACGATGCCCACTTTCCTGGCAGCAGATACAGGGGTGGGAGTACATGTTGAGAAAAATACTGAGAGGGGGGGGTGAATCAGTATTTGAAAAATTATGTATTCAATTCTTTACTTAGATTATTACTTCATTCATTCATCAGAAGGTTGGTAAGCAGTAATCATGTACATTATTAACAGAATAAACCATCACATATAAGCAACACACATGAACACCAGTATTTAAGGTGGAAACCCAATCTGGGAGAAAACCATCGCTGTTGTTGTTTCTATCTTCAATATTTATTATTAAGAAAACTTCTTACAATTTTTGTGCTGGCGCAGACTTATACCAGCACACAGGCACCCACCTGCAGAAAGCTACAACCTTCTCTTGTTCTCCAGTCACTACTGGAAGGGAGCTCCTGATCTTGACACCAGCTTGTATTGGTAGAAAGCTTCCACTTTCATGCAGAAGACTTCAACCCTCAGATCCACCAAATTTCATCAATTTCTTCATCAGACTAACATCATGTCTTCATTATTTATTTGCAGATCTTCCTAGGCATTCATCATTTCTAGATCTAGAGATATTGATCCTCCGTCCACTTCATAGGTGCATCATAGATTCAGCTTTTTCATAAAACAAAGTTCAGTCACGCAGATATCTATAAAAGAGATTTATTCATTAACAATCCCTCTGCATGCACACATTGTATTATGATCCTCTTCTCCTTATATAGTTTAGCCTTTATCAATACCATGAGTAGAAAACCACTCAACCGCTAATGGTATTCATATCAAAAGTCGAACCAATCCAAATTGAAATCCCAATCTTCGTTCTTCCATGCACGAATCGTCCAAAGATAATATTTATCTCCGCCAAATAATACTATAGCCAAGGTTAAGTAACATTAACGTGCCGCTGATGGTTTTCTTTCTTTTATTGGAATTTTATTTATCAAATTCGTGGAATTTGATAAATAAATATTATTCAAAACCTTTGCCAATTAAATATATAATATAACTTTATATTAATAACCAGCGCTTTTATCAAATGGCTTTTAAATAGACCTTTGGTTCCGACCCCACATACATAATCGACGGCCCAATCAATATAATTTAAAAAACTAGGGCCCATTGCTAACAATCGTTTCCATCCAACGGTGGAGAGCACATCGGTCGGCTTCAGATGATCTGACGGATATCGTTTGTTGATGATGCACGGATGATAACGCACGATGGCACGCCATACCTTGGGTAACCTTCGCGCATCTATAGCAAATGAACACCATCCGATGACCCCTTCCCAGATCAACGGCGTTCAATAATATCGCTCGACTTCTTTGGTCGAACATTAACGTGCGATGAGGCGCTTTGATAGCGGTTTTCGTGGGTTCACCTTTTCTACGTGTCAATGCTTCTATGGAATCGCTCCCCAACCAGGAAATACCGCCTATCACCGAAGGGTGGTGCGATGAAACCCGGAAACCGCCTTCACTATTCACTTGGTCACGGTTCCGCTCTTCCACGCAGGGTTCCGTCACGCTTCCTTTTGTTATGTTCTACCTCTAAGTTCTGTTCATGATTCCAAAGGGTTAGTCCGTGATCCACCGAAATTTCAATGCCAAATACTCTGTTTTATATCTTCCACGTTATAACTGATTTTCTCTCGCTCCTTGTTCCTTTCTCCATGAAAGCCAGTCAGCTCCTTACTAATAGTGTAGACCCTTCCATGTGGAGCTTAAAACCATAACTTTGTTCATATCATATATTCAACGAATATATAACTCCACTGTCTACCAGTTTGGATACACTATTGACCGTATTAACATCGGTTCCTCGAACAACATACAGAGCACCATTAATCCCCTCATAGGGTTTCTTACTTATCATAGATTTCAATTATCCTCCATCAGGATGCATACCTATGTTCACACATGAATTGATTCCACAGGGACTCAAATATCCTTCCTATAGAATTCAATTTTCTCCTTGACTGATATTGCTCTATGTAGATGCACTCTTTCTCTGTTATTCTCTGCTGACCTTTGTTCTCTCCTACAATTCTTTTCTCTGTTCCTAGTTACTATTTCAGATGCCAATTCCTTTTCCACTTCCTTTGCAATCAATGAAAATATTTCCAACAATCTCCCCCTTTGGCATTGATGGCAATACTCTTCCTCTGATTGTTTTATAGAAGCCCCTTTTTGCTTTTCCTCCCCCTTTGACATCAATGGCAAAGAGTTGATCAAGATCCTTTGAACCGACAATACCATGCTCCCCCTGAGATCATGCTGCATCTTCTAACATAAATGACTTATAAATGCCAACAATGCATCCTTTTCATATGACCAATGCTCCCCCTTAGCCTGTGCATTCAGAGATGCCCAACAGCCCCTCACAACCAATTTAATCTTCTGTATTTAAGTAGATCTGATCTTCTGCATGGCAAAGACTACTCCCAATTTCTGTCTGAGATATTCGAACGCTTCCCTGGGTAGAGGTTTGGTAAATATATCAACAACTTGTTCTTTGGAGGGAACATACTCTAATTTCACCTTTTGTTCAAGCACTTGTTCACGTAAGAAGTGATATTTGATGGGAATGTGCTTGGTCTTGGAATGCATAACAGGATTCTTTGAGATACTGATGGCACTTGTATTGTCACACATAATGGAGATAGGAGGTGAACATTTGATTTGAAAGTCTTGTAAGGTTTACATCATCCAAAGAAGTTGAGTGCAACATGATGCGACAGCCACATATTCTGCTTCTGTTGTAGATAAGGCAATAGAGCTTTGCTTCTTGCTGAACCAAGATACTAACCGGGGCCCCATATAGAATGCACCACCACTAGTGTTTTTCCGATCATCAACATTTCCAGCCCAATCTGCATCAGTGTATGCTTGAAGAGTAAGATCAACATTCTTTGGATACCATAGTCCAAAGTCTTGAGTTCCTCGTAGATATTTGAATATTCTTTTCACAGCCTAAAGGTTAGACTCTTTTGGATTAGCTTGGAATCGTACAATAATCCCAACTGCATGCATAATTTCTGGTCTTGTCCCAGTGAGATAAAGTAGAATTCCTATCATAGATCTGTATTCTGGTTGATACACTGTGGGGGAATCATCATTAGAACTAAGATTACATCCGGTTATCATTGGTGTACTTACTGGTTTGCAATCTTCCATGCCATACTTCTTCAAGATTTGCTTAAGATATTTTGCTTGTGATAAGAATATGCCATCTGTTGCTTGTTGCACTTGCAAGCCATGAAAGAATGTTAGTTCCCCAGGTAAAGACATTTAAAATTCTTGCTGCATATCAGAAGCAAATTTCTGAGTCATAGACTCTTCATTACTTCCAAAAATGATATCATCAACATATACAACCACAATCAATAGTTTTTCATTTTCATTTTTTGTGTATAAGTTGCTATCAGCAGACCCCTTTGAAAATCCTTGTTGATGAAGATATTTTTCAAGACGATAGTACCATTTCCTTGGAGCTTGTTTGAGACCGTATAGAGCCTTTTTAAGTCTACAAACAAGTTTTTCATCATTTCCCAAAATGAATCCTTCTGGTTGTTCTATATAAACTTCTTCTTCTAGGTCCCCATTGAGAAAAGCAGATTTCACATCCATTTGATAAACTTTGATTTGTTGGAAGCCTGAAAAAGCAACAAACATTCTTATGGCTTCAAGTCTAGCTACGGGAGCAAAAGTTTCTTCAAATTCTATACCTTCTTGTTGAGCATACCCCTTGCAAACAAGTCTAGATTTATTTCTTAGAACATCCCCATTCTCATTTAGCTTGTTTTTGAATATCCATTTAGTTCCAATGACATCTTTGTCATGAGGTCTTGGTACTAATTCCCAAGTGTGATTCTTTTCAATTTGATCAAGCTCTTCATTCATGGCTTGAATCCAACATTCATCTTTGCTAGCTTGACTGACATTGTGTGGTTAAATAGTGGACAGAAATGCCAGATTGCTAGAAGATCCCACAACTGTCCTTCTTGTTTGTACACCTAATCCCTTTTCTCCCAAAATTTGAGATTCTGGATGATTATTTTGAACATATCTGGATGGAGCTTTTTCAGATAAATCATCTTCGGGTTCTTCATTGGGTTCACTGTCTATATCATTCCTATTTGATGTAGAAGGATATATGTCATCGTCATCTTCATATGTTGTTTGTTTTTCTTCTTTTGGAGCTGCAGGAGACTCATCAATAACAACATCAATACATTAAACAATCTTCCGAAGTCTTTTATTGTAACATTTATATGCTCTACTCCTAGAGGAGTAACCAAGAAGCATTCCTTCATCTGCTCTGGGTTCAAACTTGCCAAGTTTTTCATCATTATTTTTGATAAAGAATTTGCTTCCAAAAATTCTAAAATGCTTTACAGTGGGAGGATTACCATACCAGAGTTCATATGGGGTTTTATCACTATTTACACGAACATGTGCCTTGTTGAGAATGTTTACTGCTGTATGTGCTGCTTCTCCCCAAAATGTGTCAGGTGTTCCGGAATCATCAAGCATAGCTCTAGCCATTTGTTGAACTGTTCTATTCATTCTTTCTACAACACCATTTTTTTGTGGAGTGCCAGCTACAGAAAACTATCTTTTTATGCCATGTTGTTCACAAAATTCAAGGAATTCATCTGATGTATATTCTCCTCTTCGATCAGATCTGAGACACTTGATTTTTAGATCTAATTCATTCTCAACTAGTGCTTTGAAGATCTGAAATTTCTCAAATGCTTCATCTTTGTGTTTAAGCAGCCCAATCCAACACATTCTTGAGAAATTATCAATAAATAAGATATAGTATTGTTCACCACATGGTGACTTTTTCCTCACAT
Organism: Pinus albicaulis; assembly: GCA_034641835.2. Taxonomy (NCBI): domain Eukaryota; kingdom Viridiplantae; phylum Streptophyta; class Pinopsida; order Pinales; family Pinaceae; genus Pinus; species Pinus albicaulis. The sequence goes on along the minus strand of CM076584.1, from coordinate 884,171,310 downwards.
GTCCACATATGTCAGTATGAATGAGTTCAAGAGGCTTACTTGATGATCCTTCTTTGGCATTAAATTGTACTCTGGTTTGCTTACCGAATTGGCAATATTTTCATATGATATTTTCAGGTAGAGTAATATTGGGAAGATCACGAACAGCTTTAAGTCTGCTAGAATTGTTGATTTGAGAGAAGCTCAGATGCCCCAACCTTCTATGCCATAGCCAGTTTTCTGAAGATTTACTCAAGTAACATTGTTCTTTGCAGTTCTTCAATACATACAGGTTGCTTGGAGTTCTTTTTCCTTTTATAATTGTTTTACCTGTATCAAGATCACGTACCACACACTCTTTTGAGCTAAAGACAACTTTAGTTCCTTGATCACACATTTGACTTACACTTAACAGGTTATGCTTTAATCCATCCACATACATGACATCATTAGCTTTCACCTTTTCTTTTAGAAAAACGGACCCTTTTCCCTTAATGACCGCAGGAGTATCATTTCCAAATGTAATATTCTTTTCCTTTTCTAGAGCACTATATGCAAGAAGTTTGTTTTTGTCACCTGTCATGTGTCTTGAGCATCCACTATCAATGTACCATCGATTTTCTTCATCTTCTGCAAATAACGCTATGCCACAATTTTGAACCTGTAATTCCTTTTTTTTCCATACTTTGGAACTTGAAGGAACATGTTCTTTTGGCTGAACTTTGCTCCTGCATTCAGATTCTTCATGGCCAAAGTTATTGCAATAAGCACATTCAACTTCATTTTGAAGAGGAGAAAATTTGTTATAGGTATTCTTATTTGTTTCAATATCAATCCTTTTCTTTATTGCTTCTCTTGTCATGATGGTTTTATATGCAACACATTGAACAGCTTTATGACCAAAATTGTGACATGCAAAACATTGTCCATTGAAGAAGAAATTTCTACGATCATGAAATCTTCTACTTGAATTTACCTGTTGATTGGTGTTTCTTTGAAAGATATTCCTATTAGTGTTCTTTGAATTGAGATGTTCATGCTTTACCTATAAAGATTCTTTATTCCCTTGTCGAGTGGCAGCATGTTGTATACCAACTGTAGCTGCTTTTAGATAATTTGGTGCTGAAGCCTGAGAAGATTCTCCGATATATCCAAGACCTGTCTTTATAAGGGGAGAACGTTGTACCTTGATAATCTCATCTAAAGTTTCAGATCCTTTAGAAAATCTAAGATTCAGAGTCTTTACTTTCTCAAGTTCTTTTCTTAGACTTACTACTTCACACTCTAATTTCTCGTTGTGTTTCTCTTTTTCTTCAAGCTGATTTTTCAGAGTCTCTATGGTTATTTGACTTTCTTCTAAGCAAATTTTGAGTTGATTGTTTTCATCAAGAAAATCATTATCTTCTAAAGCATCCAAAAAAGTATCCTTTTCTTCTCTAGATTCTTTTTCAAATGCCATGAGAAGTCTAAGATCTTGTTCACATTCTTCCTCACTATCAGATAACCCATCACTGTCTTCATGAGTATAGTAACTTTTTCTAGTGCTAAACCGATTATTATTCCTTCTTGTTACTTCCTTCCCTTTTTTATGTGTTTCTTTATGAGGAAACTTAGCAACATAATGACCAACTATTCCACAATCAAAACATTTGAAAGGAAGCTTACCTCTGAATCGTCCTGTGCCAAGTTGAAGTTTCTTTACAAAATTTACCTCATCTTCTTCTGAGATATATCCTGATCCTTCTATTTTTTGTACTTCCTTCCCTTTTGTAGAAGCTCTAAAGACTACTTCTTTGACTTTAGATGGTCCTCCTCTTCTCATTTCATATGCAGTTAGTATCCCATGAAGTTGCACCATAGTAGGATTTTGAAGGTCATGCTTTTCTTCAAGAGCAGAAACTTTTGACTCAAATTTTTCCGTTAGTGATCTTAAAATTTTCTCAACCAAAGTAGATTCGGTTATTGTTTCTCCCAGATTTCTCATACAATTTACAATATCATCAAGATGTAAAAAGAAACTTGCAATGCTCTCCTCATTATCCATTTTTAGATTCTCATATTGAATTCTAAGAGTTTGGAGTTTAGCACTTTTTACCTTTGCATCACCTTCATAACTTAGAATTATTTTGTCCCATATTGCCTTTGTTGTATTCAGCTGCATGACTTTGACAAATTCTGATTCAGTTAGACTTCCCAATAGAGCATTGACCTCCTTTGAATTTGTTTCATAATTCTTTCTTTCCGTCAGATCTGTTGGTACTGCAGCTGGATATTGATATCCTCCTTCAACAATTGCCCAGACATCTGCTCCCAGAGACTGAAGATAGGATCTCATCCTTGTTTTCCAGAAGATTAAATTGTTTCCATTAAAGAGCGGAGGCCTGATAGATGTTGTTACATCTTGATTGCTCATCTTGCTTGATCTTCCTTCTAGCGGCTAAGCTTTTTCAGAAGGACCTGCTCTGATTCCAATTGTTGAGAAAAATACTGAGAGGGGTGGGGTGAATCAGTATTTGAAAAATTATGTATTCAATTCTTTACTTAGATTATTGCTTCATTCATTCATCAGAAGGTTAGTAAGTAGTAATCATGTACATTATTAACAGAATAAACCATCACATATAAGAAACACACATGAACACCAGTATTTAAGGTGGAAACCCAATTTGGGAGAAAACCACCGCTGTTGTCGTTTCTGTCTTCAATATTTATTATTGAGAAAAATTCTTACAATTTTTGTGCTGGCGCAGACTTATACCAACACGCAGGCACCCACCTGCAGAAAGCTACAACCTTCTCTCATTCTCCAGTCACTACTGGAAGGGAGCTCCTGATCTTGACACCAGCTTGTACTGGCAGAAAGCTTCCACTTTCATGCAGAAGACTTCAACCCTTAGATCCACCAAATTTCATCAATTTCTTCATCAGACTAACGTCAGGTCTTCATTATTTCTTTGCAGATCTTCCTAGGCATTCATCATTTCTAGATCTAGAGATCTTGATCCTCCGTCCACTTCATAGGTGCATCATAGATTCAGCTTTTTCAGAAAACAGAGTTCAGTCACGCAGATATCTCTAAAAGATATTTATTCATTAACAATCCCTCTACATGCATACATTGTATTATGATCCTCTTCTCCTTATATAGTTTAGCCTTTATCAATACCATGAGTATAAAACCATGTTGGGTGTGGAGCCTGATTATCTTGTTTACTTTGTATCACAGCATTGGACCCCTATACCTTCAAAGGGGCGGCAACGCCGCCCGTAATTAGTCGCTTCCGTGGGGGGTCCAGGGGGGGGCGACAGCACTTTTTGGAGCCCCCCCCCTAGCGGGGTTTTCCGGGGGCAGCACCCCCGAAGCTAAAAATAGATGTAAAATTGCCTTGTAAAAGTATAGTAATTTCTATTCAATCTGGGCCGTTCATTAGGCAAATGATCTGACGGTAGAAGTTATGTTTAGATTAGGGTTTTTTGCCCTAGAAGGCAACCCCCTTGTATATATGAGGGTATTGTATTGCAGCTTTGTATTATGTGTGTATTCTCGGAGTGAGAAACAAAGAGGGAGACTGTGAGAGAGAATAGAGGATATTACAGCGGATCTGTTGTAGGTTTTGTCTCTTCATTTTTGCTGGATCATAGAAAGGAAGGACTGGCTGTTCGGAGTGGACGTAGCCCAAACTGGGTGAACCACGTATATCTGTGTCTCTCTGGTTTTATGTGTTTTGTGTGCTTGTATTTTTCCGCATATTTTATGTGTTGCATTGCTCCATAATATATAATTTTTCTAACAACTGGTATCAGAGCCGAAGGTATATTTGGCTGATAAACTTGCAGGAAAGAAGGGTTCCTGGTTCGAGTGAGAGAAATGGCAGACGATGGTAAGTTTAAGGTTGAGAAATTTAACAGCCAAAACTTCCCGCTGTGGAAGATGCAGATGGAAGATTATCTGTATCAGAAAGATCTGTACCTACCATTGAGCGGAAAAACAAAGAAGCCGACGGCCATGACAGACGCGGAATTGAACATTCTCGATAGAAAGGCACTCGGAACAGTACGGTTGTGCCTTGTGGCATCAGTTGCCTTCAATATTTTGAAGGAAACAAAAACAGAGGGTTTGATGCAAACGTTGGCGAAACTATATGAAAAACCCTTGGCCTCAAACAAGGTATTTCTTATGAAACGACTATTTAATATGAAGATGTCGGAAGGTGGATCTGTTGCAGACCATTTAAATGAATTTAATACAGTTACCAGTCAGTTAAGTTTTGTAGGGGTAAACTTTGATGATGAAGTTAGAGCTCTGTTATTCTTGTGCTCATTGCTAGAGAGTTGGAATGGTTTAGTAATGGCCATTAGTAACTCTGTCTCTGGATCTAGTACTTTAAAGTTTGATGATGTTGTTGGTGCTATCCTTAGCGAGGAAATGCGACGGAAAAGCTCCGGTGAGACATTAGGTAATGCTTTGAGTGCAGAGTCTAGGGGAAGAAGAATGGAAAGAGGAAAGAGCTCGGGATATCGCAGTAAATCAAGGAAAGGTAGATCCAAGTCCAGATCAGGAATAGTGTGCTGGAATTGCAGAAAGAGAGGACACCTAAAGAAATACTGTAGATCTCGGAAGGGAAGAGAAGGAGACACATAGCAAGAAAAAAATCATGAAGCAAATGTGACGGGTGATGTGTTACAAGATGCTTTGATTCTTTCTTTCGAAAATGTTACTGATTCTTGGGTTGTAGATTCAGGGGCTTCATTCCATGCCACACCTGATAAGAAATATTTTCATGACTATGTTCAAGGAGATTTTGGACAAGTTCGTTTGGGTGATGATAAACCCTGTAAAATTGTTGGAATGGGTAAATTTCTTGTAAAACAATAGAATGGAAACCAATGGCTACTAAAGGAGGTAAGGCATGTTCCAGATCTGAAGAAAAATATGATTTCAACAGGGCAATTAGGCAGTGAAGGTTGTGTGAAAACTTTCACAGATAAAACTTGGAAGGTCACCAAAGGAGCGCTGGTAATAGCAAAAGGTGAAAAGGTTGGTACATTGTATTTATGCAATGGTATTTCTAACTCTGTTAATGCTTTAACTTCCAAAGGAGCGGATGCAGCATTATGGCATCATAGGCTCGGACACATGAGTGAGAAGGGAATGAAGATTCTTCACTCAAGAAATTTGTTGCCAGGATTGAAGAATGTTGATTTGGATTTCTGTGAGAATTGCATTTATGGAAAACAAAAGAGAGTCAGATTTCTCAGAGTTGGGAAAGAAAAGAAGAGCGAAAAATTGGAGCTTGTGCATACGGATGTATGGGGACCTGCTCAGGTATCATCTCTCGGTGGCTCTCGTTATTATGTTACTTTTATTGATGATGCAACTAGAAAAACATGGATTTATTGTATTCAGAATAAATCTGATGTATTTGATACTTTCAAGAAATGGAAAGCTTTGGTTGAGATTGAGACAGGAAAGAAGTTGAAGCGTCTCAAATCAAACAATGGAGGTGAATATTGCAGCAAAGAGTTTGATAGGTACTGTTCAGAGCATGGAATTCGCAGAGAGAAGACAGTTCCAAGAACACCACAAGAAAATGGTGTGTCAGAAAGGATGAACAGAACAATCATGGAGCGTGCAAGGTGCATGAGATTGCATGCGGGATTGCCTTTACAATTTTGGGCAGATGCTGTAGATACTGCTGTTTATCTAATAAACAGAGGGCCTTCAAGTTCCTTGGATGGTGGTATTCCAAAGGAAGCATGGACAGGTAAAAAGGTAAACTACTCTTTTTTAAAGCCTTTTGGTTGTGAGGCCTTTTTCCATATTAATAAAGAAAATAGAACAAAGCTTGAGGCAAAATCAAAGAAATGTACCTTTATTGGATATGGTGTTAATGATTTTGGATATCTCTTATATGATTATGAAAATCACAAAATCATTAGGAGCAAATATGTAATATTCAATGAAAAGGTCTTGTATAAGAATCGGTTGCGGGAAAAGAAACAGCAAAAAGAAAGCAAGGAATACACGGTTCTTGATGAGATAACTGAAAAAGTAAAGGTGCCTGAAAATAATAATAATCAACAACCACAGCAGCAGCAACCACCACAACAACAACAGGCACCTCAAACACCTGAAAGTGGTGTTAGAAGATCTACCAGGATAAGTAGACCCCCTGAACGATACTCTCCTTCATTATATTATTTATTGTTGACTGATTCTGGTGAACCTGAATGTTATGAAGAAGCAATGCAGGTTGAAAGCATGAAGAAGTGGGAGCTAGCCATGGAAGAAGAGATGGACTCCTTAATGCATAACTAGACTTGGGACTTAGTCAGGTTGCCTGCAGGTAAAACTACATTGCAGAATAAATGGGTTTACAGGCTGAAGGAAGAAGATGGAGGAAAACAGAGGTACAAAGCTAGACTTGTGGTGAAGGGGTTTGCACAAAAGAAAGGTATTGATTTTGATGAAATATTTTTTCCTGTTGTTAAGATGAATTCAATCAGAACTATCTTAAGTCTTATAGCAGCGGAAGATTTACAGCTTTAACAGTTAGATGTAAAGACAACATTTCTCCATGGAGATTTGGACGAAGAGATATACATGCAGCAACCAGAAGGATATGAGGTAAAAGGGAAAGAAAAATTGGTGTGCAGGTTAAAGAAGAGCTTGTATGGCTTAAAACAGGCTCCAAGGCAGTGGTATCTAAAATTTGACAAGTTCATATTTGAACAAGGTTATACTAGTTGTCACTCTGATCATTGTGTTTATCTAAAAAGGAAAAATGATGGCAGCTATATTATATTGTTATTGTATGTAGATGACATGCTTGTTGCAGGGTCTAACATGCAGGAAATAAATGTGCTCAAAAGAAAATTGGAAAATTCATTTGCAATGAAGGATTTGGGAGCTGCAAAACAAATCCTTGGTATGAGGATAACTAGAGATGGGAAAAATCGCAAATTAACACTGTCTCAGAATGAGTACATAGAAAAGGTGTTGAAAAGATTTAATATGCAGAATGCAAAACCAGTTAGTACACATTTTGCTAGCCATTTCAAACTTAGTAAGGAGATGTGCCCCAAGACCCAAGAAGACATGGATTATATGTCTAAAGTTCCATATGCATCGGTAGTTGGAAGCTTAATGTATGCAATGGTCTGCACAAGGCCTGATATTGCACATGCAGTGGGAGTTGTAAGCAGGTACATGAATAATCCAGGAAAAGAACATTGGATGGCAGTAAAATGGATTCTCAGATATTTGAGAAGTACCACAAATCAAGCATTATGCTTTGGTGGTTCAAACATTGCTCTACAGGGATATGTTGATGCAGATATGGCAGGTGACAGAGATAACAGGAGGAGCACTACAGGATATGTATTTACTGTAGGTGGAACAGCTGTCAGTTGGGTTTCAAAAATCCAAAGTGTTGTTACACTTTCAACAACAGAAGCCGAGTATGTTGCTGCTACAGAGGCTAGTAAAGAAATGATTTGGTTACAAAGGTTTATGGATGAATTGGGTAAGAAGCATGATATGGGCACACTATACAGTGATAGCCAAAGTGTTATTCATCTTGCAAAGAACTCAGCATTTCATTCAAGGACTAAACACATACATCTCAAGTACCATTTCATACGGTCAGTATTGGAAGATGGAGAGTTGAAGCTGGAAAAGATACACACTAGCCAGAATCCTGCAGATATGCTAACAAAAGTTGTAACCAAGGAGAAACTGAGAATGTGCTCAGTTTCAATTGGTCTTCAAGGATGACGATGAAGATGAGGAATAGCCAGGTCCAAAGAGGAGTCATTGTCCAGCAAATGAAGCAGTGGTGGAGTTGCTACAATCAGTCACTGAGTGGGAGATTGTTGGGTGTGGAGCCTGATTATCTTGTTTACTTTGTATCACAGCATTGGACCCCTATACCTTCAAATGGGCGGCAACGCCGCCCGTAATTAATCACTGCCGTGGGGGGTCCAGGGGGGCGGCAGCGCTTTTCGGAGCCCCCCCCCCCCCTTGCAGGGGTTTTCGAGGGCAGCGCCCCTGAAGCTAAAAACAAAAGTAAAATTGCCTTGTAAAAGTATAGTAATTTCTATTCAATCTGGGCCGTTCATTAGGCAAATGATCTGACGGTAGAAGTTATGTTTATATTATGGTTTTTTCCCTAGAAGGCAACCCCCTTGTATATATAAGGGTATTGTATTGCAATTGTGTATTATGTGTGTATTCTCAGAGTGAGAAACAGAGAGGGAGACTGTGAGAGAGAACAGAGGATATTACAACGGATCTACTGTAGGTTTTGTCTCTTCATTTTTGCTGGATAATAGAAAGGAAGGACTGGTTGTTCGGGGTGGACGTAGCCCAAAATAGGTGAACCACATATATCTGTGTCTCTTTGGTTTTATTTGTTTTGTGTGCTTGTATTTTTCCGCATATTTTATGTGTTGCATTGCTCCATAATATATAATTTTTCTAACAAACCACTCAACCGCTAATGGTATTCATATCAAAAGTCGAACCAATCCAAATTGAAATCCCAATCTTCGGTCTTCCATGCACGAATCGTCCAAAGATAATCTTTATCTCCGCCAAATAATACTATAGCCAAGGTTAAGTAACATTAACGTGCCGCTGATGGTTTTCTTTCTTTTATTGGAATTTTATTTATCAAATTCGTGGAATTTGATAAATAAATATTATTCACAACCTTTGGCAATTAAATATATAATAGAACTTTATATTAATAACCAGCACTTTTATCAAATGGCTTTTAAATATACCTTTGGTTCCGGCCCCACATACATAATTCACTGCCCAATCAATATAATTTAAAAAACTGGGGCCCATTTCTAACAATCGTTTCCATCCGACGGCGAAGAGCACATCGTTCGGCTTCAGATGATCCGATGGATATCGTTCGTTGATGATGCACGGATGATAACGTGCGATGGCGTGCCATACCTTGGGTAACCTTCGTGCATCTATAGCAAATGAACATCATCCGATGACCCCTTCCCAGATCAACGGCGTTCAATAATATCGCTCGGCTTCTTTGGTCGAACATTAACGTGTGATGGCACGCTTTGATAGCAGTTTTCGTGGGTCCACCTTTGCTACGTTTCAATGTTTCTATGGAATCGCTCCCCAACCAGGAAATATTGCCTATCACCGAAGGGTGGTGCGATGAAACCTGGAAACCACCTTCACTATTCACTCAGTCACGGTTCCGCTCTTCCACGCAGGGTTCCGTCACGCTTCCTTTTGTTATGTTCTACCTCTAAGTTCTATTCATGATTCCAAAGGGTTAGTCCGTGACCCACCAAAATTTCAATGCCAAATACTCTGTTTTAGATCTTCCGCATTATAACTGATTTTCTCTCGCTCCTTGTTCCTTTCTCCATGAAAGCCAGTCAGCTCCTTACTAATAGCGTAGACCCTTCCATGTGGAGCTTAAAACCATAACTTTGTTCATATCATATATTCAACGAATATATAACTCCAATGTCTACTAGTTTGGATACACTGTCGATCGTATTAACATCGGTTCCTCGAACAACATACAGAGCACCATTAATCCCCTCATAGGGTTTCTTACTTATCACGGATTTCAATTATCCTCCATCAGGATGCATACCTATGTTCACACATGAATTAATTCCACAGGGACTCAAATATCCTTCCTATAGAATTCAATTTACTCCTTGACTGATACTGCTCTCTGTAGATGCACTCTTTCTCTGTTCTTCTCTGCTGACCTTTGTTCTCTGCTACAATTCTTTTCTTTGTTCCTAGTTACTGTTTCAAGTGCCAATTCCTTTGCCACTTCCTTTGCCATCAATGACAATATTTCCAACAGTACAGCAGGAGCAGGATCCAGCCCACATGGGTGATTACTTTGCTGAGTACCAAGCATATGGACAGGAGTTCAGAGATGCACTCACATTTCACGATTTTGTCTTACTCAAGCGAGACAGTAGACCCCGTCATCAGCACAGGGGGAATAGACATTATCAGGACGGAGATCTGCATCGTACTGTGGGCAGGTTTCACTTGCCAACTTTTGATGGTTCAACAAATATTTTGGCAAAGGCATGGGTAGAGAAGCTAGAAATATATTTCCAGCTCAACCAGATGGCGCAGACAGAGGCCATCAAGGTGGCAGCACTGCACCTAGATGGCAAGGCCCAAGATTGGTGGTTCCAAGAGATGGTTACACTCAGGCATTCGACAGTGACTGCTTATGTCAAGTTCACCTAGAGGTTGATAGAGAGGTTTGACCAGAAGGATCCGGAGGAGCATTTTTTTGAGCTGACGAAGCTCAAGCAGACCGGGAGTCTGGACACATACATCTCAGATTTATTAAGACTCTCAGTGATGGTGCCAGATTTATCTTTAGCACGGATGATCTACATGTTTATCGACGGGTTATCAGAGCCTCTTCGAGGTTTGGTCCGGTCCACTAGGCCAGCCACACTTCATGATGTAGTTGGTAGGACTTGGGACTTACAGGATGTTTTACCTTAGACCAGAGCACCTTACCCTCAGAGAACGGCTTTTCAGCCCAAGGGGAGGGACGTGAGGGCTCCGCCTCCAAAGGATACCTAGAGAAGAGGACCAATAGATGATGAGATCATGAGGGATCTGAGGAGGAAGAGACTGTGTTTCACCTACCAGGAGCCATGGGCACCAGGATACCATTGTGCCATAGGCAAAGCACATTATATTGAGGTCTTCTCCGAGAGAAACGGAGAAGAGGATGATTACGATGAAATAGGTGCAAGGGGGAGCCATGCAGTGCAAAGGGAGGATCATCTGCCGCCCCCACCACTAGGAGTAGGGGGTGCATCTTTCGCACCTACCGGAGGAGCCGTTGCAGCCTTACGAGGAGTTCCCGAGTATTTGACACTACGTGTCTGAGGTATGGTGTGAGGGCAATGAGTGTCAGTACTAATAGATAGTGGGGCAACCCACAACTTCATTTATGCACAGATGGTAGAGAGGAGAGGCATTCCAACAGAGATTTTTGACGGGTTTTCAATGTTGGTTCCAGGGGACCAAACCATGCAGTTTGCCAGGTACGTCCTGGCATTGGCAGTGACGATGAGCACTTACACACTGACCGAACACTTCTTCGTGGTGAACATTCCAGACACCAACGTGATATTGGGAGTGAAGTGGCTGCTAACTTTAGGCAAGTTCACCACAGACTGGGAGGCCTTGGAGATGGAGTGGGATGATAAGAAGACAGGGAAGCACGAGAAGATACGGGGCATGCATACTTATCCACCTCAGACAGTCTCGGCTCACCGGATGGAGCCATACTTCCGGAAGGGAGATATATAGTGGGCAGTAGTGCTGCGTGCTTCAGAGGCATGATCTACAGGGCAGGCCGTGCACCCAGAGGTGCAGAACCTTCTTGACAGGAATGCTACGGTATTTGGGGAGATACCGCCAGGAAAACCACCGGATCGGGGATTTGAGCACACTATCGAGTTGGAGCAGGGCATATAGGTTGTCATCACCACACCCTATAGGCACCCCAGGGCCTATCGGGACGAGATTGAGTGGGCTATCCATGGGTTGCTAGCTCTTGGACACATTCGGCCTAGCACCAGTCCTTTCACTTCTTCAGTGGTACTGGTGAAGAAGAAGGATGACACATTGAGGATGTGCATTGACTACAAGGCCCTGAACATGAAGACAATGAAGAACAGGTACCCTATCGCACGGATTGACGAGATGATGGATGAGTTGAGGGGGGCACAGTTCTTCTTGAAGATTGACTTGAGATTCGAGTACCACCAGATCCGTGTGAGGGAGCAATACATTCCCAAGACTACTTTCAGATGTCACTATGGTCATTTCTAGTTTTTGGTGATGCCCTTCGAGCTAACCAATGCACCCGCCACCTTTTAGTCATGTATGAACCACATCTTCCACATTCATCTGAGGAAGTGTGTACTGGTGTTCTTTGACGACATATTGATATACAGCAGGATATGGGAGGAGCATCTCCAGCACATAGAGGCAGTATTGCGTATTTTGGAGGAGCAGCAGTTTTATGCTAAGCTCTCCAAGTGCGAGTTCGGGTTGACAGAGATGCTCTATTTGGGGCACATCATTGGAGTGGATGGAGTGAGGGTCCATGAGGAGATGATCAGGGCCATCAGGGATTGGCTAGAGCCGAAGAACGTGATGGAACTCTGAGGGTTTGTGGGTATCTGCACCTACTACAGGAAGTTCGTCAAGGGATTTTCCCAACTTGTTGCACCCCTTACAAATCTGACCAAAAAGGGGGCATTCAGTTGGATGGATACAACACAGAGGGATTTTGACAGGCTCAAGGAGGTGATGAGCAGCTGTCTGGTGTTAGTATTTTCAGACTTCACATAGCCCTTTGTTTTGGAGTGTGATGCATCGGGAGTGGGGATAGGTGCGGTTTTGATGCAGGGAGGCCAACCCATAGCTTTTGGGAGCCAAAAGCTCTTACCACATGAGTGGTTGTATGCCATATATGACAAGGAGATGTTGGCCATCATGCATGCCTTGGCCAAATTCCAACAGTATCTGGTGGGCAACAGCTTTAGGGTGAGGACAGACCACAACAGCCTCAGATTTTTCTTGGAGCAGAAGCAGTTGTAGGAGAGGCAGCAAAAGTGGGTCAGCAAGATCCAAGCTTACAATTTTGGCATTGAGTATGTCAAAGGGAAGAACAACGTGGTAGCTGATGCACTCTCACGCAGACCAGCCACGTTGTCCTTAATGAGCATAGACACGGATTGGAGGGCTCGATTGTTGGTGGAGTACTCCAAGGAGCATTTTTCCTGTGAGGTTTTGTATGGGCAGGTGACGGATGACAGGTACAGGGTGATGGATGAGATCATCTATTACAGGGACAGGATATTCTTGACTGAGGGCTCTCAGCTCAAGAAGAAGATATTACAGGCTTCTCATAATTCACCACTATTAAGCCATCAGGGGTTTACCAAGACCTACAGGGCCATCAGAGAGAGGTTCCCTTGGAAGGGACTCAAGGAGGACATACTCCAGCATGTCAGGGAGTGCGAGGTTTTCCAGTGCAACAAAGTGGAGATGAACCATCCAGTAGGTTTATTGTAGCCCCTTCCCATACCAGAGGGGAAATGGGAGATCATTTCGATGGACTTCATCACAGAGTTGCCCACGGTGCACGACAAGGACTGCATATTCGTAGTCATTGATCAACTGACGAAGTATGCTCACTTCTTTGTTATATCTGCACATTACATAGTAGCACAGGTAGCGGAGCTATTATTTTGGGACATCTTTAGGTTGCATGGTCTCCCAAATACCATCGTCAGTGACAGGGACAACCACTTCATGGGTGGATTTTGGCAGGAGCTCTTTCGTTTGGTAGGCATAGAGTTGACACCGAGCACTAGCTACCATCCTCAGACAGACGAACAAACCGAGATAGTGAGCAAGTGGCTGGAGGGCTACTTGCGCAACTATGTTAATGGGCAGCGGCGGGCCTGACTGAAGTGACTGCACTTAGGGGAGTATTGCTACAACAACACTCATCACATGTCTATCGATATGTCTCCATTTTATGCATTGTATGGATATCATGCTCTATCTTTTGTTGATATGATGTTTGGTGCTAGCAAGGCTCCTAGAGCCAAGGATTGGATCCAAGAGAGTCGAGACATCCTCCGAGCTCTCAAGGACAACATGGCTACAACACAGAACTAGCAGAAGCTGTATGCAGACAGGGGCTAGGTAGAGAGGCATTTTCAGGTAGGGGATTTGGTCTACCTCTGCTTACAGCCGTATAGACAGTCCAAGCTGAAGCAAAAGGGGGATGAGAAGCTCAAGCCACGCTTCTACAGTCCATACAGGGTGATACGCAGAGTAGGACAGGTTGCTTATGAGTTGGAGCTACCCCAGGGCAGCAAGATTCATAATATTTTTCACGTATCATGCCTAAAGAAGGCACTGGGATAGCAGGTGACAGTGACAAAGGAGCTTCCACCTACAGATGATGAGGGGCACTTGGTGTTGCAGCCGGAGGCCATTATTGATACCAGGGAGAGACAGTTGAGGAGCAGAACATTCCCGGAATTCCTAGTGAGATGGAGGAATTTTCCAGATGAGGATGCCACTTGGGAGGGTGATCAAATCTTACAGCATCCATCATTACAGTTGCTTGAGGACAAGCAACATTTTTCCAGGGGATACTATAATATTCCCAATTAGCAATAGCTAATTGGAAATATTATTTTTGATTAATTTTGCCTTATATAGTTAAAATATAAATAAAGTGGGAGAGTGACTCACTTATGATAAAGCACACTCCTTAAAGTCCCCTAGGAAATATAACATTATGGTCAAGGTGGGCCAAGCGGGGCCAAGTGACAATGTAGGGAGGGGGACACACTTAGACAGCATGGGCCCAGCCTGCGTAGATGAGTTGGCAGCGTGGGCCAAAGAGGGACAACGTTAGCATGGTGGGGCCAAGGAGAGAGGGAGGCTCACCCAAGATAAAGAGAGGAGAGGCTACCTCATTTCTTTCATTGTTGATTATGCATTTTTGAGATTGTCTCTAGACATTGAGCATGCTTGTTGTTTAGCTAGTCTGCACATACTGTTCAATACACCGGGTGTCTCCTTGCGGAGATCCCAACCTCAGCCCCGAGAGACTTTGAGTGCTTGCTCGGGTGAGGATTCCTACCGTATTTTGCAGGGAGAGATCAGAGTTTCAATCATTGAGGAGCATTCCTTAGAGGGACAGCGTAGTCTTGCAAAGGGAGGATGCAGTTCTAGTTGGGGAGAGTTCCGGATTGAGGTGATTTGGGTGGATTTAGACCGGAGGAATAGGGAAGGGATCAACCCTTACTTATTGGAGACATTTTTCAGAGGGAGAGGCCATATTTTGCAGTGTTTTTTTCAGGGTTAGCGTTTTCCCTTGAGGGATAGCGTAGTGCCTCAAAGGAGGTATTTTCCAGGGTCATCCATTCTCAAAAATCTCTCTGGGCTTTTCTGGGTATTGGGAGAGGAGGCCATTCCCAGAGCTTCAGCATTTTCTGAGTTTGGGAATAGCCCCAAAGACACATTTCATTCCAACAGTTGCAGTAGCACGACAGCATTTTCCAACAGCTTGGAGATTAACACGGTTACCGATGAAATAGGTAACCTCATTGTTACTTACTTTTTGAAGTATCAAGAAAAACACTTGATTTTGAAAAAGTGGCGATGCAGAATCAAGAAAAAAAAATTTGAGCATGTTTTTGGCACTTTAAGTTTTTTTCATTTTGCCTTTTTTATTTTTTTATTTTTTATTTTTTTATGTGATGTTTTTTATGTCGATTTTGAATAGTGGTGGTGTATCATCACCAACGTTTTTTTATAGGATTGATTTTGACACTATAAATTTTCTAATGTCTTCTTCTTCCATGAGATGTTTATTTTTAAGTGCATTTATGTACTTGTGTTTTAAAAAATTTTTAAAAAAATAAAATAAAAAATAAAAAATAAAAACTTGTAATGATATCTTCACTTTTTCACATAGATAAAAGATGGAAAAAGGGTCAATATTCTAAAGTTTATATTTTCTACATGTTTATGTATTGTTAAATAATTTTTCAATGCACATCAAATATTTGTTGCTAAAAAACCAATATTTTGAACCATATGACAAAAAAATACAATTTTTCAATATAAATACAATGCAAAAAATACACTTTTACAGACGTTTTGTTGGAAAAAACATGTTAAATAAACTAATTTTTTGGGAGAATCTTAACTAAAAAACTTAAAAAAATAACATTTTTATTGAATTTTATGTCAAAACATAATAGCAATCACATGTTTTTTGCAAAAAATAAGGGTTGTTCTCATAAAATATCAAAGTCTAAACATTACAAGTAAAACTGATTAATAGTTCTAAAAAATAAGCTTTGTTTGCAAGCATAACTTAAAAATCATCAACAATATCAACTAATACATCTTCAACATCATCTAGAACAGCATTGATGGCTTCTTCCGCAAAATTTTCTTCTTCATTTTGATCATTGTCGTCTTCTAATGGATCTTCCATGTCAGCAAATCTTCCAAAGTGTCCATTTCCAATCATTCCATATAATGGTGGTTGAGGTTCCTTTGCTTTTTTTGCCACACGTGATTCATTAAAATCTCCTTTCCTCAAACCAACTTCTTTCTTCGCATCTGAAAGGAATTTAAGAGCGTTAATTCTTTGTTGAATAAATTTGCATTGAACTGGATCTTTCTCGATGGCAATGCAATTTATTCCTTTTAATAGGCAACATGCTAGTGTTGTACCTAATCATCAAGCACAAAAGAAATAAGTAAGAAAATTAGTATGGAGACATAAAAAGAAAAAAAGACAATATTTAAATTTAAATTTGTATGATAAAACTTACTTGAACCTGAGAATAAATCCAAAACCCATTCTCCTTCATTTGAACATAGATCTATAAGATAGTTAATCAATGCTTGTGGTTTTTGATAAATGTTAACTATATCTCCTTTTGCATCTTTATCCTCATATGTCAGTTTTCTTACAACTGCATCATAAACCAATACTTGACTATGACTCTTCCCATCTACTCAATTCATAATAATATGCTTATAGTTATCGTCTTTTGTCCAACATTCAACATGGATGAACTCACAATCATTTATAATAGGCTGATCTTCGGAAGAAACAATATTTGACTTTTTTCTGTAACATAACATAGTAAAAGTTCAATTAAATTTTACATGAATAAAAAAATTTAGGAGTAATCAAACATACAATTTCAAAGTCTTACCATGTAAGTTGCATCCTTGAGTTTGCTTTACCCTTGAAGCTTGTTAATAACATTGGAAACTGTGTGTCTTAATGAAATGTCACAAATCGCCAAAGTGGTGATGTTGTCACTTCTTGAAAACCCGTAACCACTTTACTAAAAGCTTGATAAGTATATGGTTCTCTATCATATTCAATGTTTTGGAAACTGAAACCATGAGGAATATCTGCAATAACTAGGCCATATTCCCTTTTAGGTATTAGTGATGCAATGTCTTCACATTCACCTTGTATTATTTGATATTAGACACTGTCGAGCCCATTCCAAATGTAATGATTAAGAGTAGGATCTAGTTCAACATTCATAAGACGCTTCCTTCTCATGTTCTCCATCTTAATTTTTTCAATAAAGCTTTTGAAAATATCTGGTACTCCATTTCCATCCTTCTTCGACATCTTTAATGATATATATATATGTGTGTGTGTGTGTGTGTGTGTGTGTGTGTGTGTGTGTGTATAAGTAATAAAATAAAAATAGTTTAAATATGAATAAAATGAATTTATAAATCAACATACCTTATTAAATGCAATATAAAACTCTTTTAGTGTTGATGTAGAACTTGCTTCTGGGTAGTTGCATACAACATCATCCCAACTATCTTCATTCAACATTTTAACCATGTGTTCTTGTATTTTCATAAAAAATTTCTGACTAAATAAATCAAGTTAAAAGCGTTAATATATTGACATGTATAACAAATTCTACCAACATCATTATGTTTTATTTAAACAAAATTATAATGAAAGAAAAATAAGAAATAATTCAAGAAACTTACTTTTGAAATTCTGCACACATTTCTTCCATTGATAATTCACTCGACTTCACACGGGCTAATACTGATTTGACTAATTTATCATCCTTCACACCTTGCATTGTTCTCCAAGGTGTGATAGTCATATCCTCTGGAAGCTGCTTCATTTCAAGACCCGCCTTACTGTTGGTACATATTATGGGTTTACTCTTTCTAACCTTCTGATTTTTTATGGAAATATTTTCCCACCGATCAAAAATCTCATCAATAAAATCCCATACCTCCCTAGTTATAAATGCCAACTAAAAAATGTTATATGTGCCTCTGAATAAATTTGTATTCAATTTTCCATCTTTTTCTTTTTTTCATCAATTTGATAACCTGTTTCCATTAAACATTACATTTGAAATGTTACACTAACTTGTGTCTTATCCCCATCACATTTTTCTATGAATTCATTATGAATAAATCTGACCCTTTGGATGAAAGTCATTTTCATTATGTACTCATTATCTGCATTATGATCCCATGCCAATAACTTTGATTCTATTTCTGTTAAGCCAGCGTAAATGATGCATTTCACTATTTGAAAAATATAGTTATTGGGATATTTTGCAATCAATTGTCTCCTAGCCTCTATCGAATGGTTCCCTCCAATTACATAATATTTATAATCAAAACATTTTGTCTTGTCAAATGCTTGTTTGTTGGGAACTTAACATGGATCGACAAGAACCACATAATCTACCACATGCGCATATGGATTGAACTTGAACAATGTTTTCAGATTATGGACATGTAGGTGATGGGCCTTTCTAATTTGATATTGAGATTGTCCTTCATCTGGACTATAAAATTCGTTAACATTAAGCTCAAATGTTTGGCCACTAAGAATTAATTTATTCTTCCTCAACTCTTGTCGAATAGCATTTTGTTTTGTTTTAATAATGCCATCCTCTAACTCAGCACCTGGTGTTATGATTTCTCTGCTTCCGTGAGAGCTTTTAGTTTGTTCTTCACTGTTGCTCACGACCTTTACAGGTTCACCAATATTTGATTTCCTAGTCTTATTGGATAACATATCAGTTTTTTTATAAACAAGCTCTCCTTCATGAGGTAAAAGAGAGACATCTTTGGCGATTTTTTTTTTTGGTGTCTGACCTGTTTTCTCCTTTTGCATAACAGTTCTAATTTCCTCCTCACTAATTCTATCATAATTTTATGTTTCATGTTCGACACCTTCAAAAGAAACATGTTTAAGTTTACTAGATTGACCCACCTTAGTGACTCTTGGTTGATCCCCTCTTTGTACTATTGCAGTGTCACAAGCTATTGATCTTTGCTTCAAGCTCCTTTCCTCTGCTTTGTCTTTGTGGAAAGTGTTGATCACATCCATAACATTTGGCACCAACGTATAAATACCTTCAAACATGTTTGAAAGACTCAGAACAAAATCCTATGAAACAAAATAAAACATGTCAATGATCAATAATTTATAAAAAATTGAATCATCCTTACAATAATGCATAGAGGAAATAAAAATAAGCATACTTACAATGTTATTTGCAATGTTGCTTGATACTTCTTCAGAAAAATTTGAAGATATTTCATCTGTGTCATACTTGACGATTGATGGACGATATCTAACCTTCTCACGTTTCTGGGCCTTACATATGTCTCGTACTCTGCCCATCACATCATATGGCTCATTTAAGTCAATCATACCACAGAGCAGATAAATGTGTATATCAACCTCTGTTTCACTGTCTTCAAGATACCATGAGAAATCAGTTTTATCTATTTCCTCGGCATTCTTCCAATCAGAAATAAGCTTTAATGAACCTGGTGCCCCACTTGCTTGAATTTTATTAGTGTGTGCAACAATGTCCTTATTGCGTCCAACAGTGTCCATAGTGCGTCCAGCTGCAACTTTAGATTTGGGAGTTGTATTCATAGTGCGTCGAGCTGCAGCTGTAGATTTGGGAGTTGCTGCCCTAGGTGCAAAAACATTCACAGAAATCTTTTTTGATGCCATTTTCCTGATAAAAAAATATATGTATATATATTAGTTAATGGAAAAATAATGCGGATAAAATAAATTTAATAAACAAAATTTATTTCTAAAACTAAATAGCTTGAAATTAAAGCAGTAAAATTAACTATAAAAATTTTCATTTAAAAACAAAATATTATAAATCATATGTATATATATCTATATAATATGTTTTGAATACATTTTATAAAAAATTTAAAAATGTGTTTAAATTGTATAAAACAATTTTAAAAAAATAAAGTATTATTTTCAAACTTCAGTTTTTGTTTAATATTTAAAAATAAATAAATAAATTACTTAAAATTAAATTTTCTATTTTTTAAGGCAATGAATTTATTAAAAAAAATTATAATCTTTTAATATATTTTAAAATTTTAAAATTTAATTTTACATGACATAGCAATTGAATAAAAATAAACAAAATAAAATAAAATAAAAATTTATTTTACTTTACATAGCAATTAAATAAAAATTTATAAACTTAAAATTATAAAAAATTAATATAAAAGATTATAAATTTATATAATCTTTTAATATATTTGAAAATTACAAATTTCTATTTCACATTACATAGTAATTAAATAAAAATAAACAAAATAAAATAAAAGCAATTAAACAAAATAAAAGAAAAAATTAAATTTTTTATAATGTTGTTTTAATACTTAAATTTAAAAAATAAATAAATAAAAATAAAAAGAAATTTAAATATTTAAATGTTAAAAACAAATGTTATAATATTATATTTTTTGAGAGTGCAAGCTTCTGTGATCCATAACATTTTAATTATAACTCTTCTGGGACATCACATAATAATTTTAGGGACCAACGCGTTTCAAACTACCAACTGTTGATAGTTCGAAACGCGTCGGTCCCTAAAATTCTTATGTGATGTCCCGGAAGAGTTATAATTAAAAAAATTATATTTTATTTTTATTTTTTTAATTGTATTGTTATATAGTTTTTTTTTTTAATTTATTGTATTGTTATATTAAAACAAATGTTTTTTTTTTTTTAATTTATTATATTGTATTGTTTTTTTCTTTAATTATATAATGTTTAAAAACAAAACATAATTGTTATTTAATAATATAAAAAAAATTAATTATATTTGTTATATTTTGATATTTTTAACAATTATTATATAACAATGGTTTTATTATATTATATAACAATTTTTTATTAATTTTTTATTGTTTTATTAAAACAAAATAAATAAATAAAATTTAAAAACAAAATTTAAAAACAAAAAGTAAAAATAAAAATTAAAACAAAAATGTGGCTCTATGGCGTGTGCCCGGAATCGGCCCAACGTCGCACCCGCGGGGGAATCAGCCCCCCCACCCAGTGGGGGCCCTGGGTCCGACTGGGCGGTGCCATGCCTAGGGCCGGTTGGGCGGCACCCTTGGCGCCGCCCGCGGGGCATCGGAGGCCGGTGGCCGGCACCACGAGGGCGGCCCAGCCGACCCCAGGGCCCCCGCTGGGCGGGCGAGCCCAATGCTTTTTTTTTTTTAATATATAACATAATTAATAAATAATTATTAAAACATTATTTAATTAAAAAAAATAATTGTTAAAAATATCAAAATATAACAAATATATATATTTTTTTTTAAAAACAATTTATTAAATAACAATTATGTTTTGTTGTCTTAATATTAGATAATTAAAAGAAAAAAAATACAATGTAATAAATTTAAAAAAAAAAAAACAACTATATAACAATACAATTAAAAAAATAAAAAAATATGATATATAACAAAACAATAAAGAAAAAAAAATTGAAGATTTAAAATTAAAAAGAATAAAACTAAGATTTAAAATTTAAAAAAAAAAATCAAAATAATAGAATATAAAATCAAAAAATTCTCAAATAAAAACAAAAAAAAACATTTTAAATAATGAAACCACTGATATATTTATGATAAAAAAAAAACAAATAAAAAATGTTATAATATTAATTTTTTTTTTATGTGCATGGTTGTTTTATGGATTTTTCTGTCTAGATGAACCTATAAGTCTTTAAAAAGAAAAAAAATTCTAAATTTTTGTCCTTAAAATCCTAAAAAATTTAGTTCTTTTTGCATTTTCTTCACTAAAAAAATATTAAAAAAATTATGGTTTTTGAACCTAAAAACCTTAAAA
This sequence comes from Pinus albicaulis, assembly GCA_034641835.2. Taxonomy (NCBI): domain Eukaryota; kingdom Viridiplantae; phylum Streptophyta; class Pinopsida; order Pinales; family Pinaceae; genus Pinus; species Pinus albicaulis. Next base: position 884,149,531 of record CM076584.1, on the reverse strand, counting down.
AATTAGTTTTTGGACACAAAAAACTATAGAAAAACATATTTTCCCCAAAATCGTCTTTAAATTGACAGAATAGAAGAAAAACTAACCTTTGAAATGCAGAAAATTGTTGTCACCAATGCCAACACAACGCCTCCACAAAATTACGAATAGCAACACAACGCCTCCAATGCCAATGCAATGCCTTCACGAAGTTACCAATGCCAATGCAACACCTCCACAAAATTACCAATAGCAACACAACGCCTCCAATGCCAATGCAATGTCTCCACGAAGTTACCAATGCCAACGCAACACCTCAAGAAATTTGCTCTAACAAATACCAAAAAACTTGATGTGATGTGATGAATAGAAACAATCATTCTTATTATATAGCGAATATTGTCTGATTGGTTTACTGTTTAACGAATGTGGGATTAAAATTTCAAATTTAAAATATTTACATTTAATTTATTATAGTTCATACTATAGTTAAAATACTTAATATTTGCATGTAGTTATCATAGTTAATATTTTATTTAATATTTACATGTACTAAATGTTGAATAATTCAAATATAATCTCAGATTAAAAATTAAAATATGAAATACTTACATGTAGTTAATTATAGTTAATATTATAGATAAAATAGTTAATATTTGCATTTAGTTATCATAGTTAATATTTACATGTAATCAATGTTTAAAATCATGGAATTAAATTTTAAAATCTAAAATATTTACATGTAATTAATTATAGTTAATATTATAGTTTAAATAGTTAATATTTACATCATGTTATTTTTGTAAATATTTACATGTAGTCAATCTTAAACCATTCAAATAAGAAAATTATTTTAGTTTTGAATAGAAAGTATGGTGAAATATTTGAAGACCAACAGTTTATTAATAAATTTTGAAATATATTTTAGATGAATATAACGTAAGTTTAAAATTTAAAATTTAAAATATTTACATGTAGTCATTATAGTTAAAATAGTTAATATTTGCATGTAGGTATTATAGTAATATTATAGTTAATAATTACATCTAGTCAATGTTAAATCATTGAAATAAAAACATTATTTTAGTTTGGAAGGCATCCATGATAGAAATATTTTGTGGATATTTTGAATATAAATATCGGTAAAATATTTCAACACAAACAGTTTATTAAAAAAAATGTTAAATACATTTTTTGACTAATATTTGTACCAAATATTTGAAATGAAAATTTTGGAGGGAAATTTTTTCGTGAAATTTTTTGGGGGGAAATTTTAGAGGGAAAAATTGGAGGGAAATTTTCATTCTTTAAGCTATATATTGTAAGTGGGAGAGGAATTTGTATCATTCAACCTATTCTTGTTGAAAGCCATGGTTTCTTCTGATAGCGAAGTTTTTCTTTGTACAACATCAACATCTTCGTCACGCAACAACTCTATTCAGAGTGATGAATATAACGGGAGTTCGTTCACCATGAATAGAGAGTCAAAAAATCCACTTGGTCGTAATCCTAAAGATGATAAGAACAAAATTGATGAGGCGCAGCAAAATGAAATTTCTGTAAATCAAGAGCCAGTTATACCACTTACTCTTAATCCTAAAGATTATGAAAGCAACACTGATGAAGGGCATGATGAAGAATTTCCAGAGTCAAAAGTTTCACTTCGTCCTAATCCCAAGGATTATGAGGACACCATTGATGAAAAGGGAGATGAAGAATATCCACTTCAGCTTAATCCTAAGGTTTATGCGAGAACAACAGATGAAGAGGGGAATGAAGAATCTGCAGAGTCAAAATATCCACTCTGTCCTAATCCTGAGGAGTATGCCAGCACCACTGATGAAAAGGGGGATGTAAAATTTTCAGAGTCAAAATATCAAATTCATCCTAATCGTAAGGATTATGCGAGCACCACTGATGAAGAGGGGAATGATAATGTTTCAGAGTCAAAACATCCACTTCGTCCCAATCCTAAGGATTATGCCAGCACCACTGTTGAAGAGAGAAATGAAAAATTTACAGTGTCAAAATATCCACTCCATCCTATTCCTAAGGATTATGCAAGCACCACTGATGAAGAGGGGGATGAAAAGATCCCAGCGTCAAAATTTCCACTTCGTCTTAATCTTAAGGATTATGTCAGCACCACAGATGAAGAGGGGAATGAAGAATTTGCAAAGTCAAAATATGCACTTCGTCCTAATCCTAAGGATTATGTCAGCACCACTAAGGAAGAGGGGAATGAATAATTTGCAGCGTCAAAATATCCACTTCGTCCTAATCCTAAGGATTATGCCAGCACCATTGATGAAGATGGGGATGAATTTCCAAAGCTAAAATTTTCACTTCATCATAATCATAACGATTATAATTTAACCACTGATGAAGGGGGGGGATGAAGAATTTCTAATAAATATAGATTCAAGGCATTCACTTATTCCTAATCCTAAGGATTATGAGAGCATCAGTGAGGAAGGGGAGGGGTAGGATGAAGAAATTATAATGAATACAAATTCAAAGCTTCCACTTATGCCTAATCCCAAGGATTATGAGAGCACCACTGAGGAAGGGGAGGATGAAGAGTTTCTTGCAAATGATAATTTTAGAGGCACAGATCTGAATATTGCATTTTCTCCAAGTGACCATTTCAAAGACACTCATGGTGATGAAGAATTGAATCCTCCCAGGGAAGAATTTGAAAGCATAGGTCAAGATGGTGAAGAATTTCTTTTGAGTCGGAGTTACAAAAGTGCCCATGATTCTTGTGAACTTTTTTCTTCAACTGAGGATGGTAAAAAAAAAAAAAATCAGGCAATGATATTGATGAATTTCTTAACTATGTTGAGGATGATGATAGTGGGGATAATATTCCTCCTAATGGTGATGAAACTGCTTTTACGAAGGATGATGGAATGATGAAGCCGTTGCAAGAAAATGTTGCAACTAGGAGTAGGAGTAGACCTTTTCATATCAATCCAAAGCATTCCAGTTATACAAGGGTGAGGAAAAAATATCTCACAAAAAGAAGTTTTGTCATTCATTTGATTTCAAGTGAATGTTGTCAAAGGGATTGCCTGAAAATATGGATTTCAAATTTGTTTTGGAGAAAAGGAAAACATATATGTCATTGAATAAAAGCATGAAAAATTCATATTTAGTGGGTTGCATGCAATCTACACTAGTAGGTTATGATTATCATATTGGGAATGTATTGCTCTGTAGAAAGGCGTTCAAAATGTTGCATTCAATTGGTAATTGTCGTTTGTCAAGAATCCAGGATAGATTGGAAAAAGATCCCACATATTATTCAGAAGCACGTTATAAACGGGAGATGGGGCCATTTGCAAATACTGCTAACACATGGATGAAAGACTTCTTTTCAAATCATGGAGAGTGTATGCCAAATAAAGACACAATACATTTTCCAGATAATTTCTCGAGACGAGAAATATTCATGTTATACAAAGATTATGCAGAAGTTGTTGAATGAATTGGTAATTTTATTACATATTCTTATTTTACAAGAATATGGAAAATTGAATTCAACAATGTTCGTATTCCTAAGAAGACAAAGATGGGGATTTGCAGCACATGTGCTTCTCTTCAAGCAAAAAGAGATAAATGTCAAGGGGAAGAAAGAGGTATGCGTTCAAAACATTGTTTTTTTAAAATTTGATACTTATCAACTATGAAAATATATTTATTCATATGTTTCTTTTATTTTATGTACAGATTTCGTTGTCAAAGAACTTCAAGACCATCACAATCAGCAAACAAGTGAAAGGAAAAAGTTGTATAAACATCGAAAGAAGTGTTATGATCATCCAAATAAATATCTGGGATTGATAATTGATGGTATGGACCAAAAGAAAACACTTCTTCCACATTTTGTCCGCACGCCAAAAAAATTACGGGAGGAAAATTTCATTCAGTTTCACTTGGTTGGTTGTATGGTATTTATTGAGAAGATGTTTCCAAGAGTTTTCTTCACAACTCCAAATATTCACAATGATGCAAATCTGACCATAACTATAATCCATGATGTGGTTACTCATTGGTCTGAGATTATTCCTGAAGTTTTGTATTTACAATTAGACAACACAAGTCGTGAGAACAAAATCAAGTTATTTTTGGGTATCTAAACATGCTCGTTGAATTGGGGATTTTTAAAAAGATAAAGGTTGGTTTCCTTCTTGTTGGGCATACTCATGATCATATTGATCAAATTTTCAGTCGTTTTTCAATAACATTGAGGAGGAAAGGTGTTGGGAGCCTGCCGTCATTAATTGAATATATTAAGAAATCATACATTCTAGAGCCTTTTTTTCATGTGTTGGAAGAAACTATTGACATCCAAAGGTTTATTTTTGGATCGCATGGTGAGAAGAAATGCATTGAACAACTTAACAACATTAGCTTCCAGCATCAATTTCGTATCAAAAAAATTGATGGGATAATACTTATATGGGGCAAGAAGTATTCAACTGTTGAAGAATGGGGACCATCATCAGGTTTAGCATTTTTGAAGTTAATTCCAGAGCGTCCAGTATTTTTATCAAAGATATTGTTATTACAGTCAGTTGCTGAACTCCATAATGCACGAAGGCCGAAGAGAAATAAATTATTTTGAATGTCTAGAGGAAATTAAAAAATGTATTAGAGATGCATATGAGTACTTCAATGTTGCTGATTCAGTTTGGTGGGAGTCTTTTTTCAGTAATCAAAGTGATATGATTTCAAGATAAATAAATGTGGATACACTTTTGAAGACTCCTTTTTTTGGCCACAAAATATGCCAAATGAACATGAACATCAGGAAACACACAATGTTGAACAACAACAGCCTCAAGCTATTATTAATTCCCCATAGGTAGAGGAAAGAGAAATCTATATTGTTTCTAGAAGATCACGTGTACAACGTGAAGTCATGGAAGACCTTTACAGGGGTTCTGTGCAGGATCTTAAGGACGGTTGCATGATAGCAGTGTTAGCAGATGAAGAACCACTTGGCTATCCATTCTGGATTTCCAAGGTTATAAAAGTCATTAATGAAAATGAAGAGATTACAACTGTTGATGTACATTGGTATGCCACAAGTACCCACCCTTTCAATGGTGTGTACAAGCCAGAGATGGTAGTGGAAAAAAGAATTGGCAAAAAGAGAAAAAGAAAGGGCACAAATATAAATCGTCGCCGCACAGATGTCTTAAAATTGGAGGATGTTGACATACTTGTGTATGACTTCAATTTGACAAAGAGAGGAACTCTTCGGTTGCAGACCATAAATATTTTGAAGAAATTGCTACCAGAACAATAACTATTGAGATGGGACTCTGCAGAATGTAGACGTAGATCTACAAGACTTTTGAACTCTGAAATGGTGGGCATGCATGTTGACTCATATGGAGCACTAGTTGATGAAAGAGAAGAATATGAATCATCTTCATCTGCATCGAGCCATTCATCTGAAGATGTAGGTTATGATGGTGTGCCAGAACCTATGGTTGATTTTGAATAACTATCTAAGACACTTTTATGTAATTGATGTTTGCATGGTAACTTGAAATAAAAATTTTGACTTCCATCTCATTTTTTATGAAGTTATGAGACATTTCTATGTTTGTTGGATTATATGTTTTCATTATGAAGAATTCATCTCTTTAGAATATCGACAATGCAACAATGAATTACAAAAATAATTTATGTTATATTCAATGTACCAATGTTGATATTTTAATTAGAAGTAAAATAGAAAATAGAAACTAATGTTGAAATTTTAGATTATGCAGTGATATTACCATGATATTATGTATTGTTACCATTTGGTATAAGATACTTTTAAAATTTTTAATAATTATATGTGTCATTGAAAGGGAACACTTTGTTTTGATGCTTGATTTTTAGGTTTTGGTTGAAATTAGATTTAAATTTGTCTTATGCTAAGATTTGAAAAAAGATAAGTTTTTATCCTTTAAAATTAAAATTACTCTTACTTGTTTTTGTTCAATGATAATTTTTTCATTTACTTGTTCATTTTTTTAAATTGTTTAAGTCTTATAATTTCTCCATAATTTCATTGTTCAAGTATGTTGAAAACTTAAGATTGAAAAACTTTAGATTTACAACTTGTCTTTAAGGTTTTTATGCGCTACCAAATTTTATCTTTAATGTTATGGTTGACAATAATTACAATTTTAGGGTTGTTTAGAGTCAAGATATTTTATGTTTAACAACATGGATGAAAATTGTTCGAAATGATAAGCCCTTCAGAGATGTATTTGTTTATCTTTAACATCATCTATCAAAAATGTTATAAATTTACAATTTTAAAAAATGTCCTAATATGTTGTCTTTAATTCCATTGTTACAAGTGTCAAAATTATGACACAATTTTTTTTTTTGTTATTCCAGCATCAACTAGTTTTGTTTTGAGGGTGTTTTTTCAATCCTTTTTTCAACAAACAATTTTGTTTTTAGCATAATTTTATAAAATGTTGAAATTTGACCTTAAAAAAAAACCAAGTGCTTTCTGGAAGACACACTTTTTGTTTTTGGGGTGTTTTTTCATGTTTTTTGAGACTTTTTGGGCTAGAGTTCTCGTTTTGAGGTCAGGTTACCTATTTCATCGGTAACAGTGTTGATTACGCAGTTGATAGAGGGAGCAACCATTCCATACATTGTTCTGAGAGTATTTCTACACTTTCCTTGAGCAAGTTAAGGTGCCATCATTCTGATCACCTTTGTACTTTCCTTATTTCTCAGTATTAATAAAATGGCTCAGCGTTCTCCATATTGTGTATTTTGTCTCGTGATTTGTCTTTAGTTGTTGTGTACCTTGTTTGTGTGCTTTATATTACTGTTTATTTCCTTTCAGGATATTACATGATTGCACGATCAAGGAATTTCTCATAAATTGGATAGACATCGCTCCAGAAGATGTGGCATGGGAACTAACCACTATTCTTTAGCAGTTTCCATAGCTTCAGCCTTAAGGACAAGGCTACTTTCAATGGGGGAGGGTAAGTTAGGGTCCAACCCTAAAGCCTTTATTTATGTAATAATCTCAAGGGGCCTCGTTAGAGTCATAGTTAGTTAGTTGAGTCAATAAATCTCGTAAGCAATTATCCACATTAATAATGATTGTAAGTGGTTGACCTGCATTATAGAAAAGGGACCACAATTAGTAATAAATGGCCGATAGTTAGTAAATAAAGTGGTTAACCCATATTATGAAAGGGACAAATAGTAGTTAGGGTTTTGGATTCCATAAATCTATAAATAATCTTAGATAGTAAGGGAAGAATCATCGATTTTTATTGTAATTGAGCTCTACTTTGTTGGAGGTTGCCCCCTCAAAGAGGCAAGTGAACATTGTATTTTTCTCCTGAATAATAAAATATCTTTGTAGCTTGTCTCAATTCATGTGATATTTATGTGTTTCTGGAAATATTGTTTTGTATTTCTATCATTATGTAATTCTCACAAGTCAGGTGCATAACACAAGCATTTCTTCACTACCAATAGACTTGTTTAGTACCTCGGTCAAGTTGCATCCATCACTTATCTATGTAGGAAGCCTTTTTTCAACCATTTTCCATCTATTTAATTAATTTTATTTTCCACACACATTAGCGTCATTTATTGGCCATTTCATTGCATCAGGGTAGATGAGGGATCCTGTCTTATTTTACAAGAAAGAGAGTATGTTCCTTGTTTTCATAAACTAAAGGATTTTTTTGACTTTCCATGCTCCCACATCATATATTTGACTGAGAGGTGGACAATGAAAACATACCATTGAAATATTTAGGACCATGTTGGACATAGGATTCAGGTTACAGATATATGTCATATGAACTAATAAGGGTTCCCCACAGGGAAATGTTCGTATTTTCCTCAATAATGGGTTAGACTCATAAGAAGTATGCTCAGTACATATCTTTAATAACGAGATCTATGAGAGGTTGCATCTTGGAGCAGCCAGCACAGTCGTATGCAACCATTTGATTAGGGTTTTAGCATTAGGGAAAAGCGACCAAAGAATCTCTTCTAGGGTTTCAACATATGCAAACAAGCATAAGGGAAGCTCATCATGGCATACAAGGTTTTTAGGGAGCATGCATAAAACAAGGCTTAGATGAAAGTGTGAAAGATCATGCAATTCCATGGAGCATAGCGAACAAATGCGATGCTAGGTAAACAACCAGTGTATCCTTTGCAAAGAGGAGATAATACTAAGTGAAAAATGAATGCATGGTGTAATGCATTAAATAAAAATTACATGTAATAAAGGAAATCAATGTAGTATAGTGCAATGCAATGCAAGAAAACTCAACTAAATTAGACCATAAGGATTATAAGATGCTTATGCAAACAATTCCTATATGCAATGCAATCAAGAGTAATGAGGGAACATGAGTTCCAAACAAGTGCATAAGATTATGAAATGAACAAAACTAGTTGCAATACTAGAAAATATAACAAAAGCATGTCTAAACCCTAAATAGTCTAAACCAGAAACCCTAATAAGAAAACCCTAACAATAAAACACTAACTAGTCTAAAAGTAAAACTCTAATTTAACCAAAAGGATATTGGGCCATGTGAAGTCAAACTTCCAATGCAACCAGAGCAGAAGTTCCCGACCTACAAAAACAAAGATGTCAACGATTAAACCTAGTATGAAGTATTGTGCAAAAGCAAAAGTGTTGTTGAATTGGAAGCTCGGGGATGAATTTCCTTATCCAAAATCTCATTTCTAACAATTCTAGAGTGACTTTCTAAAAAGAGAAAATCATGTCTAAAAATAGAAAGTCATGTCTGGCATCTCAAGTATAACTTTCCAAAAATAGTAAATCACCTTGCATCAATCGATAATCAAGTATAGTTCTTGGAAAATCACTTAAATTATCATTAATCAATCCTAATAGTTCAATCTCAACTTAATCATCAATATTATTATTATTATTATTATCCTTTATGATACTATTATATTATTATTAAAAGGAAATCCATGGCTCTTGATAATGGTACTCAAGCATGTCATATGTAACTCCCCTTAATTAATGCATATGTTACTCTCCCTCACTTAATGGATATGTTACACTCTCTTTTACGCACTCATTAAAATCATGGCACATTCCTCTTACACACTCATTAAAGCATGTCATAAAATATTCATCTAATGCACTCTTTAATGTGTATGTTACATTCTCTCCTTTATGACATAGCTTACTAAGGCATGTGATATTCCTCCATCTAGTCATGTGTTTCCTTCCTCTTAATTACATAAGTTACAAGGAATGTGTTGCCTCTCCATAATGGCATGAGTTACACTCTCTAAATGGCATATGTTACTCTTCTTCAAGGCATGTGTATTACTCCTTCTTTATGAACATAATTTGTTGCTTCTCCTATATATGTATCTTAGATCATCTCATGATCTCCTCAATACTTGTACATTGTGAAAGAAGGATTCAAAATTGAGAGAGAGTTGGAGATACTTGAAAAATATTGTGACGAAGAGAGACTTGGAGAGTAAGAGCAGAACTTGAAGGTTGATTCAATGTTTGCATCAACTACTGCTACCAACTATCTTTATGCTACATCTTGTTCAAATTTGGGTGACCTTACTCATTCTCTTTATCTCTCATTGTACTGTGTATCTTTGTTGAATAATAGATATCTAATATAAGAAGAATATGGTTCGGTTTTCCCTTTTGTGGGTTTTTCCCTAGTCATTGGACCTAAATTCTCTATCATTTTGTTCTTGGTTGTCTTATATTATGCTTTTGCCTTATATTCAATCTACAATTGCTTAACTAATATTGCAACATATAGAAGTTTTGTAATAAGTGATTGTTGCAACATAGAAAATTAGAATTCCAACATGGTATCGGAGCTTTGGTGAAGATAAGTCCAAGAAGATAAAAGTTGTCACTTTTATATTTTATTCTGAAATGTCACTTGTTGTTCCTTCCATGGGCCTATTGAAATATCACTTGTTGCTCCTATTTTCTGCTGAAATATCACTTGTTTCTCTTTCTATTTTCTATCGAAATGTCACTTGATGCTCCTTCTATTTACTACTGAAATATCACTTGTTGCTCTTATTTTTTGTTGAAAAAACACTTGTTTCTCCTTCTATTTTTTTTTTTAACTATCACTTGTTTCTCCTTCCATTTTCTATTGAAATATCACTTGTTGCTCCTTCTATTTACTGTTGAAATGTCACTTGCTACTCCTATTTATTGTTGAAATATCAGTTTTTGTTCCTTCTACTTGCTGCTGAAATCTATTTGATTAGATCAATATTTCTTCTTCTTACTTCAAGAATGAAGAGAAGTTGAATGATGCTTAAAATTTTGGTCCATGTAAGAAAATATTGGATATTACTCTTGAGGAACATGATATGTCGGGATATGTGGAAGGTGAGGTATCAAAACCATCAGAAAACTCAAATGTGCTATCAAGGATAGATACAAGAAAATATAATTCAAGGCTAAAAATATTACCCTTGATTCTCTTGGAGACCATCTCATCATCTATGTTTCCAACTTGAAGAAATATAAGGAAATGTATGATAAGCTAATTGGAATGTATCAAGTAAACAACTTGAGTCAAATTATTTATTTGAATAATCAACTCAAGGACATTAAGATGAATAGAGGAGAGACCATTCAAGTATAATTCATGAGGATATCAAAAATCAAGGATCAATTGTCAACTACTGGTGAAATTGTATATGATAAATAGTTGGTGTTGATTACGCTTGGAGGTCTTTCTCCTACTTGTTAAAATTTTATTACTACCATCAACAATAATGATAAGTTTCCCACATTTTATGTGCTTTTGGGAAAGTTCCATCAAGAAGATACCAAAATTATTTTTAGAGGAATAATTTTGAAGCATGAAGAGGGAGAACCTATTTCCTTTACTGCCCAAGACAAGAATCAAAAAGGAAAAGGAGGTCATCACTTTTCAAGAAATCTTGCTCCTCGATCCAATAGTAAAAAGACATGATATTAATTTTGCAGATAGTATTTAAGTTGTTTCATGTGGTTAATAGTTGTGGTTTTGGTACTTTTTGATGCATGTAAAAGTAAACAGTACTTTCACTTATTTTAATGCATGTGCAAGAAAGTATTGTCTTGAAAAGAAGTATAATTCATAGAAGGTTATCGAAGAATAATTGATAGAAATTTAATACTAAATATATGGGGACTTTGATTCTCTCACATTATATTTGATGAGAAATCTCATGGGTTTACTGAAAATAGTGATTGCAGGAAAGAATTTTGACTTTTGCAAAGGATGAAAAGATATTTTTTGAAACTAACCTATTTTGCAGTGATCAAAGATTAATTATATAATTGAAGGAAATGAAGTCAATATGTATAATTATTATTACCTTCCTTCACTCTAGGATCATAAATGGAAGACCTATCCATGCATTGATTCATGATATTAATCATCAATGTGAGTTGTGGCACTAAAGATTCACTCATATTCACTATAAATCATTTCCTCATGTGAGAAAGATGGTTTATAGAATTCTCGAGATTAGAGTGGATCATGATGGATTTTTCCAAGGGTGTGTAAGTGGAAATAAGGTAAAGGGACCCTTACCTTCAATAAAAAGTAGAACTAGTTAGGTCAAGCATTTGGCATGTTCAAAGTCTTTAAGACTCTTAAAGAAGTCTTCACTGGTGAAAAGCCTAAGGTTGGACACTTGAGTATCTTTGGCTTCCATGTCTACTTTAATGTGCCAAAGGAAAAGAGGAGCAATCCAGAAGCTTAAGTTCTTGGAAAGGAAAGAGATAGTTAGTCATCCTCCTGCTAATGTTGAAAGTTAGGATGATTCCTTGGATGCACAAGAATATCATGAGCATGATCCCAATCTTACTAATGAACCCATGGACCCCTTGGATCCTTCTTTATGTGGTCCTCCTACTAGAAAGAGACCATTATGGCTTCGTGAAACTCTACAAGATGTTGATAGACATGCTTCCCCCAGAGGAGCCTTCATAGAAAGCAAGAAACCATGTCATTTTTAGGGATATATTGTAGCCATGAGCAACATTATTCATGCTTAACCATGCACTTTTGAAGTAGTGAAAGGTCAAGTATGGAAAGAAACAATGGCTGAAGGATATGATTCCATCATACATAATGATGTATGGGAAGTAGTTCCAAGATACAAAGGTAATTCTAGTGTGACTTCTAAATGGTTGTACCAAAATTAAACATGGTGTCGATGGCAGTATTGAAAAATATAAATCTATATTTGTGGCTAGAGGTTTCTCTCAGAAAGAGGGAGTAGACTATGATTATATTTTTGAACTTGTTGCTCGACATAATACCATTTGATCTATTGTGGCTCTATATTCTAGCTAGAGATGGACTCTTCACCAAATGGATGTAAAAACTGCTTTTCTACATGGCTTCCTCAAGGAAGAAGTATTTTTGGAGCAACCACAAGGCTTTGAAGTGCATGACAAGAAAAATCACTCGTGTAGACTAAATAAATCTCTCTATGGCTTGAATCAAGCCCCAAGATCTTGGTATGCCCGCATTGATAGCTTCTCAATGAAGCTTGGTTTTACCATAAGAAATGTTGATCCAAATCTCTACTTCAAGATAGTCTAAGGTATGCCTTTTATTTTTGTATGATATGTTCATGGTTTTTTTTTTATCGGTGATGAACCTCTTATCCTCCAATGTAACAGGGAGTTAGATTCTAAATTTTAAATGAAATATATTCATTTGATTCACTACTTTATGGGCCTAGATGTATGGTAGAGACCTAGTGATATTTTCCTTTCTCAAGGAAAATATGTTGTCAAGATTCCTGAATGGTTTGGTATGACATAATGTAAGTCCATGAACACACCAATGGAAATTAATTTCAAAAATTTATGTGGTGAAGTTGCAAGACCTCATTTGGCTAATCCTTCTAAGTTTCGACAACTGGCTGCGACACTGATGTTCTTAGTGAACACTAGACCAGACATATGTTTTGCGGTCAATACTCTAAGCCAATATATGATTAAGCCATAACATGAACACTAGATTTCTACAAAGCATGTGTTTATATACCTGCATGGGACCATCAATATTGGATTAAGATACACTACCCAAGATATGATACTACATGGGTACTCTTATGCTAATTGGGCTAGTAACTTTGTTGATAGAAAGATAACATTTGGATGCTACTTTAGCTTGGGATCTACCATGATATCTTGGATGAGTATAAAACAAAAGTTTTATCCCTTAACACGGTTGAATTCGAGTACATTGTTGCTTTCATGGCTAGCTTTGAGATAATATGGCTCAGGAATATATTTGGAGAGTTATTTGAGCATGTACTAAATATGACAATAATATATTGTGACAATAAGAGTGGGATTCGACTTGAAAAAAAATTGTATTCCATGACAAGTACAAGAAAATTGAGATAAAATATCACCATATCTGGGTTATGGTGTAGAGAGGACCAGTGAGGCTCCATCATATTATAAATTATGATCAGATATTTGACATACTTACAAAGCCTTTTCCGAAAGGGAAGTTTTTGGTATTCACATAGAAACTTGGACTGACGGATGTGACCCTTCTTGGTGGGGGAAGTCGTGGATGAATGAAAACACTAATATATTCTCTTACCTCTTGTTTGATCTCTCAAGTTGGTAATGGAGCTAGTAGAGCTCTTGGGGTTGAGGGAACACTTTATTGTAGGTTGTGCACAATCCTTGTCATGTGTTGACAATTCGTAATCCCCCTTACCATAAAGTATGGTACTTTCCAAGAGTATACCCCAGTATGCATCCTATCAAAAAGTTGGGTTGTTGGGATTGCCACCCACCTAGCCTATGGGTATGATAAATTTTGGTTGTTCATGATCCTTGTCAAGTGGTAATCCCCCAAGCAAAGACTTGGTTGTGCATGATCATTGGAAAGTGGTAACCCCCCCAAGCATAGATGAGACTTGGTTGTGTTTGATCCTTGTCAAGTGGTAATCCCCCCAAGAAAAGACTTGGTTGTGTGTGATCCTTGTCAAATGGAAATTCCCCCAAGCAAAGACTTGGTTGTGCCTGATTCTTGACAAGTGGTAATCCCCCCAAGAAGAGATCTTAATTGGTTGTATGATATCCTTTTCATGTGTTGATAAGTGGTAATCCACCCAATTCTTTGTCAAGGTGGGAATATTAGTGGATATAGGGTGATAGATGAATCTCCCCCATGATAATTCTTCTTCATTATATTGAGACATCATTTTTCTAGACGATACAGAGCAGAGATGAACATATATGAGTAGAGAAAGCAAAGATATTTGATGCCAAAATAAATTCCTCCCTAGTTGAGAGGGAGCATTGAAAATCAGTAGCTCAAGGATGAATTTCCTTATCTAGAATCTCATTTCTTACAATTCTGGAGTGAATTTCTACAAATATAAATCCATATCTAGCATCTTGAGTATTACTTTCCAAAAATAGTAAATCACCTTGTATCAATTGGTAATCAAGTATAGTTAATGGAAAATCACTTAACTTATCATTGATCATTCCTAATAGTTCAATATTGACTTAATCATCAATATTATTATTATTACTATTATCCCTTATGATATTATTATATTATTATTAAAATAAAATTAATGTATCTCAATCATGGCACTCAATCATGTCATATGTAACTCCCCTCAATTAATGCATATATTATTCTCTCACACTTAATGGATACATTACATCCTTTCTTAAACACTAATTAAAAGCATGGCATATTCCTCTTACGCACTCATTAAAGCATGTCATAAAATACTCCTCTTACACACTCTTTAATTCATATGTTACATTCTCTCCTTCATGGAATAAGTTACTAAGTCATGTGAGATTCTTCCATCTAGTTATGATTTGTCTTCCTCTTAATGACATAAGTTACAAGTCAAGTGTTGCATCTCCATAATGGCATGAGTTAAACTCTCTAAATGGAATATGTTACTCTTCCTCAAGACATGTGTATTACTCTATAAACAAAATTTGTTGCTTCTCCTATATATGTATCTCATCTCATCTCATCTCCTCACTAATTGTGCATTGTGAAAGAAGGATTCAAAATTGAGACAAAGAGTTGGAGAGACTTGACTCATTATTGTTAGGAAGAGAGATTTGGAGAGTAAGAGTATAACTTGAAGGTTGATTCAGTGTTTGCATCAGCTACTGCTACCATGATCTTTGTGTTATACCATGTTCATATTTGGGTGAACTTACTCATTTTATTAATCTCTCATTGTACTTTGTATCTTTGTTGAACAATTTATATCTAGTAGAATAAGAATATGGTTGGGCTTTCCCCTTTGTGGGTTTTTCTCTGGTCATTGGACCTAAATTATCTGTGTATAATTCTATTATTGGTTGTCTTCTATTGTGCATTTGGTTTATGTTCTATCTACAATTGCATAACTAATATTGTAGCATAAATAAGTTTTGTGATAACTGATTTTTACAACATAGAACATCATAATTTCAACAAATTATTACCTGTAAAACATGCACAAGAGTAAGAAGGTCATGCATGTTAGTAGGAAAGCGTTCTAGAATTTATTTTTCTAACTAGGTCGTAACTCTATTCTGACAAATGAACTGATAAACTTCAAAAACTTGAGAATTTCTCCATGATATGCATTCATTTGTTCTTAACCTTAAATTAATCGAAAGAGATATGAGATGTCACCTACTTGCAGAAGAATTCACCAGATAAGACTCTTTTAACCAATCAACATTCCTATCATGGTATTCAAAATTACCAACTTGAAGACCCTGAAAACGTCTCAAAAATGAGCATTCATCTAGCATAACTGTGATATGAGAGGAATCTAGCATGGAAAACCTAATCTAATATTGTTCATCGATATTTTCAAGGATGTGATGATCTGATATAACCATCAGTGGGAGTTGAAAGTGCCTCACCATCCTGATAAACCTAGAAAATTTCAAATGATAGATCATTTAATATCAATGTTTTCATAAGATAAATATATGGATGCACACGGTCATCATCATTTGTGACATCAAAATAATTATTTCCTATACCATTGATTTCATTAGATGTTTGAATATTGACAGACTAGTTGTTCAAAGGATCTTATTCTTCTAGTTTTCAAGATGGAGATGAATCAACTAGATGAGTTTTCTGAAAGAGATGAGTCACGTGATTTCTTCCCTCGCATACTCTGGATTTCCAACTAGAATAAATATTGGAAACACTCTTAATACATTCCTCTTCCAAATGTAAGATAACACCAAATTGTACCTTATCAAAATCTACACCAGCAAGGCGAGGACCTGAAGGATTTAAAACAATGGCTAGTGTACTTCATTCGATGAATAAATCATTTTACAGGGAGTAATGCATAGTGGATGAAAAAATATGGAAATATTCTATTATAGGAGCATCACAAATCAAAATCTTTCAAAAATGAGGCTTCATCCAATGAGATTGTGTTGAAAGGGGAATATTGTAGGAAAACCATAATATGACCTAGTTCATGGATCTCACCGGGATCATGAGAACTTGACATAAGCATCAGCATAAGTTGAAGTGCCTCAACTTCCTGAAAATTCCCTAAACATTCAAAAAATGAATCATTAAATTTTAGTTCTTAGTGAGTTCAACAAGTGAATATGAAAAATTATCATTAGAGGCATCAGTAAATATGTTGTCAATAGTATGAATATCATTAAATCCACTAATTTGATCGGATTTTTTTATCCAACACATGAGACTCTTGAAGGATTAAGTGTGAGTATGAATCCACCATAGGAATTTACCCAACCTTTTGAGATGTAGAATCTTCCTCTTCACTTGTTAAAGATTGCAAATTAAAAAGATCATGAACAAGCGATTCAATATTTTCATCTTTTTTTTTAGAAAACATTAGTATGTACCTGATTTTTATCAAAATCAAATGTTAAAAGATCTAAAGGACTTAAATAAATCAAGGTTGTAGTAGGCTCATCAAATAAATTAGGGTACCATGTGTGATGTGTTAAGGATGAAGGAAAATGAAACAAGTCAGGCGAAGAAACATCAATATGACTAATCAAATCTAAAACTTAAATATTTCACATTAGTATCAGCCTAAGGGACAAAGTTATCAATATTCATGTTATTCTCTAGGGAATCGATTAAAAAAAAAATGTCACCCAATACAGAGCCTTTGTCATGACAATGAGGCAAAGGTAAGAGCATATCATGGGAAGATGAAAGAAAAGTATGATCAGTTTGAGATTCATCATCCATTGGAGAAATTTTGAGGTCTAAAATGGGCCTCCTAAGGAATATTATAACATAATAGTGGAAATAATAAAATAAGATTACATTACATCATCAAATTGTAGAGGGAAAAAATTTAAAAAAAAAAAAAAAAAAACTACTTTTTCAACTAGTACTTTCAATGTATCTCCCTAATTTTTTACTCAAATTTTGAGCAAGAGCACTCGTTGGATGAAAAATTTGATTCATCATCCAAGGACTAACCATGTGTGCATACTTTTGATGGACCCTGCTACACAAAAAAAATTAAAAATACATGAAAAATCATGATTGCAGTAACGTTTTTCATGTATCTATCATTTTTCATGTAGTAGGTTCCATCGAAATTATGCAACATGGGTACTCCTTGGATAAGGAATTAAATTGAACATCCAAAAAGTGCTCTTGCTCAAAATTTGGGTAAAAACATAGGGAGATAAGTTGAAAAAGTAGCTTTTTTATTTTTGTATTTTTTAATCTTTTTACTTTTTTATTCCAAAAATGGTGAATCATCCCCCATGGTTGACATCATCATCTTGTATCCTATTGTTTTTTATAAAGTTAATTTTGTTTGTACATTTTTTAGGCCCATTTTTTACCTCAAAATTTCTCTAATGCATGACTATTAATGGATATATTAGCATGATTATTCGATTGGGATTTCTCCACTTTAGCAGATTTTATTTGAGATTTTGAACCAAGATAACTTTGCTCCTTTTTAGGAAAACTTTCCTTATTACCTAGTTCATCAACAACAGAGATATGCATATTAGGAAAATAATCGATTTCATTTGTGAATGAAGATGAAGGAGGATAATGGAAATCAGAGGGAACCCTTTCCTCCTCCACAATCTGAGGTTTTCTTTTACTTACACATTAATCAAATGTTGGCATAGTGAAATTAGGGAGCATAACACTAGAACACTCTGATGACTAACTAACACTATTCAATTCAAATTTAGATTGCCTATCAGAAAGGTCTATTAGATGAGTAAAATCTCTCATTAGATGATACCAATCCCTATATTTCTCAAGAATTTTATAACAGATGTTGAGAATGTTGAGATTCAACAAGAAAATTTCAGCACCCACGCCTAGTTGCATTAAGCACCCAGACTAGGGTGGGGCCCACGGTGCTTTTTTTTGGGTGCATGTCTATTTTAGTTATCCCTTAATTAATATGGAAAATAAACTATAATCTATTCTCAATGTAAACTTGAAATAGTTAAATAAGGGTGATAAACTCAGTTAGCTAGTGGATTTCGAGTTAGAGGCAGTTGGTGAGGCATGCCGAGTAATTCTAGTTGTAACAGAGTTCTAATTGCAGTGGTGCATTAGTTAATGAAAGTTGTAATTAGTTTTAATCAGTTAAGTGAGTTAAACATAGTTGTGCTAGTTGTAGCTGAAGATACACTAGTGAGAGATCAAGTGAATTAAATATTAATTAATTCACAATCAATAATCTCACATGCAATTGAGGATTTACTATTATTAGTTGCATGCATGTCAGATGCAGTGGAAACCCAGTTGAGTTCTAGGTGAAAGGGAAGTTGACTATCAGTTGTAGGATTATTGGGTTGCACACATGCAACCAAACACGCATTGGAGTGCCCATGATACTTGCGCATTCAAGGAAGGCGAGAATTCCTATCTTTTAGGGATCTGTTCCATCAGGGATTGCGCAAGCAAGGAAGTCTGTCTGGAGGCTGATAATTGGCTATGTGTTGGTTAGTTTTGCATATGATAGTGTGATACAATTAGCCGAGTACTAGAGGGTTCTTGTGAGAAGATTTTTGTATGTAATTGTTTCATGATCCACGCTGAATATACAATAGAATATAGTGGGGTTTTTAGCTGTAAGATCTCCCCAGGAAATTATCTATGTTGTGTGTGATTTGACTCTTCTTCAAGTTCATGTGATTAGTGATTGTGTTTTTAATTCCACAAAATATTTGTAGAAATGATTCAGTATTTAACTTTAGTACATTGTTATATTGCGCGAACCCAAGATATAAGTGCAAGTTGTATAATTTCTACATGGTATCAGAGCATAGGAAATGGTAGAAGTGAAGCAAGAGTTGAGTTTGTGACTGGATAGAATTCGAATTTACAGAAAGACTTTCTTGGTGCTACATCTGATTCAAGATCAAAATGGATTTCACTGGCTTGAGGTTAGAGTATGCACTCGAGGGCAGCTCAAACTATATTTCTTGGAAGTATAGGATGGAGGAAATACTCAAAGACAATGGCTTGAAGGAATTCATTGACAATGATTTTCCTAAACCCGTTGTGGCATATGCTGCAAATCTTGATGCATAGCAAAAGAAAGTGGCAAAGGCGAGGAGGATCTTGTTGGAGGGAGTACGAAACCACATTGTCTCAAGCCTCCATGGGAAAGCCACACCATATGCAATGTGGAAGGCTTTGACGGATCTATTCCAAACAAGCACTGACCATAGTAAATTGGCACTCAAAGATAAAATCTAGAAGATCAAGATGGAAAAGGGCGACACAATTCCAAAATATCTAACAAAGTTTGTCCAATGTCAGGATGAACTGGGGAGCGTTGGAATAACAGTTTTTGATGATGATTTGTTGAGCTTGGCTCTGCTAGGACTTCCCAAGAGTTGGCACAGTTATCAAGACTGTGTCAATGGAAGGGAAAATTTTCCAGATTGGGAACGACTGTGGTCAGATTTTGGTGTAGGAGGAGTTAGACGAAACACCAGAGATGGATCTTCATCTAAGAATGAGGATGAAGAGGATTGTGCTTTGGCTACCAAAGCTAGGAAGGGGAAGGGGAATAAATTCCATTCTAAATCCGAGTCCAAGAATGGCAAGAATCAAGACATGTCCAAGGTGAAGTGTTTTCACTGTCACGAGCATGAGAATTTTGCTACTAATTTTCCACAAAATAAGAAAAACAAGAAGGTTGGAGGATTTGCACTTGACTTCTCATTGATCACATGCATGGTGTCCATTGCATTGGGATATATGTGGTATTTGGATAGTGGTGCTTCCTTTCACATGACGGGAGACAAGGAAATTTTCAGTGACTTAGAGGAGAAGGATCTCTAGATGCATATTGAAATGGGCGATGACAGGCAGTACAATGTTACGGAGATTGGTACCATTACCTTCCAGAGGCAGTCAGGAAAACCATTTCAATTAAAAGATGTGATGCATGTACCAGGTCTGAAGAAAAATTTGGTCTTAGTCACAATGTTGGAGGATAGAGGCTATGATGTTTTTAGTGATGGAAAAGCTTTCCTGCGACATAAAACAATGGGACAAGCCAAGAGGATAGGGATTTGAGTTAAGAATCTCTACAAGCTAGAGGTAGATGGTTGTGCAACAATGATGGGTAAGGCAGATCAAGTGGTGAGTCGGGATGAGGGTGAATTATGGCATAGGCGATTGGGCCATCTTCACCATGGAGCCTTGAAAGTCATGCAGTAGATTTCTACTAGTCTTCCCAGGGGTACACTTGCGCAGTTAGACACATGCAAGGGGTGTACTATGGGAAAATATTTAAAGGCCACCTTTCATGAGAAGGAAAACCGAGCTCCAAGGATCCTTGAGAGAGTTCACAAAAGTGTGTGTGGACCATTTTTTGTTTCTTCGACAGCAAAACATCAGTACTATGTAATATTTGTTGATGAATTTTCTCGTAAGTGTTGGATCTTCTTCATGTAGAAGAAATATCAAACATTCTCTAAGTTCTGTGGGTTTAAGGCACTGGTGGAGAAAGAGTCAGGGAAGCAAGTGAAGGCTCTTAAGAGTGATAATGGTGGAGAATACATCTCTAACGAATTCAAGAACTTTTGCAGCAAAGAAGGAATTCGAAGAGAACTCATAGCGCCTCATAACCCACAACAAAATGGGGTCATGGAGAGGAAGAACAGAAATGTTGCGGGTGCAGCATGAGAAATTTTGCATGATCAAGCCCTACTGATGCATCTGTGGGCGGAAGCATGCAACATAGCGGTACATGTGCAAAATTGTTGTCCTCGTAGAGTACTTGGCATGAGTACACCTGAAGAGACTTTCACTGGTAAGAAACCTGATGTTTCACACTTTAAGATTTTTGGCTCAGCTGCTAATGTGCATGTGACCAAGGACGCCAGGAAGAAGCTAGAACCAATAGCTGAGGTTGGGATTTTTGTGGGGTACACTGAAACACCCCATAATTATCGTTTGTATTTTCCAAATAGCAGAATGACTGTTGTGCGACAGGATATAAAATTTGATTAGGAGAAAGCCATGCGGTTGTCCCTTGAGAGGGAGTTAGACTTGCATGCAGAGGAGGAACTGTTGGTTCCTAACGATGAGTCTCAAGATGTGGATCAGCCACATGAGAAGGTTCATGGAGTGGAGGAAAACACTCATGCAAAGCCATCCATCAGAAATGGTAGAAGGCACACCACTGAAGCTGATATATTGAGACTTTATACTGCAGAGAATGTAGAAGCCCCTACTTCACAGAGCAAACAGAGATAGTCTCCTGACCAATTTACTGGATACATGGCTCTTATGATAAAATGTATTGTGACTGAACCATATTTCTTTCAGGAAGCAGTGCAGCAACCAACTTGGGTTGATGCAATGGTGGAGGAGTATGACTTCATTGTCAAGAACAGTGCATGGGAGATAGTCCCAAGATCAATCGACAAATTAGTGGTTGGATCGAGATGTATCTACAAGGTAAATAAAGTTGTTGATGGGAGTGTCAAGAAATACAAGGCCAGATTTTTGGCCCAAGGATTCTCACAGATCAAGGGGATAGATTATGATGAGACTTTTTCACCTGTTGCAAGGTACTCTTCCATAAGATCCATCCTTGCACTCTCAGTGCAGATAGGTTGGTGCATTCATCAGATGGATGTGAAAATTATGTTTCTCAATGGGATCATTGAGGAAGAGGAGTACATAGAGCAGCCTGAAGGTTTCAAGATCTTCAACAGTGAGTCTCATGTGTGCCAACTCAAAAGAGAGTTGAATGGGCTGAAGCAAGCACCCTGTGCTTGGTACACTCGGATAGACAACTATTTCACCGAGCTGGGCTTCACCAAAAGTGAAGCATATGCAAACTTGTACCAAATTGTGGTGGAGGGTAAGCTATTGATCATTGTTCTTTATGTTGATGATTTAAATTCGACTAGGGATGAGCAGTTGATACACTCATGCAAGGAGGATCTTGCAAGGGAGTTCGAAATGAAGGACATGGGACTCCTTCATTATTTCCTTGGATTGGAAATATGGTAGCGGGGTGGTGAACTTTTTGTGTCTCAAGGCAAGTATGAAAAGGAGATATTGGGTAAGTTTAACATGGAGAGATGCAAACCCATGGATACTCCTCTTCCAGGGAAGGTAGTGGATGCTAATTTCTACCGACAATTAGTGGGTTCGCTAATGTATCTAGTGAACGCGAGACCGGACATTTTCTACACAGTTAACCAACTGAGTCAAGCTATGGTTAAGCCTACCAAGCTCTTTTGTAAGGCGGGGAAGAATGTCCTGAAATACCTGAGGGGCACATCAGAGTATGTTCTATGGTATAGACGAACAGAGGGAGTGAAGCTATAAGGCTTCACGGATGCAGATTGGGCAGGCAGTCCATCAGAAAGAAAGAGCACATCAAGAGGAATCTTTAGCATAGCATCGAGAGCAGTTTCTTGGTACAGAAGGAAACAACGATCTGTGGCACTCAGTTCAGCGGAAGTGGAATACATAGTAGAAACTCAAGCTGCATGTGAGCCTATATGGATGATAAATATCTTGGTTGGTACCATCATCTCATAGATTATGTGTAGAGAAGGATAATGTTGCTTCAGTAAATTCCCACGGAAGATTAGGATGTAGATATTCTAACGAAGGCGCTCACCAGGAGAAAATTTGAATACCATAGAGACAAGATCGGGGTGAAGGATAATCCCTTTCTTATTGAGAGGAAGTGTTGAGATTCAAAAATAAAATTTCAGCACCCACGCCTAGTTGCATTAAGCACCTAGACTAGGGTGGGGCCCAAAGTGATATTTTTGGGTGCATGTATATTTTGGTTATCCCTTAATTAAGATGGAAAATAAATTATAATATGTTCTCAATGTAAACTTGAAATAGTTAAATGAGAGTGATAAAATCAGTTAGATAGTGGATTTCGAGTTAGAGGTAGTTGGTGAGGCATGTAGAGTAATTCTAGTTGTAATAGAGTTCTAAGTCCAATGGTACATTAGTTAATGCAAGTTGTAATCAATTTAACTCAATTAAGTGAGTTAAACTCAGTTGTGCTAGTTGTAACTGAAGAAACACTAGTGAAAGATCAAGTGAATTAAATATTAATTAATTCACAATCAGTGATCTCACATGCAACTGAGGATTTACTATTATTAGCTGCATGCATGTCAAATCAAGTGGAAACCCAGTGGAGTTCTAGGTGAAAGGGAATTTGACTATCAGTTGTAGGATTATTGGGTTGCACATATGCAACCAAACACCCATTGAAGTGCCCATGATACTTGTGCATTCAAGGAAGGCAAGAATTCCTATCTTTTAGGGATCTGTTCCATCAGGGATTGCGCAAGCAAGGCAGTCTGTCTGGAGGCTGAGAATTTGCTATGTGTTGGTTAGTTTTGCATATGATAATGTGAGACAATTAGCCGAGTACTAGAGGGTTCTTGTGAGAATATTTTTTTATGTAATTGTTTCATGATCCACGCTAAATATACAATAGAATATAGTGGGGTTTTTAGCTATAAGATCTCCCTAGGAAATTATCTGTGTTGTCTGTGATCTGATTCTTCTTCATGTTCATGTGATTAGTGATTGTGTTTTTAATTCCGCAAAAGATTTGTAGAAGCGATTCAGTATTTAAATTTAGTACATTGTTAGATCAAGTGAATCCAATATATACATGCATGTTGTATAATTTCTACAGGGAAATATATTTGAAAAATCGTTCATAGATTCATTCAATCTGATTATGAGTTCATCAATTTCCTTAAGAAAAGTATCAAAATTAAAGTCTCGAAAAGTAGACATAAACTCGTCAAAAAACTTTGTAAAATTATGGATAGATGCTGGTGGTAAGGTATTACACCATGAATTAATGCAACCTTGCAAAGTAAGAGTGAAAAGTCCACATATGACACTATCATAACACAGATTGTTAGAGATACAATTTTGAATAAATTGAAGAACAAGCTCATATGCAAAGACTTCACCCTCACCATCAAACTTAATTTTTGACAAGAGATCAATTATCTTCTTAGGGATTGACATACTTTTACTTCTAAAAAAAAACCTGGAAGAAGGATTTGGGAAAGAGTCGTTTCATTATCAAAGGATTAATACTAAACATCACAGGGTCAAATTGTCATCTGGCCCTCTTTCTAGCGCCAGAATCTGTTGACGGGGAAAAATGTCCCGCTAAAAGTTAGGGGGTCTCCCCAATGTTAATTCCCAACAGACCTCACAACATTTGGGATAGGGGCCCCATCCAGTATGTGGGCTGCATGGCTCCTACTATGTAGGTTTTTCTCCTCGTTTTCAAATGTGGAGATGTTAGAGCAAGGGTAAGAATGAAATTCCCGGAGTAAGGGGTAGAGATATACTCATTATTGATACCATGTAGAACAAAATACAAGAATGTAATAACAAAATATAAGAATAATCATGCCTCAAGAAGGGTTAGTGAGCTAAAACCATATTATACATACATGAATAGGAAATTTCCATAGGTTGATTGTAAATCAATTCACAATATGTTACCAACATAGCATGAAATAAGAAAAAACATTTTCAAAGCAAACATGCAATTCATAAGCCCTAAATTATTTCATTAACATATTTCCACATCAAAACAGACATACAAACATAATGGAAATACAATATATCCAATACAGCCACCATAAATATGCATGGGAATCAATGTTGACAGTGAAGAACCTCCCATTATCCATGCTACAAATTCAAGCACATATTCAGCAAGGCCATGAAATCCCAGTAGTGGAACATGGGCTTCTCATACTATCTTATAAAGAAAAAACCTAGCCTCACCACAACTCATTCATTTTCTTCCAAGAGCTTAATGCCTCTAGCTCCTTAAGCACAAAACAATTATCTAAAACTAACCTAGCTCAAGTGCTAAAGTCCCCCAAAAAGGAGGCATGAGGGTATATTTATAGAAATGAGGTGAATGTTCACCTACCATGACATTTCACCTAACCTCATGACTCTTGACCTTCCTCGTGGCTTTCTAATGTATAATGAATATTACATGCACAGATAATTCTTATCATAATTTTTGGCACTATGATAAAAAATATTTACATTATGATATAAGAAAAGTTATGAGTATAATAAATATAGTTCTTGGAAATCGTAGAGTACTTGTTGCCAATGTTGTTGCAAATTCATGGAGACTTTATTGAATTAATGAAAAGGGTCCTTGACAATATTGACAATATTGTGGTACAAAAAAGAAAGTCTCCATCACTTTGAAACAATGTTGGAAACAAGTACTCTAGGGTTTCCGAGAAACATATTTATTCTCCTCGTAACTTCTCTTATATCGTAATGTAAATATTTTTTTATCATAATGCCAAAATTATTCTAAGAATTATTTGAGCATGTAATAGTCATTATACATTAGAAAGTCACGAGGAAGGTCAAGAGTCATGAGGGTAGGTGAACAATCACCTCATTTTTACAAATATTGCCTTGTGCCTCATTTTTGAGAGACTTTACCACTTGAGATAGGTTAGCTTTAGATAATTGTTTTGTGCTTCAGGAGCTAGAGGCACTCGAACCTTGGCCACATGTATTTTCCTATGTATGTGGTATTTGCACAATAATTCTATGTAGAAATTAATATCTCTATCTTCCACGATGAAGAACCAAAAGATACACTTCTTGAACTCAACCAATGGTTTATGCCTCAAGTTGAGGCCCAATTGATGAGTACACTTGAACACTTTTTCCATACATGCCACAAAATGAATTTTGTTGGAATTTCTAAAATAATCCAAACAACAGAGGAAATGAAATTTCTCTTCCCAACACAGAGATTCAATTTAAAATTCTGGACATAAATGGCACAAAAAAATAACTTTTTCATTAAACTTAAAAGCTGTTACAATATAGCCACAGAACTGATGTTATGGATTTTTAATAAAAAACTAACTACTACACACACACAGTGTTTAAAATCTGCTCTCTGTATTTAAGAAAAATGCACACACACAGTGCTCTCTGTTTTACATACAGAGTCCCTTACTACCTTCGGGCATATTACATAAACAGTCTGCAACCTCTGTTTTTAAATTCTTCTTTCTGGCTTTTACAAGATGACTACACAGTCATTACTGTGCTCTTCTCAGCATATATTCAAAAAACAGTTTTTTCATTTGCTACTCTCTGTTTTTTTAATACAAAGTCATGCCAAAAAAAATAAAACAAACTTTACATTATATATATTATAAACATTAAATGTATATATATATTATAAACATTAAATGTTTATAATATATATATATATATATATATATATATATATATATATTAAAACATGTATATTAATTTTAAGTCAAAATACTTAGCATTAAAAAAAAAACATCATTAAACTCTTAACCTAAGGTATAAAACCTTTATCGCGGATTTCAAACATGAAATTAAACCCATTTGAATAAAATTATCACACTCCAAAATTCGTTGGTGTGACGTTAGCCTTCAAACGCGCGATAAAAGTTAATTGAGCTTCTAATTCCTTATCGGGTCCGAATTGGGCCTATTCACATCAACGTCCCATCTATGTGATAGGACGTTGATTGGTTCGCGGTTGTTGACTTGACGGAGGTGGGTTCCACGCAGGTGACGTGGCCCATTTAAAAAACAAATTAATCGCATGGTAAAAACAAATGGTTGTTGCAGTGGTTTGAATGCGGTGGTTGTAGAGTAATGGCGGGATGGTGCATAATTGAATGGAGATATGGAGATCTGGGTTGCATGGTCAAACCACGATCCTTCAATGCGTTCAAAGGAAAAGATGACTATGGCCATAACCAAAAATTTTAACTTTGCAGGTGCTTTAAAAACAAAACTGAATGCACAGTTGAGTGTGAAACAAATAAAAAATGCATTGTTGTTGTTGCATCCTTCTTCTATGTCTACAATTGAATTTAATATTTCAACGCTCCCCCTTAAATTCAACTGTTGGATTCTCTTCCATACCCAAACACTTTCTCAAATAATTAAAATTTTTATGTCCCAATGGTTTTGTCAGCATATCAGCAAACTGCTCTTCAGTTATGCAATGTTGCAAAACAATTTCCACATTGTTCACTAGCTCTCTAATGTATTGATACTTGGCATCAATGTGTTTCGTTCTTTTGTGAAACACTGAATTCTTTAACAATGTTATTGTTGAACTATTATCATAATAAATTGTTGTGTCTTTTCCCTATTCATGACACAAACTCCTCAACATTCTTCTCATCCAAACTGCTTGACATGTTGTTGTTGTAGCTGCCACATACTCTGCCTCTGCTGTAGATAAAGCCACAATTGGCTATTTCTTAGAAGCCCATGAAATGGCTCCTGAAGCCATATGAAAAACATATCTAGAGGTGTTTTTCCTGTCATCTATACTTCCAGCCCAATCACTGTCAGTATATCCAATCAATTCAGAATTTTTTGAAGTGGTGTATAAAATTCCATACCTCTTTGTTCATTTCACATACCTCAGAATTCTTTTTGCTGCTTGCCAATGTGTCTCCTTTGGCCTTTCCATAAATCTAGAAATTAAACTCACAGCATGCATAATATCTGGCCTAGTTGCAGTCAAATACATGAGGCTACCAACTATGCTCTTGTACAAACTTGGATCAAAATTCTTGTTGTTGCCCTCTCACTGTAGGAGTAATTGTTGCCTTGCAATCCTACATATTAAATCTTTCCAAAACTTCATTTATATATTTAGCTTGGAAGATAAAAAAATTATTTTCATTTTTCTCTACTTCTATTCCTGAGAAGTATTTCAACAATCTCATATCAGTTATCTCAAATTCATCGTTCATGACTGTTTTAAAATTCTCAATGAGGTAAGCATAATTACCTATGAATATCACATCATCAACATACAAAACAACAATCATCATCTTACCATCTTTCTCCTTGATGTATAATGTGAGTACTCCACTTTTCTCAAACCCATTTTCCAGTAGATAGGCATCTATTCGATTGTACCATGCTCTTGATGTTTGTTTCAGCCCATAAAGAACTTTCTTCAATCTGCAAACTTTGTGCTCTTGGCCTTCTTTCTCATATCCCAGAGGTTATTCAACATATACCTCTTCTATCAATAGTCCATTTAGGAATGTTGATTTCACATCCATTTGGTAAACTTTTCACTTATGTTGTGCTGCTATGGATAACACTACTCTTACTAGTTCCATTCTTGCAACCGGTGCAAAAGTTTCCTCATAATCTCTTCCTTGTTTCTGCTTGTAACCTTTGACAACAAGTCTGGCCTTGTGCCTTTCAATCTTACTTTCAGCATTGCTCTTGGTTTTATAAACTCATTTTACTCCAATTACTTCTTTTCCTTTTGGGAGGTCAACTAATTCCCATGTCTTATTTTTCTCAATTGTACTCATTTCTTCATCCATAGCATCTATCAATTTCTTATCTTTTACTATTTCTTCAAAATGAATAGGATCATCTACATGACAATACAATGCAAATAAAAAGTTTATACCTTTATTTGCTGCCTCTTGCTCATAAATTTCATTCAAACTTCTGAATTTGGTTCCTCTTTCACTTGCTGAACTTGTGCTTGTAGAAGCACTCAAATCTGCTCCTTGTGGTGTGCTTTGAGAAGCACTGACATCATTTATCAAGGGAGTTCTCATACCTGCTTATGGTGTCTCTTGCTGTCCTTGTGTTGGTGGAGGTGGTGTTGCTAATGAGGGATGTATTTCAGCCATCTCTTCTTCATTATCATCATGAGACAAACAATTTTTTACATTCACTGTGTTCTCAATGCTTCCATCCCAAGCTTCTTCCTCAATGAATTGTACATTTCTGCTTATAAAAAACTTCTTAGTGGATGGGTTATACAGTCGGTATGCCTTTGATTCTTCACTATATCCAATAAATATGCATTTCTCCCCCTTACTGTCCAACTTCTTCCTTAGCTGATCTGGAATGTGTGCATAAGCCACACAACCAAAAACTCTCATGTGGGTGACAAACTATTTTATACCACTCCATGCTTCTTCCGGAACTCTGTTCATTACAGCTTTGGTTGGGCATCTATTCAATATGTATACTGCACAATGTACATCTTCAGCCCAATATTCATTTGGAAAATGTTTTGTCTTCAACATACTTCTTACCATGTCCATGATGGTTCTATTTTTCCTTTCAGCAACTCCATTTTGTTGCAGTGTATACCTTGTTGTAAATTGCTTGTGTATCTCATTTTCCCTGCAAAAACGCAGAAATTCTTTTGAGATATACTCACCTCCTCTATCAATTCTTAAAAATTTTATATGCTGCCCACTTTGATTCTCTACAAGAGCTTTAAAGTGGCAGAATTTCTCAAACACTTCACTCTTATATTTCAAGAAATAAACCCAAGTTTTTCATGTGTAATCATTAATAAAAGTCAGCATATAGTGACTGTTTGCTAGTGATGGTGTTTGCATTCATCCACACAAATCTGAATGCACTATTTCTAAGGGTGTCTTTGCCCTTATGCTCTTTCCTGATAGAAAGTTTTCTCTGTGTTGTTTGCTCAAGATGCAGCCTTCACATAGGCTATTTGGTTTCTCAATCAATGGTAATCCATTTACCATTCATTTCCTATGCAACAAATTCAGACCTCCAAAGTTGAGATGTCCAAATCTCAAATACCATAACCAGTTTTCATATTTTGCTTCTTTTTGGAATGTCTCTTGTGTCATTGCTGCAATAACATCTCCTCTCTTCAAATCTGCTCTCATCTTGAGAGGGAACATTCTGTTCCTTGTCATCTTCACTTGTGCAACGCATTGTTTGCTTGGTGGTTTATCCATGATGGTGCATACATCATCTTCAAAAAATACATTGTAGCATTTCTGAATGAGTTGTCCAAAGTTCAAAAGGTTACACTTCATACCAAGCACATAATATACATCTGATATGGATCTTCCTTCTCCCTTCTTTGTCAAAACACTTATTTTACATTTTCCCATGACAGAGACCTTACTGTTTGTCTCCAATGTTACTTGAAACTTTACATTTTCATCTAAGATGGAAAACATGGAAATGTTTCCAGTCATATGGTTGCTACATCCTGAATCTAGAAACCATATATCTTCATTCTTTTCTTCAGCCATATTACATGCTAAAATCAACTTTTCTTGACTGATATTTTCTTTTGTAAAATTAACACTTGGTCTATTACCCATGTCACTTTGTTTCTTCCTATATTCATTGGCATAATGTCCATACTTCTTACAGTAATGACATTAGACTTGGGATTTATTATACCTTTGTCCATGTGCTTGATTTTGTCCACCTTGTTGGTTGATGCCTTGGCTTTGGTTCTGATTTTGATTGTTGCCCCTTCCACTTGTATTTGTAGGGCTATTTCTTCCTCCTTTGTTTTGGCTTCTGCCTCTTCCTTTTCCTCTGTACTTTTCTCTGCCTTGACCTCTTCCTCTTCCAAAGGACATTTGAGTCTTGAAGACATGCTCCAAAGATGAGTTTGTTATTCTACCCAACCTTTGTTCATGTGTCATCAGTGATGCATGAAGCTCATCAACAGTAAACTTTGAGACATCTTTTTTTCTTCAATGGTTGTGACTATCACATCAAACCTTGAGGATAAGCTCCTCAACACTTTTTCCACTATTCTTCTCTCTTCTGTTGTCTCTCTATGAGATCTCATTTGGGTAACCAACCCAATCAACAAAGTGAAGAATGAGTTTATTGTATCAGACTCTTTCATGCAAATAACTTCAAAATCTCTTATCATTAATTGAAGTTTTGTTGTCTTTACCTTCTCCATTCCTGGGTAGATTGTCTGGAGGGTATTCCATGCATCCTTGGACCTCTTTGCTGCTGCAATCCTTGGAAATACACTTTCATGCACTGCTTGATAGAGATAGAAGAGAGCTTTTGAGTCCTTCCTCCTATTGCTCTTCAGCAAATCCTTCTATGCCTATGTTAAGGCATTAAATGCATTTTCATCTGTTGGTTCTTCTAGACCATCTTCAACTAGTTCTCATAAATCTTAAGAGGCAAATAGGGCTCTCATTGTGATTATCCAATAGTCATAGTTCTTCCCATTGAACTGTGGGAGTTGAGTATTTCCTATACACATGCTTGTGCTGGCTCATGTCATAGCTAGCTTTCTGAACTATGCTTTAAAAAACTTGACTGTGAGTTTTCAACAAACTGTCTCTCTGCTTGAGAGATAAACTCTGTCTCTGAGGACTGCACTTTTTAAACAAAAAAAAAACTCAGTTTTTTGTAAAATACCTTGCTTTTGCTGAGCCTTCACTCCACTGGTCAAACGCTGCAACAAACCCCTTTCTCTTCCTTCAGCTTCTTTGACAAACTTCGAAGAGCCTGGACTAGCTCCGATACCATGTTAGAATTTCTGAAATATTTCAAACAACAAAGGAAATGAAATTCTTCCCAACACAGATATTCAATTTAAAATTCTGGACAGAGATGGCACAAAAACAAAACAAAAAAACTTTTTCATTAAACTTAAAAGCTGTTACAATATAGCCACAAAACTGTTGTTTTGGCTTTTTAATAAAAAACTAAATGCTGCACACACACAGTGTTTAAAATTTGCTCTCTGTCTTTAAGAAAAATGCACACACACAGTGCTCTCTGTTTTACACACAGAGTCCCTTAATGCCTTGGGGCATATTACATACACAATCTGCGATCTCTATTTTTAAATTCTGCATTCTGGCTTTTCCCAAATACACTACACAGCCATTGTTGTGCTCTTCTCAGCATATATTCAAAATGCAGCATTTTCATTTGTTGCTCTCTATTTTTTTTTAATACAAAGTCATGCTGAAAAAAATAAAACAAACTTTACATTATATATATTAAAACATGTATATTAATTTTTAAGTCAAAAGACTTAACAAAATAGGTTGTGGCATTTTAAAAAACAAAAATCATTAAACTCTTAACCTAAGGATAAAACCTTTATTACCGATTTCAAACATGAAATTAAATCCGTTTAAATAAAATTATTGTATTCCAAAATTGGTTGATGTGACGCCAGTTCCGAACGCGCAATAAAAGTTAATTGAGCTTATAATTCTTCATGGAGTCCGAATTGGGCCTATCCACATTAGCTTCCCATCTATGCTATAGAACGCTGACTGGCCCACAGTTGTTGACTTGGTGGAGGTGGGTTCCATGCAGGTGACATGGCCCATTTCAAAAACAAATTAATCCTAGGGTAAAAACAAATGGTTGTTGCAGTGGTTTGAATGCAGTGGTTGCAAAGTAATGGCCGCATGGTGCAGAATTGAATGGTGATATGGAGATCTGGGTTGCGTGGTCAAACCATAGTTACCAAATTCGAATTCGAATTCGATACGATAGGATAAAAGTTCGTAGTGAAAATTTTCAATTCGGATAAAATTCAAAAGTATATATCATATATATTTTTTTACTCTCATAACAATGTCTTTGTCATTTTCTTTCAATTTATTTAGAAATTTAAATAATTTTTAATGATTTTATTCAATACAAACAATTTTAAAATTACATTTTACTTACCAAAACCACAACCACACTTATCTTATTTCCAAAAACTCTCTTTACTCAATATTCTTTTTTTTCTTAATTATCTCAGCTTTTCTTTCTTTCCTCGTTATCTCAACTTTTTTTGTTATCTCAGCTTTTTAAATCTTTTAAAACAACACTAAACTAAAAAATCAGAAATTTTCTCCACTGACAATTAATTTCCATTTCTTATCTGGTAGCTTTCTCAACTTTCTTTGTTATTTCAGCTTTCTAAAGCTTTTAAGAGAGTGATAAAATAAAAAACCAAAAATTTTAATTTCCATTTACCTGCGATCCAATCGTGATCTACTTACCATTCTCAAAATCACTACACTAACTATTCTCACTGCACTTGCAATTCTCAAATTCGTGGAAAAAAAGCAATAAATCGTGAAATTTCTGTCATCCAAAATAAGCTAAGCTGAACCGAACCGAATTTCCAACGAATTATTCGATGTACGGATCGAATTCCCGAATTTCCGTATTTTTTCCACCGATACGGACGAATTTGGTAGCTATGGGTCAAACCACGATTCCTTCAATGCGTTTCATAGGAAAACATGGCTACAGCCATAACCAAAATTTTTAACCTTGCATGTGCTTTAAAAACAAAACTGAATGCACAGTTGAGTGTGAAACAAATAAAAAACGGACTGCTGTTGCTGCGTCCCTCTGCTCTGTCTGCAATTGAATTTAATATTTCAACAATTTTTTCAATGTACCCATGGGCAGGATATAAAAGAAATTGTGTGCGTATTTCTATGTTGATATGTTGAGCCACTATCGGTTCCTGAACTTTTGTTTCCAGCGTGTGATTTTCCATCTGCATGATTTTCAATCCTCTATTTCTCTTCGGGTTCACCTTCCTTCTCATCACTATATTCAATTTCATAATCATCATAAGTGCCCTCATCTTCTTCTTTTTCTTCCTCTTCAAATCCATCTTCTTGAACAGGTCCCTCTTTAGCAATCATGACCCTTGTGCCAACTCTGATATGCTTTGCTACCTTCATCTTTATAATAACATTCTTGTCACAGCCTATCCGAGAAAAAAATAAGAAATAAGTTGTAAGATTGTATGTGATTTCCGCTGGAGCTTAGAATTCAACCATGACCATCCTTGAGCCACTCTACACTTTCTCAGTAGCATCCTTAACTGCTACATTTATCTCCTTTAAAATTTCACCAGAATCTTCCAAAAATTCTTGAATAGCTTTGGAAGCAGAAGTAACTGCAGTAGCGTCATCCACGAAACTAACCTTTTGTGAAACCCACACATTGTTAGAGATGGGAACAGAAAACAATAACCAATAATTTACTTATTTATGGAATGGGGAATAGGTGCATGAGGTCGAGCAACAGTAAGACCATTTCCACATTTCAATGAAAACCAAGCTGGCAATGTAACAATGTCACCTTCTTGAATACCTTCTTCACTTTTAATCAAAAATGTAACATCGATTGTTATGGAAGGCGTCATGTCAAGAAATACCTCCACATCATTGGCCTTTATATCAAAAAAACGTGATTGAATTAGAAAATCCATACAGTCATTGGGAGTCATTTCACTCAAGTCATGAAAAGGGTGCACCTCTTATGATCAAGTTTCTTTACAAGTGACTCACTAAAGTGATGTGGTTGTAAACATGGAGCTATCCCCTCAATTCCTCGGCATGAGAATTTCATTCTACAAACTTCCTGACACTGACTGGCACAACCTGAATAATACTTGTGGGAGTTCCATTATTCCAAGTGCAGGTCTATTTTTTCAATCGTAAGGCAGGTCGCAATTTTCATTCTAGCAGTTCCACTGAGAATTGCATCGATGTTATGTGACTTAGTGGGATAGGATGGTATTATTCCAGTCGCAATTTTCTTTGACAATGCATTGGCATTATTTATTCATATCACATGTCGCATATATAGTGAACAATGTTAATAAAGAATGTGAATGTGATTTGTGACTTGAACCTTATTCACAGTTTAAAACTTTAGTGCAAGTTGCATCTCCAAATTGTAATTTCAATGAGGGCAAGGAATTTGATTAATGATTAAATGACAGAGGGAGAATAGGCTTAATCACATAATTCACTCCTATCTTCTTTGGATGTTGCAAACACAATTTGCGACCTAAGAGGTACAGGGTACCTGCACTAGTCATAATTATGAGTTCCAACATCACTAGATTCTGAAAAAGCCCTTTTGTAATTTAGAAGGTATGTTACCCAGCCTAACTCCCCATTGTATCTTTGAGCTCTATTGGATTAAATACTTAATGACATATGGTTTTTATTTTGACAAAATTGGTGTTTTGATGAGTATATCGTATGACCTATGCCATGAAACAGTTACGTCTCTTTGAATGAATTTATATAGTTCAAAGAGTAAATTTTTGTATGGCACTACTTGATGTGTAGTATGATTTGAACCCCAAATCCATGTAAATCTATTCAAACCAATTCAATCCAGAAACTTATACACCCACACCCATTAAATGATGAGAAATGATACTATTTATCCCCAGGAAATGCTACTGGGTGATGTTGTCTAGAATTCACAAGAAATTTAAAAAAAACCTTTGGCAGAAAGAGGTGGGCGATGGTTCAAAAGCCATAAGCACCGAGTCTGAATTTAGTAAGTGAATCAATGCTTAATCTGAGATTATAGTTTTGATAGTTAGCCAGAAAGGTGAACGAGAAATTTATGGTTGGATGGGGAAATAAAAGAGATAGATATCTGTTGGAGGAATTAAGGATGTAAGGTTGGGGATGATGAACCAATTAAACACCTGGCAACTGCAACAAGAGAAAATGAGCACTGTGATTGCAAACGTTATCCGAAGGAGGTCACAACTTATAATTGTGTGTTTTTCTTATCACATGTGCTAGAGACTATTAGGCCGCAATTTAGACCTTTAGCACAAGTTGCATTTTCATTCATCCTTATCAACCTTATGATGAAGATCTCTACTACATTAGTGCACCAATGTCTCTTGGTATATTTTAGTAATGAATGCTCAATGATATAATAAGGGTACTATGAATTGCTTCCTAAAGTTGGTCGCAGCTAGTAGGACCAAGTCCAATGCCTCCAATGTCAAGCCTTTCAACACGAATTTTTTTTAGAAATTTTACTGAAGACATTGATATTTAATTTTCAAGGCCATTATGTTCAATTTCCATTGAATACAGTAGCCTTTTAAAAGCTGACAGGTTGTCAAAACGTGAAGATGCCCCTGCAAAATAAATGTTGTAATTAACAATCTTGACATCTACCAATTGTATATTCCTTTCAGAAACCTCTTAGAAATAGGGAATGGTATTTCTTACACTACTATCTCCTATAGGGTTATCACTCAAGTCCAAATTTTGCAGCTGAGGCATAGACTGTAGGAACATTTTTAATATTTCCACGTCCTTGATTTCTAGAAATTTTCTCCTTAGATTAAGATTAGTTAGTGATCACAAGAAATTTAATTCATTTGGCATTAATGAATTGAAATGGGGAAAACTCTCATGCTTCCAAGATAATCATATAGAAATATTATTGCCACACAGTTCAAGAACAGATAGATGAGAATTACACTGACAAAGAGCATTGAACATCAATCCACTAGTTTTAGGTTCAAAGCCATTGTGAAAAAGTTTCAATGCGTGAAGATATCAGATGATGACTTTCTGAAATGAAGTAACTCCACAGCTTCAAGAGTTTCCCTATTTCAATTTAAAATCTTACACACCCCTTCAATATGTTTTTCACTTTTAATACCCTGAACCAGAATGCCTTGGAGTCCACTATTCCTCACAATGTTTTTCAATGTAAAGAACGTCCCTGAGTCGCAAATTTCTAGCATAATGTCCAAAAATTTCGCAATGATCCCTTAATGTTAAGAAGTATTCCTGCACCCAAGTAAGATCCCTTCAACATCCAACATGCTCAAGAATAGTACCCGATATTTGTATCTCTGCAATGGATCCTTCACATGATGGAACTAAGGATTTTGTTGTTCCTTCATGAATACAATCTTGCAAGTGTGGTTCCTAATAATATTTCTTCCAATCATTCTTATCTATATCATGCTCCCATTTACCTTTAGTTTTCTTATCTATAAATGATGCAATAAATCCAGTTTGTTTTACACCTTCATCCCAACATATTCTAAATTTATATTTCCATTCATTGTTGAAGCAAGCATGTAAATTCATTAATATTTTATCCCTGCATATTTCTTGATGACCATTTAGTTGTTTCAAGCTTCCACTGCTCCTTGAAATAGATATTCTCTTACAACTAATATCTTGAACTCGAATGTTTCTCTCTTTACCCTTTTTTTGTTTTACTCTGAGACCTTGAAACACAATTGTTGCTCCATTGAATTAGCCAAAAAGCATGCAAATTTGGCTCCAAAGTTCCTTTTTTATGTCAACTCTTAGTTCTACTTCCATCGTTGACATTTGTATTCTCTATTCCCAAGAGTAAATGCTCGCATAAATTGAAGCAGAAGTTGATATTACTTGGAATTATCCAAGCACATGCGAGAAAAACAGAGTGTTTCTAATTAGTTGCAAAAACCTGTCCTTTATGCATGTTGATGCGTTTATCAGTGGCACTGTCTTTTGCTTTCGCTATATAAAAAGTGCCATCAACAATTGGCAGATATCCAAAAGAGATCACATCATCAATGACTTTAGAGTACCTCTTATTATACACAAGTTGTGAACAGTTTTTTTCAAAATCATTATCTGTTCAGGAGTGGACCTTCTTTGACCATGTATTTTTCTTCATATCACTTCAGGGAAAAAAAAGGTAAGTGAGAAGAGCTTCCATATCATCTCCCTCCATGGTTAGCCACTTCACAACTGGTGAAACTGGAACACCTTGGTTCTTTTGTATAGCATTATGCAATGAAGCAAGTGCCTCAGTCTAAATCTTGACATAATGATATCTTCTTACCATTAAGAGTTGCTACAGATGGCAATGAACCTCCTCAGCTGGTTGCAGTCTGATCCAAACCTTAGACATACCAAAGGGATTCATAATCATAGTTTCAACAACTCCTTAGAAAACTAATTTCTTTAATCTACTTAAACACAAATGGAGAGGAAAATTCAAAACATTCTTTGCAATATAAATGAATGAAAAATGTCATAAATCATAATTTCAAGGATGAAGTAAGACAATTGAGCATGGGAAAAGTGCCTCATGGACATACTAGCACTCGTAGCCTCGATGACAAGAGTTTGACCATTACAATTGACAGAGATATCCACTAAGACCTTTAAAATTACAAGGGAGGCCAAATTTAGATATACAGGCTAAAATATTTAGGTGGTGTTGTGGTGGCTACAACACATTCACATGTTATAATATGATATGCATAAAAAGATAAAAGAAGTTGGGAAGTAAACAGAAGATCTAAAACATATAATGGCTACAATACTTCATTATTCAACGATAGAAACTTCTATATTAAATAATATCACCTTTGAAGAAGATCCTTGTTAGAATGGCTAAAGGACCTCTTCCTTGGGAGGGTTCTTCAAAGTCATTGATCTGCAGTTGCAATTTCTTCCTCTCTCTAAATGATCTTTTGACGATCCATAGACACAAAAAAGAAAAAAAAGTGGGGATAGCGAGGTTCCAATGGAGAACACTGAAATGTCACATGATTATAATTTTGATAATGATCATGTGAAATGAAGAGAGAAAACGTTTTATATTTATAATAAAATGTTATGTTAGATTTGATGTGGTCAAATAATAAAATATTTGTTTTACCAAATCAAGATCTAACCATTTTGGGTATTCTATTATTATGTATGAGAGGAAAATCTCAATAACCTTTATTTAGATAACTAAGTAAAAAAATAATGATTTATTGAGTTAATTTATAAAAATGGGCAAAACGATAACAAATAATCAATAAACAAGTGGGTTTATATTACTTCTATCTGAAATTAGAAATAATTTATAAATAATGATTTAATAAATTATTGTTTAAAGGATTAAGAAATAATCAATCAATTATTTATTGAGTTATTCATGTGGAAATGGAAAATGTGAATGAAAATATTTTGAATTATTTTCACTTTAAAGGGTAAAAATACAAAAATAACATAAAATTAATGAATTTGTGGGTTATTCTCATGTGGGTAAATTAATTAATGGAAATAACTGAGAAAAAGTGTTTCTTTAGACTATTTCATTAAGTGAAAGTCGGTTTTTAATATGTAAAAATCCATACTACATGGCATATATCAATCCACCTAATTAATTATGGCTAGCTGATCGATTTTTATGTGATAACACTTGTAAGTAAAGTGAAAAGTAACATCAATCATGATAAATAAACACTTCCCATGAATATAATAATCATCCTTGAGAACACAAAACTTCTTTAGCTTAGCAGATCCCCAATAATAAAATCTAACCTTCCTACAATATGTAAAAATTTAAGAAGATGGACATCAACACAATTGGAAAACTAATCCATTAGAGTTATGTTGTGGAATGAAAACTATCACAGGGAGTCCAGGGAGTCCAGGGAGTCCAAAAGACCTTGAAATTTGAATTTAATGGTTAGAAGAGTGCATTTATATTTTATCATCTTAATGAAATAACAATTCCACACTTATCTTTCTCTCTTGCGTTTGTTTAATTATGAACAATCCAATAGTGGTATCAGAGCAGGTCTTGCTCAAAAACTTGTCAAATCTTCCTCTCTAAGTTCGTCATATTCGCCACTCTGAGTAATCTTGAAACCCTTGGTTGTTTTTGTGCCTTGTTATGACATTCTCGCATGATCGTTTCTATGTCTGTGTACAGTTTTGAGTTTTCTTTTCCTAGGCTTTTAATTTGCATGCATCCTTATGGGTTATCACCAATAACACACTTAACAACTCTTTTTCTTCAAATTTCATTCAATATCAGGTTTGAGAGTATGGTAGACATATAACTTGTTGCTAATGTTAACGTCCAAATGTTCAGTGATCAAATGTACTCTTTCAGGTTTACTTAGTAATGGTCCTAGGTCAAAATTTCATGTTTCAAGTTAGGTTTCAAATAAAATTTTGTTCACTGAATATGTCTAGGTATGAAATGATACTCCTTTCACTCCATTCATGGTCATCATTATTTCAGAGGTCATGTCATCCATCAACCATCTACGGTCAGAGGTTATTCACCACACCTTCATTTAGGTCAGACTCTAGTCTCATTTGTTTCACCACCATAAGAGTCAACTATGCCATAAAATAAAGCAAACAAAATCTCATTTTCACCATAAAGTTCATTTGCATTTGGAGTTAGAAAAGATAGGGCAATAAGTAAAGATATCCTCTTTTCTCACCATCGTACTCCACAGTCGCCATGGGTTGAAGAAAAATAAGCAAATTTGGGCTAACACTACCTATACTACGCTTCTAGGTGTGTTGCGCAGGTGTTGCGTTGTTGGTGTTTGAGCTCCAAATCAGTTCTCCAAGGTTCAAAACCACTGCAAAAAGGTTCATACACTTCCTAAACAATAAGTGGACACCCTCCATATCTTCGTCAAGTCAAAATTCATCAACAAATGACTGGTTTCCTTCATTAGGTTACCTCCACTGCGTTTTTGGTGTTTTTCATATTTTGTTTGTTTCAACTCATAAAACCCTAATATAACCATATAAAGCCTTCATATAACCTTCACACACCATACCCTAACATCTCCTATCACTCACAAGCCTTTTTTCCATCAATTTCATTAAAACCCTAATTTTCAATACATTTTAGTAGAAAAACTAGTGAAACCCTATGTTTTGAACTTTTGGGCACCTTTCATATGCCCATTCCCAAAAATTCAACTTGCATCCTGTAGCAAACTCATCACCCTACCTCCTCAAATTTTTAGGAATTGTTTCCTAACTTCCTTCCACTTCATTTATGTCCCTAAAACCACTCTACCATTATCCCCTATTTTCCTAATTTTCCACCTTCCCTATCCACTACACTAAGCTAGGGATTTCCTTATTGAAAAACATCATGGAGGGTGAGAATAAGTTCCATAAGGGAGGTCACCATTCTAGGTTTGAGCCAAATCTGACCCATGACATCATTTTTAGAGCTTCGTGATCAAGCCAGGGTTTACATCACACACAGGGACAGTTTGGCTTCAAAATCAGTTTCTGAAGTAATGGAGATGAATTTTTAAAAAGTGAAAGATTTTTTTGTCAACCATAGGCCCAAGAACAAAAATTTCCTTCGGTTTATGCACAGGTGTTATGGCTTGAGAGAAATGCTCATAATACAGTTGCTCCAGGTCATTTTCTGCACTTTTGGATAGGTTGTCTTCAAATCACTTTTTCAGGGGTTTGGAGCAGTGTTTTGTAGTGCTTGATGACTCCATTCTGTAGAAGAAATCCTAAGCTTTCCAACCATACCAATTGTGGCCCAAAAATCCTCTGGTAAGGCCTCCAAACGCTCTCTCAAAGTAGGTGCTATGCTTCTACTCAGAGTGTGCTACTCTTCTACAAATTTTAAAGGATCAACTTCAAACTTGTATTCTGGGCAAATGGGAAAGCATTTTGGAAAAATGGAGGAGGTGTTTGTTCATAACATGTTAAAGAACAAAAACCTCTCTCATTTTTAAAAAAACGTTATGGTTAGAGAGATATTGATCCATATTTAAGCCCATTTTTGCATATTTTTGGAAATTCCTTTGTTACATTTCTGGAATCAATTTTTATGCTTCTGGGAAGTGTTGTTACGCTTCTGGGAAGTTTTGTTACGCTTCTAGGAAGTGTTGTTATGCTTCTACACAATGTTTTTACGCTTATGTAACTTGGTTTTTCACCTCCAACAAGGGTCCAGAATTAGGTTTTAGGTTCCAAATATCTTCAAACAAGTTCAAGGCTTGTGACCATTACATCATGGACCCCTCACAACAGTAATTCACTAATCTCATGCCCTCCTTTGGTCAATCAATTGAGTTTTCAAATCATTTTCATGCTTACTTTATATTTCTCCATATCATCGCTTCTCTATGTCAATGAAAGACAAACCCTAACCTAATCCAACTAAATACACCCTAACCCTATCTATCTAACACTACCCTACACCTCTCATATACCTCACACTCCCATCTCCCATCATCCATATTATCCCTAACATGTCATTTTCATCACATCCTAAGTCCTAGTTAATTTTCACAGTAAAAAATTAGGAATTTATTGTGTTTTCTTGATTTCATCGCCCTCCTCACATCCATTTCTCTTCATTACACCCACAATATGGAGCTAAAATTCCACCCTATTCACTAAATTTTTTCTATAATTTTACCTAGCTCCATAGGCCTCCTTCTCACCTTCTAAACCTACTCCACCCCTTCACTAGCTATTTTCACAGTGTTGAAATTGGAAATTTCTTGTCTTTTCATCATTTCACCATCTTCCTCACATCCATTTCACTTAATTCCACCCACAAGATGGAGCTAACATACAACCCTATATACTGAATTTTTAGTAGAATTTTCCCTAGCTCCATAACCCTCCATCTCACCCTCTAAACCTAGATTATTCCTACACTTTGTTTTTCCAGATTCCACTGCATTTACTCATTTTATCAACATAGTAGGGTTTTCATCCTTTAAGTGATAAAAAATATGGAGAGAGAATAATAGCTTCAAGGGAGGGTGCCACCTCAGGTCAGAACCCTTCACAATGCATGAACTTAATGCTTCACCCTTGGCAAAAAGAGGTTTTGAGAGGACTGGATGTTTGAGGTTCTGTGAGAAGCACAAATAAAGCTTAAGGAGAAGGATAGCTTAGAATTTTTGGCTTAAGCTTCCTTGGATATTTAGCCCATCACTCACAGGTGTTATATAACCAATTTTGAGAAGTTTTGAATAATTTGATATATTTTGTGATTTTTGCACAATTCTGGAAATTCCTCCTCACAGAAGAGTAACAAAATTTTGTTACACTTATTTTGGGGGAATCCAAATGATGCTTTCTTTACATTTTTGGATGCATTTTGATGATTAAATTATAGATCAGGAACCCCCATGGAATGAAAATATTTAATTTTGGATAAAAAGCCCAAAAACCACTAACTTTTCATGTTTCTACCACCTTTTTGGAGCCTCTGTTATGCTTTTGGAATAACATTGGGAGAATGGATTTTTGGAGGCCTTCCCATAGTTCATTTTGAAAAATTAAAGATGTTATGGAAACTAGACACACAAGTCTAGTTGACCGTTCTTTCAGAAGTGGATTTGGACTCTTAAAAGTGCCCCAAAAGTGTCTACAAACTTCTATTATGCTTCTACAAAATTTTGTTACCCTTCTATCAGAAATGTTACAAATCAGCATTGGATTCCTCAGGACACTTGTCAAGCTCAGAAAATATCACAAATTCGAGGTTTTTTTGTCCTATGATTTTTCATTAGAGTTATTGAGTTTGTTTTTTCCTCCTATCATGAGGTAATATGTAATTTAATGTAAGGGACAAACACTCCTAGTTCATAGCTAAAATTTAAGGAATGGTTTCTAACCTCCCTAGAATCTAGGAAATGGCTCATCTTGTGTATTTATGATCCATTTTGGATAGGATTTCGACCTGATGAGGTTTAATAGTCCATATTTTCTATAAGTAGACTCTCCTTAGCCTTTTTTGGGGTTG
Organism: Pinus albicaulis; assembly: GCA_034641835.2. Classification (NCBI taxonomy): domain Eukaryota; kingdom Viridiplantae; phylum Streptophyta; class Pinopsida; order Pinales; family Pinaceae; genus Pinus; species Pinus albicaulis. Next base: position 884,105,777 of record CM076584.1, on the reverse strand, counting down.
GATAGTCTCATATTGCAGTGGATATTTTGTAATCAGCAATTTGGAATGAAATCAGAGACAAATTTGCAGAAATTGTGTTGATATACTTGTGGTATACATTGGAGAAACTTTTCTTCTTATGTATGTTTATCTATTCATGCTTAATGATATACATTATTCTTTCATATATGTTATCTTGTAAGTTTATGAGCAGAAACCATGTTTGTTCATGCTCTGTTTTAGACAAGGTTTACATTGTTATGTCTATTTGCTTCTAAATGATTGAATTCACCTCAGTGCTCATTCAAACTCTCTTCCACTTCATCCTATACTCAATGACCTATTAAGAATGCTTTCAAACTACCTATCTAGCCTCACATATTCTCTTGAAATTTACCTTGGAATTCATACCTAAAAAACCTCATATATAGTCTTCTCACTAACCTTTCTATCCAACACTTAAAACGTCAAACAAATCCTATTTATTGAGCTTACATACCTAGCCTAAGATCATTATATCATTGGCTATAGAAGTGACAATGAGAGAGCCCTCTCTCGTCGTGGTAGGGCTAGCTACCTGACCTAAAGCCTGGTCTGAGGTTACCTTTCTTCAATCCCATTTTCTACCTTGGGAAGTTGGGGAGAGTGATAACATTCTTGGCGTCGTTGCCGGGGAGAGAAGGTTAAATATTTCCCAGGAAAGAACGAAAAATATTAGCTCTGATTTCTGATGATGAATAGTGGTTAAGCACAAGAAAGGCTATGTAGCTTTCACCTAGCGACTCGAGTGGTGAAGAATCTAAAAGTTCAGAGTTTTAATGGCGACTCCACTGCTAAAAAAAACAGTAGCTTCAAGAAATATTGGTGAATTCATTGTTTTCAATATGGATTCAACTACAAGAAGGAATGTTAAGTATGCTCCTATGCATCGAGACCATGTTCCAGGCTTTCCAAATCCTATGCCTTAGGTAGATTGGAAAACATACTTGGCAAAATTCAGAGATGGAAAAGGTGATGATGCTACACTTCATTTAATAAGATTTCATATGCATGTGCTTAAGCTGAAGATTAATTTTCATGAAGATTGTTTAATGAAGATGTTCATGATCACATTAGAAGAAAAATCACGGTTTTGGTATGAAATATTGCCTCCTGCTTGTATTTATTCTCTCAAGGATTTTCACTCAATATTTTTTGAGAAGTGTAGAGAAACCTATCCTTCTTTGCTTTTGATTGAGGATAGTTGTGATCACTGTTGAGCACTGAAATTGTCTTCTCTTTTGCCAAACTTCACTTCATTTCATCATTCCTTTATCATTTCATAAACCTAAAAATCAATGAGAATTATTAAGATTGCTTAAAGGTTGCATACAATGATTAACTTATTGTACCTTTGTGATTTTTGTTGTCTTAATGATTTTTGAACAGTTTAGCTACAAAATACAGTCATTCTATAGCCAGTCAAGCATTCCGTAGTTGTTTTGGTGTTTAAGTATGTTACAGGTGTCATCTGGAGAAAAGGCGCACATGGGTGGATTCCAAATCTTCACTACATCATTCCTTCCGATCCACGAGGATTGAATCGATAGCTGGAGGTTTCTAAGCACGCGGTCAAATAAAAGGTCAAAGAAGTTGTTTTCTACAGGAATTAGGACTCCTGATTTGCTTTACAGCAAATCACAAGTCCCAAAAGAGTTTTAATTTGATTTTAACTTCAAATCTACACCTGTACCTATTTTTGTTCAATGTTAGTTATGAGTTTGCATATAAATTAAGCTCTGTAATACCGAGAAGGATAGTTGATACATATTTTATCATTACGGTGATACTCTGTTTTCAAGTCTTGTGTTAATAAAAAGGAGTTTTATCCTTGATGTTGTTCTGAATACAATCTTGAGGAGTTAAATAATTAAGGCCGAATTGATAGCAGAAGGCCCCTGCTATTCGAGGAGGTTTTACATGTTTTCTAGATAAGTCATTTTCAATTTTGTTTTCTCATATTTCCGTACTCAGACTGCTGTCTGAAATCATAGCTTTTAGCATTATGTTTCATGTCATTTTCTTAGATAAAGGATCCTCATGATATTTCAGTTAGTCTCTTTCTCAAGCTCTTCCAATACATCTCTATTAAATGAATGGGATTCAATTGTAATATTATGAGTTATTAGCATTTCATTTTCTGTTATTTATTTAAAAAGAAGATCCTCATTATAATACAGTTAGTCTCTTTCAAAAGCTTTTCCAATAAACCTCTAATTTACGAATGAGACTTAGTTGTAATATTGTGAGTTATTGATTGTTTTGTTTCATAGAAGATCCTTATCACATTATGATTAATCTCTTCCAAAAGCTCTTCCAATAAACCTCTAACTCATGAATGAGATTTAGCTGTAATGTTATAATTTGTTTCAGAATTTCATAGGATATCCTTACTACATTATAGTAATTTTTTTCTCAAGCTCTTCCAATAAACCTCTATCAAATGAATGAGATTTCACTGTAATGTTCTAAGTTACTGTTTGTTTCAGCATTTCCTTTTATGTTTTAGGAGATCCTCATTGCATTAGAATTAATCTTTTTCACAAAATCTTCCAACAAATCTCTAACTAAATGAATCAGATTAAGTTATAGTGTTTTCAGTTACTTTTCATTTCATGAATGTTCATTTAGAAGTTGTAATATCCATGGATTAGGACTCTCTGTTTTCATCATTTTCTAGTTAGGAACAGAACTTGCAAATAAACTCGGTTTTAATTCATTTATTAACATTTACTTTTCTCCCTCTTGACATAGATTTAACTTCATCTTTTTAGCATAGAGTAGCATACTAAGAATCAAACATAAAAACCCCAAAACATCAATAAAACACTAAAAACAACGAAGTAAGAAAAAGGGATACTTAAGCACATATAATGCACTACACTTCATTAGTTTACTAGCCTTGGTCGATAATTTATGCTATCAATTTAGGACACTAAATTGACTAAAAAAGCACTTTGAGAATTTTATTCAAGTGGAAGAAATTGCTTATGGCGATGATTTTTTTATGGATGATGAACTTTTGGATGCTTTGAATGAAAACCATTTTCACCGCCATGAGAAGATCATGGATTCTTCCATGGATGATAGAAAATTTGAGCAGAATTATTCAAAGGATGACATTGATCTTCCATCTTTCGAAGTTGATGCTAATTTGCAGCAGTCTTTCCAATCTTCAAGCAATCAAGATATATATGAAGATGTTTTTTCTAGCTACCCTTTGTCCCTATCCTCGTCTAAGTTTTTAATTCAGGAAGAAATATGTGCAGATCATAATTTTGAGTTTGCTTGTAAAGAAACTCTAAAGATTCATGATTTATCCATTGAGGTAAAAAACAGTGTACAACAGGTTTGTTGTCTTGAGTTTGATCAACATGTTCAGTAGCCTTCAAAGGATCAAGGTGTAGAATTGTTTCATATCCGAGACAATTCTCTTTCTGATATACATGAAAAGACACTAGTAGATATTTGTGTTGATGCTTCTTTGGCTACCTCAATTGAATATCTGTAAGAACATACAAATCATGTCTCTCATATGGATGATATGGAAGATCACATAATTACATTTATATTTAAGAGAGATCAACCAAATTAAGAAGAACAATCAGCCGTTATATATGAAAGTGTTTCCCTTATTTTTGTTGATCAAAAATAGGTAATGTTTCATGATTTTCAAGACCCCTTGGGTTATCTTTTGGAAGCATAAAAAAAGATGGATTTTTTTTTCTTCGCCAAAACAAAGATTGGGTTCAGTTTTCAGTCGGGGTTGTCATTACCACAACACTTTTCTTTTGAGGAAAGTAGGAGGAGCAAGAAATCAGATAGCCATTTTCTTTTATGGTTGCACTGGATCTTTGACTTCACTTGATCAAGTGATTTATGGATCATTTAGAGTAGGTAAGGTGCGATGAATAAGATCAAAATTTTTAGCATATTTTTCGGTGTCAGTTTTAAATAGAGTTTGCAGTTTATGATGTACAGTTCAGTTTTGAGTTTGATTTGAATCAGTTTATGGATTGTAGTTGCAGTGACTCCATTGCCCAATGGATGAGGCTACTTAGTCTATGGTGTTCTTGAAAACTATTGAAGGAGCTTCCATCCCCAGCTGGAGCCAATGTTAGTGTCCAAATGTCCAGTGATCAAATGTACTCTTTCAGGTTTATTTAGTAGTGGTCCTAGGTCAAAATTTCATGTTTCAAGTCATTTTTCAAATAAAATTTTGTTCACTGAATATGTCTAGGTCTGAAATGCTACTCCCTTCACTCCATTCATGGTCATCAGTATTTCATAGGTCATGTCATCCATCAATCATCTAGGGTCTGAGGTTATTCACCACACCTTCATTTAGGTCAGACTTTAGGTCTGATTTGTTTCACTGCCATAAGAGTCAATTATGTCATAAAATAAAGTGAACAAAATCTCATTTTCACCATACAAGTTATTTGCATAGGGAATTAGAAAAGATAGGGAAAGAAGTAAATAGCTCCTCTCTTCACACCATCATACTCCATAGCTACCACGGGTTGAAGAAAAATAAGCATATTTGTGCCAACACTACCTGTTGGAATAGGGTCTCCTAACAAGCTGCGAAACTGGTCCTTTTTGGTTATTTTGGATTATATTTAATATAGTGCAGGGGTTTTGGGGTGGGTCAAAGCCCCGAACACATTGTAATGGATCAAAGGGGTAAACTAGGGGTTCGAAAACCATGGGTTGGGGACCATAGGAAAATTGGAGCTAGATTTTTATAAATAGAGATGTATTTTGTATTGAAAAAGGGAGGAATTGATGAGATATTGATGCGATCTATTGCTTAAGCGGTCTGTTTGGATTTTGGGGAGCGGACTCCTACTGGCTGTGTGCACGGAGATCCTAGTCCAGCTGTGTGCGGACCCTGCTACTGTGTGCGCAGGTTGGGAAGGGAATTGTAAGGAAAGGTTGATGAATGAATGAATGCAAAGAACTGTTAGAGATTTGAATCTGTGAGTTCTGTTATGTGAATTGCTGATAAATGTTGTGTTATGTATTTTATGTCTTTAAGCTACGAAAGATCTGTGTATTGTGCTCTTGGATCTAGATCTTCTACGCTTTGATTGTGTACTGCTGTGTTGATGATATAATAAGCCTATAACTGTAGATCTAGTGCACGTGGATGCGAATAGGAACTTATTTAACCCTGCGCAGGACAAGGTAATATGGGAATTATAGAAACAGGATGCAGCCCTGCTTGCCTTACCCATCCTTTCTCAGGGTGTGGAAACCCGGTTCCAACACCCACCCACACTACTTCAAGTGAGACTGTGACCTGCGAAAGCAGGTCACTACCGAAAGGGCCAGTAGTATAGGGGTTTGTTGGAAAACCTTGCACATTGAACCTGGGTCAGGAACCCTCAAGCCAAAAAATTGTTCCGTTGCCGAGACCTGAAGGAGGTTGAGAAAGGGATTGGGTACTAGCAAGTATGGATTGTCGGGCCTTTGTCCCACAAAATAAGGCCCTGGAAGCTGCTATGAAATTATAAGCTATGCCTCATAAGAGGGCTACGTTAGATGTCCAACAGATTCGAGAGCATATTGAGGCCATGCACCAGGAAATTCAGAATCTGGGACAGGCTGGCACGGAACAGGGACTAAGGGCGTATAGCCCAGAACACTGGGGCTCAAGGGAACCTACGCTGAGGCATGGAGGAAGCTACGCAGCTAGGTGGCATGAGGTTAACCCAGGGGCTTGTCTGGGCACCCCGAGTACTGCATCAGAGCGACGTCAGTGCTGGCATTACCAATCGGTTGGCCCTAAAGAGCAAGACTGCCAAGGCCATCTAGAGGTAATGAACAAAGATCCTACCTCACCAAGAACCCCCTTGGGTAGGAATGACTCCCCCCCGGGGAGAAGGGATGGGCGCCAAAGAGGAAGCGTAGGTCGAGGTCGAGGCCAATCGATCTGCTATAACTGTGGAGGCACAAGGAATTCTGTGAGGGCTTTCCTGCACCCTGTACGTCAGTCCTGTAGGTATTGTAGACAGTTGGGCCACTTGCTAGAAGACTGCCCAACCCTAAAAACCAGGATATGGGAAAGCAAATTTCATCTGCGCAGAAGGTGCGAAGGGTCCAGACCGAACTGAGGGGTCCGAACGCAAAGGTAAATGTAGTAACACGCAACAGAGTGGTGACAGGAGGGGCTAAGGAGAAGGATGAAGTTGATACACTGATCCACAGGGAAGTTAGCAACCAAGAAGGTCTTGACCTGCGCAAAGTAAGGGAAACGTTTAAGGACGCCCATAAGGACTTCCTTGAAACTAAATACTTGTCGTCCACAGACCTGGGGGATGAGGCAGTAACTGAGGAGGTTAAACTATTCTTACAAGCATGTATGGGGCTGCTCTGCAACCCTCAGGTAGTATGAAACCTACAGGATTTACTAGAAAAATGTACAACGCACAATATTGGGACAACTAGCATTAAGGATGTCCATACGTTGCACAAAATTCAGGGACGCACCGGTAGGGAGATGCGACTGATAGTCCAAATCCATGGCTATCGAATGGATCAGGTTATCTTAGACCTCGAATCGGACGTCAATATCCTACCTAAGCGCACTTGGCAACACATGGGGAAGCCTAAGCTAGAACAATCCACCATCCAACTTCGAATGGAAAATCATAGAAGGATCATTCCTTTGGGTAGAATTCCGAGTGTCATGGTAGATATTACAGGGGCAAAGATCCTGGCCGACTTTGAGGTAATAGAAATGATGGAATATGTGGATCCCTACCCTGCACTCCTTGGGCTAGACTGGGCTATGAACATGGGGGACATTATCGATCTAAAAAAATGCAGCATGATATTTGAAAACCCAGGGCCGACGGGTCGTCGTACCACTAGACCCGGTGGAAGACAAATATTATGCAAGACCTATACCTAAGAAGGGGACTGATATCTATAAATTGACAATACCATGTCACAAGGAAGATACTGAGGATTCCAGTAGGGATCTAGAAGCTTGGCAGGACCGGCTAGGAGAAGCCTCCATGCTGCATTGTCTTCATATCACTAAGGAATCTCTCGTTATGGCCCTTGAGGAAAAGATGGGAGTCAAACTAAGACCTACCCTGAGCGAGGGATTGGTCGACCCTTGAATAAGCAACATATTCCCTATAACACCTGTTGATTCCACAAGTAGTGGCCCCTTGCCTCAAGCCACTTGTGCGTCGGTGACAGAGGTTAGGAATTTGATGCCAACATCAGCCCTCCTTAAAATTGTAGTAGAACAGACGATAAAGGTCTCTTGGTCTCGGGCCAAGCGCTACTTAGACAACAAGCTTGTGTTAGGGGAAGCCACGCAACTGTCACAAATTAACAACCTTAGCATAATAAATACGCCTAAGATACTGGGAAAGCAACAACTAGCCATTGGAACTATACCTTCTAGGGAGAAGTAGAAGTTATTGTTGAAGGGAGAGGCCCTTGAACTGTTGACAGGACGAATTACGGGGAATTTTTATATGTCTTAGGAAAACCCGCCCCTCATGAAACATCTCTCTCTCTCTCCTTCAATAGAAAGAGTTTAAAGGTCAGTAGGCTGATCGAGTTAGCGGTATTATCTTCGGGGGGAACAGACAACCTACTTTAAGTATCATGCAGAAGCAATCGAACAACAAAAATAGTTATAGTTGCAACCTCCCTCCCATGACTGGTAAACCTCCCCCGTCGGATAGCAACCATCCAGAGTCAGGATTCATTTTTTGCGCAAGGATGCTGACCACTGCCCCTGCCGAACCCTCCATCCCAACTGAGCCTGAAGTTGAAGAAGTTTTGGAAGATGAGCCGAAGCTAGAGGAAGTCCCTCCTCCTCGAACCATGCGAAATGGCAAGGAGAAAGCTCAAAGCTCGAGGGCTCCTCCTCAGGCAGCAAAGAAACCCCGAAGTTCCCCACGACATCCCAGGTCTCTGCCCTCAGCATAAGATGAGCAGGAGGGGGCTTTTCCAGCTAACCTGATCAACTGGTTACCCAGACTCCACTGACCCCAGGTGAGGTCCCCATCTTCGGCGATCCCTACGGATGCCTCCATGAGGTCAAATTTGATGATCATAATCTGGCGGACCAGGACGCTTTTCCGGAATTGACCTCTTCATCATACTTTGACACAATCTATGAGGATGATGGAATCACAGTAATACCTCAACGATGGGTATGTGGCTTGGCAGGATGCCAAACTCCTGAATTTGCTCCGCATGCCCTATTTCGGCCGCTACAATATCACCGATCAATTAGCACGTCAGTTACTTTCCCTCATTCACAATGGTTGTTTATGGATTCGTGACAGAGTCCCTTTTGATGCTAAGTTGATCCACAAGATCACGAGCCTCCCACTGTAGGGGCCGCACCCGCTTGAAAAAGTTGGCAAGAAATATGAAGCCGCTACCGCTCTGTATGTCCAGAACACCTATGCAGTCCAGCGGAATCAGCGAGGGTTTGTGATCCAAACCATCAATGACCCTGCTACGCAAATGGGCACTCGACTGTTAGCCTAAAAACTCATGCAGAAGTGCCAGGTTGCGACTGTCCTTGCCTATGTCATCCAGCTAGCTAGGCAGTGCATGAAGGGTGTGTCTTTTAATTGGGCTCAATAATTGTGCGAAGAATTTCTTGCTAATGTCCGCGAGTCTCAAGAGTATGGGACACATTTCTTCTATTCATGGTTGTTATTCCTCATAGCCCTAGTCGCTTGGGACAAACCAGAAGAATTGGTTGCTCCTGAGCTGCGTGAGGGTATGTGTGAAGGCGCTCGGTATTCTCACTTGTGGGACTCCAAGGATAAGCAGCGTATTGAGGATAACAAGGTCTTTTGGGTCATCTTCCAAAGTATTGTCGCCACTGCCATCAACTCCCACCCCCGACTCTCCCCCACCATCTATGACAAATACAAGCATATTGCCGCATTTCAGATCACTATGCACCAAGTCTAAATTCGCAGTCTGGCCAACCCGACGTGGGTATAACTCCCTTATATGGTACCAGATGAATAAATTGATCTATTGATCGAACTGTGGCCCTCCTCTTGGAAAAAGGGCCTCCCCAGTACGCCAGCATCAGTTACAGCTAGGCCCGAAGATAACCCACCGCAGACGCAGACAGATACAACTTCAAACCTAGTTGCTACCACCACCCCCTCCTCCCGGCACTGAGAGGACGGGGCCATCGGCATCAGGGCCAAGGAAGAAACAACAAGCCATCGCCAGCACCATGACGCAACAGTCACATTAACAAGCGGAGATCTGGAGAAGATCGCAGATGCGGTCACCCTGGCTACAGAGGATAAGTGGGCACTTATCATGGCTCAGTGGCAGGCCAGGGTCGCCTCTATTCAGGAAGACCTCCATGCTCTCTGGATCCAAGTGCCTCCACCTCCATCCCGTGAAGGCCAAGCATCACTTCCATCCGTTGATAGCAGTAGGGCACTAGTCATGGAGGTCGGTCGACTTTGGAGCATCCCTTCCAGTACCTTAGTCGAAACGCAGCCCCCGAAAGGCACAGGAATCCATCTGTACCTCGCTTGGCTGCCCTATGCAGCCTTAGACAACATTCTCCATGCTGTCTCCCAGGAGATTAGCGACCGCGCCCAATCCACCACCCACCAGCTGGCGCTGCCCAGCACACCATTACGCAGAAAACTACTGAAGTGGCCTGGGCTAAGTCACAACAGACAGAACTTGAGACTGTGATCCACCAGCTCTACACGGAAGTGACAAAGGACATCATGCTTGAGGATACATCTAAAAGCAAAGTGGAGAAATGGGTTGCTGCTTTCAAAGCCTCCTGCCTAGAGATTGTGGAATTATAGTCCAGATTGCAGCCTGGCACGCCCCCGGCAGTCCGTGCCCAGTGGACCGCCCTTATCACAGAAGCAACATCAGCAATCATGAAGAAAATTTCTCAAGGTACCACTCTGATGGAATCGACCATCCAGCTTTGGACTCGAGTCCAGCGCGATCCAGTCCTCCAAAAAATTACTCAAGACTTGCGACAGCGCGAAAAGGCTGTTGACGAAATTAATGCTACGTTGTCTATCTTGGTGCCTGCCCAACGCTTGGCATGACTGAAAACCAGCAATGACCTCCAAGACGAGATTACGAAACTCCAAAAGAAACAACACGCCATATCTGAACGTTTGAAGCCTTGGACTACTTCGGCCCTCCAGTTAACACGTGAAATTGAAGGCGCAACTAAGCACCTTAATGAGTTTCTGGAAAGTATTACCACAACTACGGATGACCCACCTTCCCAAAATATGGTCACTCTTGCACAGGATGCTGCGTCCCAGAGTCAGGTGGTACTCCCTCTGCTTGTCCATGCTCTGGATACCTTGCGTGCGCAAATCGATGATGCACCAGTACAGTGACTCGGGACGAGTCACAAGATTGTGTTGGGGGACTGTTGGAACGGGGTCTCCTAACAAGCTGCGAAACTGGTCCTTTTTGGTTATTTTGGATTATATTTAATATAGCACAGGGGTTTTGGGGTGTGTCAAAGCCCCGAACATATTGTAATGGGTCAAAAGGGTAAACTAGGGGTTTGAAAACCATGGGTTGTGGACCACAGGAAAGTTAGAGCTAGATGGTTATAAATAGAGATGTATTTTGTATCAAAAATGGGAGGAATTGATGAGATATTGATGTGAACTATTTCTTAAGCGGTCTGTTTGGGTTTTTGGGAACGGACTCCTGTTAGGTGTGTGCGCGGAGATCCTAATCCAGATGTGTGCGGACCCTGCTGCTGTGTGCGCAGGTTGGGAAGGGAATTGTAAGGAAAGGTTGATGAATGAATGAATGCGAAGGATTGTTAGAGATCTGAATCTGTGAGTTTTGTTATGTGAATTGTTGATAAATGTTGTGTTATGTATTTTCTGTCTTTAAGCTACGAAATATCTGTGTATTGTGCTCTTGGATCTAGATCTGCTACGCTCTGTTTGTGTACTGCTGTGTTGATGATATAATAAGCCTATAACTACAGATCTAGTGTATGTGGATGCGAATAGTAACATATTTAACCCTATGCAGGACAAGGTAATATGGGAATTACAAAAACAGGACGCAGCCTTGCTTGCATTACCCATCCTTTCTCAAGGTGCGGAAACCTGGTTCCAACACCCACCCATACTACTTCGGGTGAGACTGTGACCTGCGAAATCAAGTCACTACCGAAAGGGCCAGTAGTATAGGGGTTTTTTGGCAAACCTTGCACACCAAACCTGGGTCAGGACCCCTCAAGAAAAAACTACCTATGCTATGCTTATGGGTGTGTTGCGCAGTTATTACACTTTTGGATTTTGAGCTCCAAATCAGTTCTCCCAGGTTCAAAACCACTGAAAAAAATTCATGCACTTCCTCAAAAGTAATTGGACACCCTCCATACCTCTCTCAAGTCCAAATTCATCAGCAAATGAGAGGTTTCCTTCATTAGGTTATCTCCACTACGTTTTTGGTGTTTTTCATATTTTGTTTGTTCAGCTGATAAAACCCTAATCTAACCATATAAAACCTTCATATAACCTTCATACACCATACCCTAACATATCCTATCACTCATAACCCTCTTTTCCATCAATTTCTTTAAAAACCTAATTTTCACTACATTTGGCAGAAGTGTTTGACCTTTTGGGCACCTTTCACATGCCCATTCCCAAAAATTACACTTGAATCCTGTAGAAAACTCATCACCCTACCTCCCCAAATTTTTAGTAACTTTTTCCCTAACTTTCTTCCACTTCATTTTTGTCGCTAAAACCACTCTACCAATATCCCATGTTTTCCTAATTTTCCAACTTCCCTATCCCCTACATCAAGCTAGGGCTTTCCTTGTTGAAAAAAATCATGGACGGTGAGAGGAAGGTCCATAAGGTAGGTCACCATTCCGATTTTGAACCAACTCAGACCCATGACATCATTTTTATAGCTTCGTGATCAGGCCAGGGTTTACATTGCAGACAGAGATAGTTTCCCTTCAAAATCCTTTTATGAGGTAATAGAGATGAATTTTACAAAAGTGAAAGAGATTTTTTTAGACCATAGGAAAAATAACGAAAACCTCCTTTATTTTATGCACAGGTGCTATGGTTTGAGATAAATGCTCAAAATATAGTTTCTCCAGGTCATTTACTGCACTTTTGGACAAGTTGTCTTCAAATCGATTTTTCATGGGTTTGGAACATGGGTTTGTAGTGCTTGATGAATCCAGTTTGTAGCATACATAATATTTCCAGCCATACCAATTTTATCCCCGAACTCCTATGGAAAGGCCTCCAAACTCCCTCTCAAATTATGTGCTACGCTTCCGCAAATTTTGAGTGATCAACTTCAAACTTGGATTATGAGAAAATGAGAAATTATTTTGGAGAAACGGAGGAGGTTTTTGTTCATAACATGCAAAATAACAAAAACCTCTCTTAGTTTTTCAAAAAACGTTATGGTTTGAGAGATATTGATCCATATTTTTGCAAATGTTTGGCAATTCCTTTGTTATGTTTCTGGAATCAGTTGTTACGCTTTTGGGAAGTGTTGTTACGCTTCTGTATAGTTTTGTTACACTTATTTATAGTGTTGTTACTCTTATGTAACTTGGTTTTTCACCTCCAGAAAGGGTTCATAATTAGATTTTTGGTTCCAAATCTCTTTAAACAAGCTCAAGGCTTATGACCACTACATCACGGACCCCTCACAAATAGTAAGTCACTACTCTCATACCCTCCTTTGGTCAAGTTATTGAGTTTTCATGTCAATGAAAGACAAAACCTAACCTAATACATCTAAATAAAACCTAACCCTAGCTATCTAACACTACCCTAAACCTCTCATATACCTCCCACTCTCATCTCCCATCACCCATCTTATCCCTTACATGCCATTTTCAACAAATCCTAAATCCTAGTTAATTTTCACAATAAAAAATTGGGAATTTCACGTGTTTTCTTGATTTCATCACCCTCCTCACATCCATTTCCCTTCATTCCACCCATAATATAGAGCTATCATGCCACCCTATTCACTAAATTTTTTCTATAATTTTCCCTAGCTACATAAGCCTCCATCTCACCTTCTAAACATACTCTACCCCTTCACTAGCTATTTTCACAGTGTTGAAATTGGAAATTTCACGTGTTTTCATCATTTCACCACCCTCCTCACATCCATTTCACTTCATTCCACCTGTAAGATGGATCTAACACACAACCCTATCTACTAAATTTTTTGTAGAATTTTCCCTAGCTCCATAACCCTCCATTTCACCCTCTAAACCTACATTATCCCTACACTTTGTTTTTCCAAATTTCACTACATATACTCATTCTATCAACATACTAGGGTTTTCATCCTTTTAGTGATAAAAAATATGGAGAGTGAGAAGAAGAGCTTCAAGGGAGGGTGCCACCTTAGGTTAGAACCCTTCACAATGCATGAACTCAATGCTTCACCCTTGGCCAAAAGATGTTTTGAGAGGACTGGATGTTTGAGGTTTTGTGAGAAACACAAATAAAGATTAAAGAGAAGGATAGCTTAGATTTGTTGGCTGAATCTTCCTTGGATGTTTAGCCCATCACTCATAGGTGTTATAGAACCAATTTTGAGAAGTTTTGAAGAATTTTGTATTTTTTGAGATTTTTTCACAGTTCTAGAAATTCCTCCTCACATAAGACTAACAAAATTTTGTTACGACTATATTGGGGGCATCCAAATGATGATTTTTTTACATGGCTCGATGCATTTTGATGAGTAAATTACAGATCAGGAACCCCCTTAGCATGACAAGCTTTAATTTTGAATAAAAACCCAAAAACCACTCATTTTTCATGTTTATGCCACCTTTTTGGAGCCTTTGTTACGCTTTTGGAGTAACATTGGGAGAATGGTTTTTTTGGAGGCCTTCTCTTGCGTAATTTTGAAAAATTCAAGATGTTCTGGAAACTAGACACACAAGGATATTTGACCATTCTTTTAGAAGTGGATTTGGAATCCTAAAAGTTCCTCAAAAGTGTCTACAAGCTTCTAATACGCTTCTGCAAATTTATGTTACCGTTCTATCAAAAATGTTACAAATGAGCATCGGATTACTCAAGACACTTTTCAAGCTCAGAAAATGTCACAAATTTAAGGATTTTTTGTCCTATGAGTTTGAATTATATTTATTGAGTTTTTTTTTTGCCTCCTATTATGAGCGAATATGTAATTTAATGTAAGGGACAAACACTCCTAGTTCATAGCTAAAATTCAGGGAATGGTTTCTAACCTCCCTAGAATATAGGAAATGACTCATATTGTGTATTTATGATCCATTTTGGATGGGATTTCGACCTGATGAGGTTTTGTAGTCCATATTTTCTATAATTAGACTCTCTTTAGTATTTGGTATGGTTGGATAGTCTCGTATTGTAGTGGATCTTTTGTAATCAGAAATTTTGAATGAAATCAGAGAAAAATTTGGAGAAATTGTGTTGAGATACTTGTGGTATGCATTGGATCATCTTTTCTTATTATGTATGTTTATCTATTCATGATTAATGAAATATATTCTTCTTTCATATATGTTATACTGTAATTTTATGAGCATAAATCATGTTTTTTCATGCTTTGTTTTAGACAAGGTTTACATTGTTATGTCTATTTGCTTCTAAATGAATGAATTCACCTCAGTGATCATTCAAAATATCTTCCACTTCATCCTATACTCAATTACCTATTAAACATGCTTTCAAACTACCTATATAGCCTCACATATTCTCTGAAATTGACTTTGGAATTCAGACCTAAAAAACCTCATACACAGTCTTCTCACTGACCTTTCTATCCAGCACTTAAAAAATCAAACAAATCCTATTTATTGAGCTCACATAACTACTCGAAGATAATTAGATACTCATTCATTAATTTTACTATAAAATTGAAAAAGAGAGAGCCCTCTATGGTCTTGGTAGGGCTAGCTACCTAACCTAAAGCCTGGTCTGAGGTTACCTTTTTTCAATCCCATTTTCAGCCTTGGGAAGTTGGGGAGGTTGATAACAGCTACAACAATTGAATCCACTATTTTAAAGAATGAGAAACTACAAAAATCCATTTAGGATCTTAATGCACAGAAAGATGGTATACAAAATTGTACCATCCAGTGGAAGGACTTGGAACAACATTTTTCTTATATTCATGAAGCTTTGAAGAATATGGTTGACGATTTAAGTGGAAAAGAAAAATTATTTGAGACCAAGGCCTTGGAAACTCGAGAAATTATTACAAAGTGAGATGAAGTTGTTTTAGTTAAGGAGCAGGATTCTTTGTCCCATGTATAAGAGTAGAAAGATGATACTCTTGCTATCATTATTGAGGTTCACTCAAAATACATGGAAGTTTCTTTAGATACTTCTATAAAAATTGTTGGAGTTGATAAAAATAAGGTAAATGATTCATTTTTTATAGATAAAATCCATTATTCCTTGGTGTGCATCTCGAAAATCCTCTTACACTCTATGTGCTCATTTGGGTTTGAAAATGAGCCTCTCAAAATAGAAAAAAAAAAAAAAAAATCAGTTTGAGGAGATTTAATGTAGTATATAGGTGAAAACTTGTAGTATGGAGTAAGGTAATTTAATTTTGTTCCATGGATCTTTCCATTATATTTCCTATATCTGATTAGAAGCAACACCACCTCATTTGTAGTTCACTTGCATCACACCACATTAACTTTACACATGTGATATAGATGATGCCATAGTATATTGCAATATAGGATGGATATGATAGAACTAAAATTAGTATTAGGTTATGGAGGATGGGAGGATATCGGTTAGCTTTGAACTCTAGATGGGAGGTGATTTATTCTTATGCTTTTACTTAGCTTCAAATGCTACACCTTTCCCATTGTTCAATTATGCTTGATTGTCATTTTATTACTTAGTTGTTGTACCCTCTTAAGTCCAACTTCGGGGAATTTTTTTCTCGAGGAGGGGTGTATGCCCACTCCCTGATCTTATTATGCTACATTAGGTTAACCTACATGCTCTGAGAATTCTTGATGTGATAGATCCAATCAGTTCTATTATTATATGTACGAGGTATTTGTATGCTAGTTACAAACCCCCACTTCACATGGTACATTATTGTTTTATGGTTTATTATGTTAGATGGTTAATTAATGGTGAATCTTGATTAATGAATAAGATATAATTGACCTTAATCCTGATAAATGATAAAGCTTACGATTATCCTTAAGCTTTATTAATGATCAAGCTTATGATTATCCTTAAGCTTACTTAATGGCTAATATTGATTAGTGATTAATTAACCCTTAATCTCAATCTATAATTAATAGATTATATTTTAAACATAATTTATTTAATATTTAAATTAACAAAATTCTTCTTAGATTATTATGAATATATAGGTTAGAATAAAAATTCAAGAATAGTATTATTTTATTACATTAATGCGGTGTGGTTGGGGAAACAACCACCCAAAGTGTCAATTAAAATACAGAGGGGTAAGAGGAGTTATGGAGGGGGGGAGATCAAGGAGGGTATGGTGGGAAGGGGATAAAATGGGTCTTGTCATGGAGGAGGAGTATTTTGTTTTGTTTTGTTTCCATGGAAAAGAAGGGAGATGAGAGTTCAAAGACAAGGGAGGAAACTTGGAGAGTGAGAACTTGGACAATGAGTGGAGTTTGTAGTTGGAAGGGTGTTGGATTGAGGACTTGGACACACTACAATGGTGGTTTGAACTTGGTATTGGAAGCCTAGGAAACCTACGGAGGGTTCCTAGGCTACAAAACTAGATAAGTTATTCCTAGTTGGAAAGGATGCATATTCAGTTGGGTCGTCTTAGGAGGAGTACCACTACTAAGTCATTATAGCCAAGTATTTTATTATTAATTGTTATCATTAAATTATTTGAGTTGCATATGATATTAAGTATGAAAATTAAAAATATACATTGTGGAATGAACATAAACATAAACAAAATATGTAGTAGTCACCATAATAAATAAATAAATAAATAAAATCTTAAATTGTTGTTGAGTACTTTATATAAAATCGATACCCAAAGAAAGGGGGTCTCATATTTTCTAATAAATTTAACCCCATTATATTAATAATGGAGATAATTTCTTCACTCAAGATGTCGACATTTATTGAACCCTCATAAAATCCCCTTAATTTTTTCTTAAAAAGTAAAGGGCCCGCCATTAAATTTTGAAATCACTACCTTTTATTTTCATTCACTTGACTTGAAATAATGGTTTTATGGGGGATTTATTTCTATATGATTGGTTTCAAGTAATTCATTATGATTAAGTACTTTTAGGTTTGGATTTTATGAAATGATGACATGGTGATGTGAGGTTGAAATGAATCCATTAGTGAAATTACATGCACCTCATAAGGAGAGGATAATTGATTGATTGATTGATAATTTGGTGAATGAATTCAATTGTTCATGTAATTAAGCTATAGAGTAAAAACATTACTCCTTATTTGAATAGGATATGTGGTTGCTCTATTCTTAATTGATGAAATTAACATATTTATCATGTACATAACCATAATAAATAAATCAAAATGATATGTTCATCTTATTTCAATTAAATATTAATAACATGCTTGGAATTTTATTTTTCCATTTAATTATTATTGAAAATAATAACATAAAAGGAAATATAAATAACAATTTATAAAATTTAATTTAATTTAATTTTCAAAATTAAATGATAAATCTTTTAATTCACATAATTCAAGACAAGGAACCCATTGCTTGATTTTTTTGGTATATATAAAATTATTCCTCACATAAATAATATAAATTAATAATAATAATATATTTTTCCCCATTGGGGGCGTAGAGCATGGATGGTGGTGGTATGGGCATTAGTGCCCACCACTTTAGTAGTAGACTGAATTATGTGCATTAAAGTTGATGGGTGGTGTGGCCACCCCTGATGCATGCAATTGCATGAAAAACAAGGAAATATGGTAACTTCTAAGGATGGAAAAATGTCATTGCACTGGGACACAAAGATCTTAGTGTAATGCTTGTTTTGGGGAACCTCATCCCCTTGCCATTGTTGGTATACCAAAGGTCACACCTTGGAACCTCAAAGAGGTAGGAAGGGTGGTGTGTTGGCTCTGGTATGAAGAATTTGTTTGCAAGATTGATGGAAACTTTAGAGGAATAGATACATCGTCTAGGTGGGGGGAACCTGGTGTGTCAACTTGCATTAGATGGAAGGGTCTTACAATTATCTACGATACTTACAACCTATACTCTAGATGGTATTCTCTACATGCAAAAGTAGCAACTCTCCTCTCTCATGCTAATTATAACTTCTGTCAGGCCTTACATTTCTACAGTTGTGTTTTGGTTCAAAGTTTGTCTTGCTCGATGGTTTTTTATTTCCAGTAATGATAATATAAGTTGGATTATAGCTTGGGATCAATGTCGAAATTGTGGTGTTTGTGGTGTAATTGTGTTGGTTCTTGGGCATACAGGAGGGAATATTTATGATTCAGCTGACCCCTTGGTCTTTTCCTAGAGAATTATTGTGTGGTTCTATCTCAATTAAATTTTTGGTTGGAAAAGCTTACTTGTGGCCATTGAGATGAGAACCTGGTCGTGGGTTTTTTGTTGTGTAGCTAATTGCAACTTCCATTGTTTTCTTATTTGGTCACTCTATTTGTGTTATTGGTTAATTTCTATGTGTATCTTCCCTCATTATGGTTTTATATGTAAAGTATCTACTACGGCTCCTAATCCAAGATCCCTACTAGGGGTTATTAATCGTTTAATCTGTTATTACCAGTGTTGTATTTTAATTGGGATATACCCCCACTAGTTCGCCACCATGTATAGGAAGCATATGAGGAGTTGGAGAGATGGGTTGAGGGTGGTTGAGGCCCTCGGGGCTGGAATAACAACTACCAACAAGCTCAAGAGGCTACAAAATCATTTCGTTCGACCATACTTAATGGAATTTGTCATGAGATGCAAAATTTAGAAGCCATGGCTACCAAAGATCATCATGCAATGTTTGACTCAAAGTTACTGGAGGAATTTGGGAAATTGATTTTGAACCTTTCCCACACTAGGGACCACATGAAGCAGTACCTCCAGGTCTTATTTTTATATTGGAAAAAAGAAAACCTTAATGGGTAGAATCATGATGGAAAGATAGGTTGACCAGTACAGTATATTAGCACACCTTGCTGATGTGAATTGAGATTATCAAAACATGCAATTCCATATGAAGAGGATGGATGCTCGACTAGCCCAGATAGAGTGTCACATCATGTGCATTGTTAGCATTGATGTTTGTTGCAATGTTGCAGTTGTGTAGCTGATTTTCATTTATGTCAACATGGTTTCTTGGGTTTCCGGTGAGTTGGTTATGTATGTGTATGCGTGGTTACAAATTTTTGAGGTGTTTGATGATTGAGGTGATGATGGAGATATAGTAGATGGTCCTTGGCATGTATAATAGCTTGGAGATTATGATTGAGGTGTAAATGGTCCTTGGTTGGATGATGTTGTGTTGCACTAGCTTGGAGGCCTTCCTGTGATGATGGTCGTCATGATCATGTTGCTGCATACAGATATTGGTGGCTGCTATAGAGTTTATGGTTGAGGAGCCTTGATGATTAGGTCTTGTTATATGGAATCTACGACTGCGGACAGAAGTATCTTCCCTAGATTAGGTGGCCTATCCTAGAACAATATATAGAAAAAAAATCTATTGTTTCCCTTAAAGTAAATGGATGATGGGATGAAGCTTACCTGCAATTTGTCATTTGTTTCGCTTCTCTCTTGACTTGAATGCTCCAATCCTATCTCCTCTCATTATAATTAGAGCCTACAAAATTATACAACACAAGCCAACAATCTATAGTATCTAAGTAGCATCATATAAATACTTCATTAAATGGACCAAAATGGCATCAAAATACATGAAATCATTATATCACATATAGGAAAACAAATAACTCTTTTCATTAATAAAAATGGAGTGAGTTACAACCAAAAATATGAGTTCATCTTGTAGAAGAGCTCCTCCAATTTGATTTGTTCCTTCTTTGCCA
Organism: Pinus albicaulis; assembly: GCA_034641835.2. Lineage (NCBI taxonomy): Eukaryota > Viridiplantae > Streptophyta > Pinopsida > Pinales > Pinaceae > Pinus > Pinus albicaulis. The sequence continues at coordinate 884,085,657 of CM076584.1, read as the reverse complement.
TAAAGTGCACATCTAATCACCCTAATGCATGGAATGATAACTCTTCACAACAACAACATGAGGGTAGAATTATATCTCCAAAATACAACCCCTATCTTGTTTATGTCCACAAATATATAGGAGAGGGAGGTAATTTGGGAGTTCTTATCCATTTACCAATCTAGGGCTTGAGATCCACTCTTGATGGGGGGATAGGATCAAAGGATAAGGGATGGAAACTCCAAGGTAGGATAGGATAGTATCAAAATCTTTTATCTGAGGTAAATAGTTGTAACAAGTTATAGAAGCTTATGGAAGAAGAGGTTTCCATAATCTCTCTCTTTTTCCCAAATTTCTAGAACCAAAGTAAGTGCATAGTGGAGCAACTTGTAGGTGATCAACGCAGGGCACAATGGAGCAACATGTGGGTGAAATTTTTCCATTAGGAGGCCAGGGATCGTTGGTCCTTAAAATGAATGAAACAAGGCGTTTTTAGGCAGAAACTATGGGACATGAGAGTGTCATGCATATGGATTTGTGCAATGATGTTGTCAAGGGGTAAAAGTATGTTGATTGATACAGTTTGTAGGTCGAATGACTAGATGTGACAAAATTTTCTATAATAGATTTACCCCTAAAGTGCAAAGATAGGAATGGTGATTAATGACTGAATTCATTTACCTTGTGATAATTCAGGAACAACCGGTGAGATCATCTTCTATTACAATACATTTACATCGTGATGTCTTTGCTGAGGGAATCATACCCATACTCAACATATAAGCTAACACTATATGTACAATGATCAAAAGACATGTCCACTGATGAAAAATGGTGGACCCGTAACTGAATGATTGTATGTATGACATTGTGATATTGTATTTATCTTGAAATCACAGCTCAGATGGATGAAACTAGATCCAGAATCTTTTATCTCGTCCACGCGACTATCCAATATACGAGTCTAACCATGTGAATCATTTGGTTGGAGTCGAACATGGTAGACACCATATGATTATTGACCAATGATGTAAGTTGTTAACAAATTTGAGAGAAACCATCGATGATGTTAATGGCTCTCAAGGTACTTCAGTAAAATTTGTATGGTTTGAATGAATGAGTTGAAGTTGAACACCATACAAAATATTTTGGTCGAAGGCCAATGATGTAAACATGTTTCCAAGAGCGAGGAGGCTTTCCATTGATGTATGCAAGCACTAAGGTACAGATGGGTTTTTCTTAAGATAACTTCCTGGATAATGAGTTAATGTTGACAGGAAGTGACCCATCGCAAGAGGGCCTTGATGTATCCCCCATCAATGACACGAAACATGTATTATGATTTGAGATATAATGATGTCGATATGGAACTAGATCAGGAATGGTAGATATGGAATGAATTCTTAAGAGTATTGTAGCATATATTTAATGAATTCCTTCTCTTGAACATAATGGTGACACTGATGGAGTCAGCGGTATTGACCCAAAACCAAAAATGGAGGCTTTGAAAATGGTATGATAAACCAAAATACAAGAATATTTCCCAACCCAACAGTCACGGAGATGAAGTTAAAGAGTGTTGTGCTCAAGAGTGACTCACTGCCATTAGCAAATGGAGTACCCTGGTTTCCCAATTTCCCAAACCATATTGGTCAGTACCTCTTTATTTTTTAACAAGCTTGAGGAGGATAACATATGCTTAATCTATAAGTTCATCCTTTGGATGAATCCCTTCAAGTATGTTTAACGAAACTTCAGAAGGAGTGGTTTAGTATTGTCATGTTCAAAAATTCCATCAATGTTTGATGTTTTATTGAGTCCAGGGAAGGTAAAACTCGACATATTTTTCATGTTCAAATAGTTTGAAAAAGAGGTGAAGAAGAAAACTCCAGATGTTCCTTTTCGTAGATAGTCCCCTTGAGTCTGAAAAGGCGGAAAACAATACCCAAGGGAATCTCTTAGCTATGTTCATCTAAGGTATTCCTTTTTCGTAAATAATCTATCTCAGTCCAGAAAAGGGGTAAAATTATACTAAGTAAATGTATTTTCATTTACTTTTACGAGTTAAAAAATAAAAGTGCTCGAAAATATTTTCATATTTTGGGAGTCTGAAAAGAGCTGAAAGAGAACTCTAGGGGAATAATTTTTCATGAGTTTATGGAGTTCAAAAAAGAGACAAAAGTGTACTCCTTGGTTAAAATGATTTGTGAAAACACAACAAAATCCATCAAACAGTTTTCAACCTGCTCAAAACACCACAAAAAGTATCAAACATACTTGTTTCATGATAAAAAAATAAACGATTACTAGGTAAAAAAATTAAATTTGAATAATGGAAAAATGACCATAAGTAATGAAAATGACTATTCATTTTTACCATTTGGCATTCACCTTCAACATTGAGAGCTTTGAGCCCTTTTTTCCCTCGATCTTCTGCAGTTGATTGTGGTCAATCTGGTGGATCATTTCTAGTGCCATCACTTCCAGGTAGGAGCTAAGACCCTTCTCTTCCATTTCATAGTCCCTTTTTGTGATTTCATGCAAATTTTATGGATTTTTTAGAACCCTTGGTTTCTAGAAATTCACCCTTGGACCAATGCAGGCCCTCCATGTCAAAAATTGTGTCACACCAGGGAAATATTACATTGTAGGGATGGGTGCAACACTCTTTCATCCCTTGTGGGGCAGCGTTGGGTGCAATTCCTTGGTAAAAATTGCTAGTTTTTTTTTCAAAATTTGTCAGGTTTTTTGCATGAAAAGGATTCTAATGAGTGCCTTATTGATGTTTCAGGTACTCATCAGCACAAAATGGAATTTTTGTGTAGATAAAGAGAACATGAAGAACAAGTCTTGAATGCGGCAAATAATCCTGCCACCATTCAGGCACTCAAAAAATTTGTTTTGTTAAAATTCTTCTGGTTAACCAACATGAGGCAATGGATGGAATTAATTAAGTTCCTAGTTCATTCATGGGATGTACAGGCACATGCATTCAGGTTATGGGAAAATACACTTGAGATCAAAGTGGAAGACATATACTTTTTGATATGTTTTTTCCATGAGGGTTGCCCACATCTAGGTCCTAAGTGGGAGAAGTGGAGGAGAGTTAGTGAAGATTAAATTGCCACTTATTATAGACCTTAAGCACACCCAACTAGAGATCGTAAGGTCATCATTAGAGATGTGACATGTATGCCTCTGAGAACAATCCTATTTATTATCGCTAGATTTTCTGGTGGCTCAACATATCACGTAGTTAGAAGATCATACATGCGCTATGGTTTAGAGTGTCTAGAGTCAAATTTATTTAACTGGAGCGAGGGGGTATTTGTAAAAATGAAGTAATAATTGTCTAAAGAAAAAGAAGGAAAGAAAAAATTTGTCTACGATTCAATTTTAATTTCTTTTGCCCTTGAATGGATTTGATTATTACAACCTCAGCATATCACGCTTGAGCCCATTGATGTGAGGGTTCCGCAGATGAGGAAGTGGATATACCTTATGGCTCGACATGCAGACCTATCACCGGTCATTTTCACACCAGTATTATTCAGATGGTTGTTTAAATAGTTGATTATGATTGATGATTATCCGCACATAGGGGCAGAATTCTGTGATGACCCTATGCTCTTACTTCTTGAGGATGAGAAATGGGGTGCTATGGGTAAGATATTTTAACCATTTTTAAAGTTCTTAAGAAAAAAATTTACAATTTTTTTTTTTTTGATGTTTCTGAGACTAAACTATTGATTTGTTTCATGCAGATGTTGGACCTGTTTGACATCTAGGTGCTTCGTATCTTTGTCGTGCAGGAGAGCCACATGAGGCTGCAGTACCAAAATAGTTTGTCACAGTAGGATAGGATGAAATGTAGGATATTAATGTAGCAAAGACCCTCACAGAGGTGGAGCGCCACTTGGATGGCCTGACACACGGGATTGATGAGACTTTGGTCGATCAGATCCCTATGCGACTCCAGTGATACACTATCAGAGTGCCTAGTTGTATCGTTTGGCTACTATGCAAGATGGCTCATGCAATAGAACATTATCATGAGAATTATTAGCCTATTGAGTTTCATAGTCATATATGCATATAGTTTTTTATGTAGTTCATGTGGCCATTCCGTTTTATTGTAATTTTTGTAAAATATATATATATATATATATATATATATATATATATATATATATATATATATATATATATATATATATATATATATATATATATATATATATCTTCAGTGTTTCTATGTTCTTGCCATTTTTTTCAATTGATATGATGTGTATTTAAAATTATTTACATTCTTTGCAAATATCTATCTAAAAAATTATTAGAAAGTGAATCTATCAATATATTTATATTTCTAGAAATATGTTCATTTCAGATGAATTCGAAATGTCTTTCTAGAAGGTGAACCTTAGAAACATGCTAAGGATGGTGGGACTTATGGCTAAATAGAAATTGGCCAATTTTAGTACCACAACTTGTGAGTCAAGTATGATGACTAAATGCCAGATACCGTGTGTAATAACATCAGATAGTAGCTCAACCACTACGCTATACTCAACGATGTTATTGGTAGAGCGATCAATACAAATCCCTTGTGGGCTCACTAACTCTCCATTTGGAGCAAAGATAGCCCACGCCGCGGAGGATATATTCTGAGTACTACAACTAGCACCATCATCGTAAACAATGTATGGTTCAAAGGATGTCGAAATCTTCAAACAAAACGTAAAAGGATCAAAAGAAACCGGAGGAACCTTTGAAGAGACACACTGAAAACACTCTCAACACACCTATAAACAATATGTATAGAGTGTACTATGCATGAGATGAAGCGTAGTATTTTTTTAGGTACATCCCATTCCTAGGCTACGCCAAAGGGACTCCATCGAAGACAACTAAATCGTAGGATCACTTTACAAGGATGCGCTTGAAAATAAATAGGCCTAACCAGATTGATTGGAACTTTTTCGAACCTAACATATCAGCTTCTTGGCCATACAAAAGAACAAGGTCTCATTCTGAGAAGATACGAGGCTTGACACTTTTTTCGTATTGCACCTTGATATGTCTTTTATGAGCTTAATTATCTATAGCATCATCGGGATGATTCTCATCCAAATGGATTATATGTAAAATATGTTCCTAATCTACATAAGTGGCAGGAATAAGTTTGATAACTATTTTGAGTGATGGAATCTCACATTTGATTGGGAGGATTGCTTCCAGACCATAAACCAACTAAAAGGGTATAAATCTGGTAGTATTCCTCACCGAGGTTCAGTATTCCCACAATGTAGCATAAATAATCAAATGCCAATCAGATTTGTGTACCCCTATCATACGTTGAAGCATATTCATAAGAAATTTTCTTATAACTTAAACCTATCCATTAGCTTGAGGATAGTAAGGAGTGGAAATTTCATGGGAAAGTCCCAGCTTGGCAGCTAGTTCGGTCATCATATGATTCCAGAAATTATTTCCATGTTCCATAACTATGGCTTGCGGAACACCAAATTGTGTGATAACGTGATTGAAAAATAAATATGTTGGTGTTTCTTCATTGTTGTTAAATGTAGGCGCCGCCTCGACCCATTTGGTAAATTAATCTACTGTGACAATGATATAACCATGCCCCCCACTCGAGTGAGGTTTAAATGTCATAAATTTGATACCCGATTTCACAAATGGTCCAATAGTGGTAACGATGTGCAATGGAGCAGGCAGAGCATGGGTATTACGATAATAATTTGGCATGCATGACCCTTCTAGATAGTGAGAATACAGTCTTGAAAAATAGTGGCCCAGAAGTAACCAACGCATAAGATCTTCTATGCGATACCATATCCAGATAAATATTTCCACATTCCCTCAAGTGGCATTCATTAAGGACTTTCTCGGCCTCCTCATATGTGAGGCACCTTCATAGAATTGTATCGATGTCGTGTTGATAAAGAGTGTCACTAATGATGATGTAATATTTGGCTTAGTATCAAATATGTTGTTGCTCGGAGTGAGAGGTATCAGACTGAAAATTTTGGGTTTGGAGATAAATCAAAATGTCTCCATACCATGAGTTAGATGAAAATAGAAACAATAAGTCATCGGGGATAGAATCATCAGATGTCAATTCAAAATTGGGGAAAGGAAGGTTTCACATAAGCTTAGCGAAAAACAAGGATTTCTTTGACCTGGATTTGATGAATTCCAGGTCAAACTCTTGTAGGATGACAATCCATTTAGATTATTTTCCCCACAGAAATTGATGGGACAAAATGTATTTCATAGGCATACAATCTAAAAAAACCGTAATTTTCCGGAGCAATATGTAATGGCGAAACCTTTGGACGGCTTGATCGGCCACCAAATCCAAATTTTCTACATGAGTATACATGATCTTGGTATCATTGAGATTCTGAATCAAGTAATATATGGGGTGTTTTGTCCCTATTGTAACACCCTCTTCCCACATCTACCCAAGTAACCGTCCAACCGGGGTAAACATGCGACGAGAGGCTACAAATATGAGAATCAACCTCCTAGATGACCTTAAAGAAGTGGAACTGATGAAAACCTGACAAAGATACCTTACACAACATCAAAAACACCTCTAGGAGGGAACCCAACCTCCCAGACCCATGAACCCTAAGGGGGAACTTATTTTTAACCCTTTTGATCCTTAGTCGTAGGCATGTAAGGGCAAGGGAGAAAATATAAGCCTATAGTCGCGGGCATGCCAAGGAAAGGTCATGGCCAAGGCCCCAAAAAGTCAGTTATATGTATACAACTTTGGGATTTATGCCACCTTCTCATCCCCAGAGTCCAGTTCACTGCCCAAAACTTCATGAAACATTAGGATATGATAAATAACATTAGAACAAAGGTATGGAAGTAATCACATCATCGAGAAATCATCTAGACCTCTCTCGACCATGACAAGAATTTTTCCAAACATGTCACAAGCATTGAATCTATAGGTATAAACATCATATATAAACATGGGGGTCTCTTACTTATCTGAGAATAGCTAAGAAGCATTTCTCCCCTACATCATAAGCTACAATACAGTCTATTTTACCATAAATACATTGTGTATTCATTTATAGGTAAAAACATAGATAGAGCCATATATCATCATTGATCAATACATACTTATAACCAAGATAATAACAACAGAAATACAATGGATACAACAACAATAAAATCTATACATGAACTAATACATTTTCCAAATACCATAGGAATGAGCTCTTCATTACTGAATGTAAAAACAAGCCGGAGATGGGAATTCCACACACCACCCAACCATAGATTGGCTGAGCCAAGTATCACTTCATCCAATCACCCACATTCCATGTTCCAAGCATGAATGTGGGATCTTATCAAACACATCAATAAAAATAAATCTAGGCTTCCATAGGCCAAACCACCTCAACCCTCAACTAGTGGTTTCACCTCACGGTCGAACATCAAAACCATCACGGATCGGTCTCTATCCAAGTTGTACCAGGACTCCAGAGTGTTTGTTCCAACCAGGTATTTTTGGACTAGTAACTCAACCCCAACTGTTACAGGGCTTCCAGAGCGTTTCTCCAACTAGGGCTTCTAGGACTAGTAACTCAACCCCAGTTGTTTCCAGGCTCTAGAGCGTTTTTCCAACCAAGGAAAAAGGACTAGTAACTAAACCCACCTAAGGCTCCAGATATTTTTTCAAACCAATGCTCCAAGGCTAGTAACTCAACCCAATAGTTTCTCATTAGGCTCCAAAGCGTTTTTCCAACCAAGGCTTCTAGGGCTAGTAACTCAAACCATAGTTGTCTCCCATGCTCCAGAACGTTTATCCAACCAAGGCTCCAGGAACTAATAATGTGATCCATAGCTAAAGGAATCATGAGAACCAACTAGAAAAAAATCAATGGAAATAAACCCACAACACGATGTTTATCCAGGAAATGGAAAGGCTAGGAAAATCTACATGCATACATCATGCATGCCAAAACTAGTGAGGAAAACATACATGCAACTCGGTACTTGCAATCAAATTTCATTGTAGTTGTTGATCTCGATGTCCGCTTGTGCTTTCCTGCTCTTCCTTTTCTTGCTTGCTCCAAATCACCAAGTATCCACACTCTCCAAGAGTGCTCCAAGAAAATTATAAGTATCCAAGAGTATGAGAGAGGGAGAGAGAATAATGAGAGAGCTCCAAAAATGCACTAAAAAAAAGCTTACCAACTGATCCTCAGAAGCCTTTTTATTAATGAGGCCTCTATTTTTTTCATTTTCCATTATTTTCCTTCATTTATCTCCTCACATGCAACCAGTGGCCTTTCACCTTCCTTTTCTCCTATTTTCCATTATATGCATAAATAAATTCCAATTAATCCCCCGTTCCTTTCGAAAGACTTTGTCATTGCCTTTGCCAATTTCCTTTAGGCATAATAAACCGAACAAAATCCTGCTAGGATGTTTTTTCCCACCATTTATCTTGTAATACGTGTCCCATCAACCATGGTTATTTTATATTTTTACATGATTTTTTACCAGGGTTGTTACAGAACCCTCCCCCTTGGGGGAACATCGTCCTCAATGTTCAATAACACGTACAAACCTCTAAAAATAAAACATACTACCTATGGAGCTTTATAACACAGGTCATTGTATCTTTACAATGACCATCTGCTAAAACATGACAATAATATCATTTATTGGAGCTTTATAACACAACCCATTATGGTATTTAAAATCACAACCACATATACTCATACACATTCGCTTCAACCAGTTAATAACCATATAGTACATGGAGCTTTATAAATCTAGATCGATATAGTATTTACAATAATATACACATATACACATTTTATCAACTGCCAAATAAAAGGATACGATACCCATATCAACAAAAAGGGAATCCAGAGGCTCACACCCTCCACCCTCAAAGTAGTACCTGGATTCACCTCCTTTCTAGGAAGTCTGGAATACATTTTCAAAGTCAAAGCTACATCCAATGTCCAATGCTACAATCCCATGCTATTGTGCCCTCAATGAACAGTTATCGACTCATTGTTCCAAGGCACACTCCCAATGTGCATATGATTCCATCTGGAAATTCTAATGACCAAATCAAATCCATCCCCAAAATTCCCTTCTCTGCTACACATTCCCTCGGGTAATTTGTTCACCCCCTTCTATGCAGTCACACACCTTCCAAGTTCCACTGGCACCCCCATCTCGAGTAGTCCATCCCTTGGCAAGGCTTCCTCACATCGGAAGGTCAAACAACCAATCCATATACCTACCTCAAAACCATCATACCAGTCATAGCATGCTCATGGAAGTCAATGGAAACTATTGGATACCAGTGTCCCACAATGGCCCTGCTCCTAAAGTACTTTACCAACATATTTTTGCATGTTCAAATTCCTTTTGCTGACGTTGTTAGTTCTTGCAGTCAGTTTCAACCACCCAACCAGGCATGTTCATGCATTCTTGTACCAAACACTTAATTCCCATTATATTCAAAATAAATTTAAATAACTTCAAATCATACCTCATTGGTAGATCGTCAACAAGGTACAATTTCAATCCTATTTACTTCATGTCACAAAAATTCAAACTAGTTGTTTGAACAAATCATCATGTATAAACATATCACATCTGGTTAGCTCAAAACATAACCATCATAAATTAAAATCATGATTCACATGAAATAACCATAAACCATAATCATAAATCACATGTAACCATCATAAGTTAGAATCGTAGATCACATGCATAACAAAACTGAAATGAAATGTTGATACTTTTCCTTCATCGATTCTTACTTCTGCCTTTGTTCTTTTTGTACACACACTGGATCGGTTACCACACCTAGCAAGCACCCAATGCCTTTGCTTCTATTCAATCACGTACACATAAACATAGTGTACATCACAACATGTACATCCACACAAGGCGTACAACACCAAATAATACATACACCCACACGGGCATACGACACATACACTTACACCCAGTGTACAATACAATAAAATACATATGCCTACAATGGCATAAAACACATACACTTACACTCAGGGTACAATACAACACAACAGATACACCTACATCTGGTGTATAGCACAACACAATACATATACATATACAGAGTGCGATACAAAAAAAACACATCGTGATACCACGACTACACCATGCACATACATAGTACCACATGCCCGCAACACAACATGTACGACATGCACACAATACCACATGTATACGAGTACCATATGAAAAATATGTACACAATTCCACCTGTACACAACATTACCTGCACAATGTGTGAAAAACATCACATCTATACGTCACCACTTCACAATGAGCACACAATTCCAAATGTACACCGCACCATATGTATAATGTGTACACAATACCACATGTACACATCACCACATGAACGACATGTACATGAAACCACATGTACATAGTGCCACATGAATGACATGTGCACGGTACCACATGCACACAGAAGCATATGTAAAACATGTACATAGCACCATCTATACCTAGCACTGCATATACAATATACACACAACACCATAAATACAACAGGCATACAAAATCACATGTACAAAATACTACATATGTTACATGTACACATAACCATAGGTACAATCACTCCATATGAAACATGTGCAACATATACACAACAATAACATTGTGCATCCATAGAAAACACACTGACCCTACAAGCAACCTTGCTTCTAGTGTCTCTCCACTATCCATGTTTATCCTAGCATGTCACAGATCACACTACTTCCACTTTGCTGATGTACCCCTCAACATTACCTATCCATAACATAAACATAGGAATAGTACAAGAATACAACATTAAATCATATCCCCATGATATTAACCTCGTAGATTTTTCAAGGCTACTCTACCACTTAATTTTTCATAGCCAGGAACCTCTTCATGTCATTCAAATGCATAAGAAAGCATTCCTCCACAAGAATGATCCTTGAAAACCCTGTCATACAGTGAAATTGATACATACATACATACATACATATATAAAATCATTATCATAAAAAAATCATGATCTTGTCAGAAAACACCATACATACATACATACATATATACATATAAACCATGAACATAAAACCATCAAGATCCATGACGACCTTGTCAATCAATGACATACATACATACATATATACATATATAAACGTCAACATAGAGAAATTATCTCATCATATAGAGACATACATACATGCATATATACATATATAGACATCATCATAATTATGATCACAACATGATTACCATATATCATAAGATCTAGGTTGAGACAGATTCCTTTATTGTGCACAGCATGCAAAACATTGAGAAAATCGTTCCCAACATAGCCAAGGAAGTTTATGCCTAAAATCCATTTACTTTTCCTTTCTAGTCATCATTCTCATGTTTGTACTTCCACTGTCCATGTACCACAACGGACCCAACCAGTCCAACCAACTGTCATATTCTTACCTTCCATTGCACTTACTCATGCACCGAGCTTCATCTGTGTCTTACATCTTCTGTTGGGTATCACATAGATCTCCTTGAGCTCCATTACTTTCCTCTTTCCCAACCAATTCCCAAGACTCTCAAACAAAAGGAAAGAACAAGAAACAAACAAGAAGAAAACCAATAGTAATACGACACCACAAAAAAAGTGGCATTGCCATGCAATAGATGCAATCAAGACCGAAAATCAAGCACAACAAATCAAAAGAGAACAAAAGTGTAAGACTAGCAACAAACACCATGACTCAATCCCCATGGTTGCCAATGCTTCTCAGGGAAATCTCAACCTGAGCATTTTCAAATATTTCATGGCAGTGTCTTTTTCCATGCAATTCCCTGCATGATACTACCATAAACACATAATTGTCAGTTCATAAATAAACATAGCAACATGTTGATTACCTTACCTTGTTGTGCTAAGCACGTTGACCTATAACTGAACACACATGTCATCCATACGTATTAGCATCAAGACAACATATCTATCAATTTGAAATCAACATTTACCAAGACTAACAACCATGTCATAATAAAAAATAAACTCACATTCATCAATAATAATACACAATGCTACAACTATCACCTACTTACACTCAAGTATGTGTCGGCTATCTCAGCACATATGTGTTAGAATAACCATCTTAAAAAAAGATCATTCCGTCATGCAATCTTACAAACACATATACTCATATCATGCAATTAATAAAACATTCAAAAAACTTGCAAACATACCATGCTAAATAGATCAACTAGATGACATACTCAAACACTCAAAACAGTCAAGCACCAAGTATATGACATAAGAAAACTCAAGCCTCAATGTATCTCAGGGGAGGCATCTTTCCTACACAATAAATCTATATTAGCACAATATAACTTCACAACCCCTCAACTCAACATAAATAGGATCACAATATCCATAAAAGTAACTAACTAACATGTTCACACCATAAACTCATAAAAAAATGTCATTCATGCATAGCAATCACATATGCACAATCAGCCTATATTAGTGAAATACAATATAAAAAGTATATCGACTCATACATGACTGTAATAACCTTAACCATCTGCATAAGCGAATCCAAAGCAACATGATACCTAAACATCAAGATATTAATGAAATAACCCTAATCATCAAGTTAGTAGCATATAACAACAACAAGCTATATATCATGCTCATCAACAACATGTAACCTAATCATCAATCCAACTATCATATAAAAAACAAGTTAAACTATATCATACACATCAACAACATATAACATAACTAACATAAAACAACAATAGAAATGCATACCACCATGGGTTGCTATCATTCATGACTATTTGACACATCTATATATAACCGCACTAATCAACTAGCATCTATAATGTATGTAACCATAACATCAATAGAATTAAAGGAATACTCATAATCATAATTCATATAAGAATCATTAACCTACATACCTACATGCCCAACATCCAAACCTGTATGAAAACATGCTCTTGCCTTGAGGTCCAATGCTGCAAATTTTCTTTGATTGTCTGCATCTCCTACTCTATCTTAGTCAACACATTAGCAACATAACATACCAATATCATCATGGTGACCTAATTTCTTACAATGACCTTATTCACAACAACCTAAAGAAAACCAACGCAAACTTGACCATATGCACCCACTTGACAAGTATAACCAATCATGAACGACCAATGTGTGTTCAACAATATATGACATCACACAAGCAAGCATACTTGGATAACACTGAAGCATGACCAATATGTAACCCTAACATAAGCAAGAAATTCATGTACAATATGTAACAATATGTAGGCAAGATTACATGAACCATACACAAGCATGAGCAACACATAACCATTCATACACTCATGACAACAACACAATTAGCACTTCCATGGTGACACCACTACCACCATGGAAAACGCAACATGGATGCAATAAGCACACATATACTACAAGAATATTAAATTCATATTAAACTAACATAAATGTATGATCAACACACCACCCATCCAATCTGAGAGTTGAACCATTCTCTGATACCATTTTGTAGCGCCCTCTTCCCACATCTACCGAAGTAACCAGCCAACCGAGGTAAATATGCAATGGGAGGCTACTAATATGAGATTAAAACTCCTATATGACCTTAAGGAAGTGGAACCGACGAAAACCTAACAAATAGACCTTACACAACATCAACAACACGTCCATGAGATAACCCAACCTCCCAGACCATTGAACCCTGAGGGGGAACTGATTTTTGACCCTTTTTAGCCTTAGTCGTGGGCATGTAAGGGAAAGGGAGTGGCTAGAAGCCTATAACCACAATCCTTACAAGTAAAGGTCATGGCCAGGGCTCCAAAAAGTCAGTTTGTGCCCGACTTTGAGATATGTGCCACCTTTTCAGCCCTAGAGCCAAGGTCACTTCCCAAAACTTCATGAAACTTTAAGAGATGATAAATAACATTAGAAAAAAGGTAAGAAATCAATCACATCATCGAGAACTCATATAGACCCCTCCTGGACATGAAAATAATTTCGTCAAACATGTCACAAACATTGCATATATAGGTGTAAATAGCAGATTTAAATATGGGGGTCTCTTACTTATATAAGAATAGCTAAGAAGAATTGTTCCCCGACATCATAATCTACAATATAGTATGTTTTACCATAGATAAATTGTGTATTCATTTACAGGTAAAAATATAGATAGAGCCATACATCATCACTAATTGAATATATTCTTATAGCCATCATAAGAATAACATAAATACAATGAATAAAACAACAATAAAATCCATACATGAACTAATACATTTGCATACTGAATATCAGAGGAATGAGCTCTTCATTACTAAATGTAAAAACAATCGGAGATGGGAATTCCACGTTCCACACGACCATAGATTGGCTGAGCCAAGTCTCACTTTATCCAATCACCCTCATGCCATATTCCAAGCATGAATGTGGGATCTAATCAAACACATTAATCACAATCAATCTAGGGATTCCATAGGCCAAAAGTCCTCAACCCTCAACTAGTGATTCCAGCTCACGGTCGGACATCAAAACCATCACGAATCAGTCTCTATCCAAGTTATTCAAGGGCTACAGAGTGTTTGTTCCAATCAAGGTCTCTAAGACTAGTAACTCAACCCCAATTGTTACAGGGATTCCAGAGCATTTGTCCAACCAGGGCTTCCAAGACTAGTAACTAAACCCTAGTTTTTTTCGGGCTCTAGAGTGTTTTTCCAACCAAGGTTCCAGGACTATAAACTAAACCCAACTAGGGCTCCAAATCATTTTTCCAACCAAGGCTCTAGGACTAGTAACTCAACCCAAAATTTTTCCGTCAAAGTGTTTTCCCAACCAAGACTTACAGGACTAGTAACTCAACCCACAATTGTTCTTCAGGCTACAGATCATTTGTCCAACCAAGGCTCTAGGAACTAATAACTCAACCCACATCTAAAGGAATCATGAGAACCAACCAGAAAACCATCAATGAAATAAACCCACAACACCATGGTTATCTAGGAAATGGCAAGGCTAGGAAACATGCATACACCATGCATGCCAAAACTATTGAAGAAAACATGCATACAACTCGGTATCTACAATGAAATCCTGATATAGTTGTTGATATTGATGTCTGCTTACACTTTACTACTCTTCCTTTTCCTTATTGCTCCAAATCACCAAGTATCCACACTCTCCAAGTTTGCTCCAAGAAAAATATAAGTATCCAAGAGTATGAGAGAGAGAGAGAATAATGAGAGAGCTCCAAAAATGCACTGACAAGAATCTTACCAACTGATCCTAAGAAGCCTTTTTATTAATGAGGCCTCTATTTTCTTCATATTCCATTATTTTCTTTCATTTTCCTCCTCACATGCAACCTGTGACCTTTCACCTTCCTTTTCTCCTATTTTCCATTATTTTCATAAATAAATGTCAATTAATGCCTCATTCCTTTCCAAATCCTTTGCCAATTTCCTTTAGCCATAATAAACTGAATGAACACATGTTAGGATGTTTCTGTGTAATATTCCTACAATTTATCTTTTAGCTAAATGGAATATTGTATATTATTTTGTCACTAGATAGGTGAATAAATGGGTGGGGAGGCCCATAAATCTCCTTAGCAACAATAAAAACACTTCAAGTGTGAAAGGAGACCTTCTAAGCAGCTAAATAAAGCACCATTGAGTATGAATAGGGGTTGGATCATGTTGAATAGATCAACTTTGACCAAATCAACAACATTGTTATGGAGGAGTGGACATTAAATGAGGAATAACACAGTTTTGGAGGGAGTTTGATTGCATGGAGGAAATGACCTAATTGAGTGGGGAAAATGGCAAGGAAGCTCATAACCTATATAAGGAAGAGGATGGAAGAAATATGGGGTTATGTTTTAGATTATTATTTTGTTTATGGTATGTTTAGACTTTTAGCATTCTTCAGTTGTTTAGTTGAGTTTGCAGTGCTATTTAGCACAAGGTGTTCCCGAGCTGGAATCCCACCTCTTTCCTTGAGAGGCCTCTTGGAGGAGAATTGTACTTCATCTACACACTCAGGCTTCAGTACAAGCTACATATGTCTTCATAAGTGCAGTTTCTCCAAAATATTGTGCTGTATTATAGGGTGCAGCAGTGGAGGATCATTTTGGGTGTCTTCAGAGCTAGTTTTGCAGTGGAGGAAGGTTTCCATCCATTAGAAGACCTGTAAAGAAACCCCTTGAGATTTATTAACACATTTAGTAGCAGGCTAAGGAGTATCTATCCCCTACAGTGAAGTTTTAGTCCAGATCTGCGTTATTTTAGGGAGGGGTTGCAGTGGCTGTTATGAGAGGTGATCTCTTCAGTGGAGGAGCTATTCTTTCATTGGAGGAGATATTTACTTTTAATTTAGCTTCAGCCGTACATTATCATTTCTGTTGTTGCAGCTTATCCTCAGCCCTAGGGTTGCAACTTACATTGGAACGTTGTGTGCATTTACCGTAAACCCTCTTTGGTTGTCTTGGAAAGTTGATATAGTGCCCAGATATATATGTTTAGACTCTATTGGGGCCTATATCAGTATTTTTTATATCATTGTATCATCTCTAGCTGTATTTATGCTTAATATGACTACACTGTAGTTTCTCTCCGCCATTTTGTATTGTAACAACAGCTCATATTTGGGAGTGATTGCTTATGGGAGGCTTGTTTCCTCATTGTATATGATTTATGCCTCACTATTTTCTATGGAATTGATACTCTAATACATAATGTTGTGACTCCATATTGGTCTCATGGTTTCATGTGCTAAATATTTACTGTTGTTTTCATTTTATGATCTATATTTTTGCTTTCCCCATTTGATAATATTACATTCTATGCACCATTTAGCTTGGAACACGTGTCCCATCGACCGTGGTTATTATATATTTTTACACGAATTTTCACCAGGGTTTTTACACCTACATGGCCTTCTTGGATAAATATCATTGCTATAGTAGAAATGGCAACAGTGAGATAAAGGAAATAGTAGCATTGGTAATCATCGATATACAATAGTGATGCCCGAACAAGTACATATTTTAGGGCATAAAATGCTTTCTGAGTTGTGTTATCCTGATGGAAGGGAACCCCTTCCTTAAGCAGGCGAGTGAATCCTTTGGTAAAATCAGCATAATTAGGGATGAATCTTCATAGGAAGTCATATTTCCTTTGAATTCGTTGAAGCTAAAGGAGTAAAGAAGGTGCAGGTAGGTCAATGATTTCTTCTACTTTTAGAGGATCAATACGAATTCATTTTTTTGAAAAAAAAAAAAAAAAAAAAAAAACCAAAAATTCTTCCATAACTGATGCAAAACCAAAATTTGTGTGGATTCAATCCAATATTATAGTATCTACACCATAATAAAATGGCTCTAAGATGCATCAAGTGATCATCTTTATACTTAGAATGAGCAAGGATATCATCCAAATAGGGTTGCACGATGTGTTTAATATCATGAAAATATTATTCCATGGCCCGCTAAAACGTGACCCCAAAATTATTCAGACCAAATGGGAGTTTGTGGTAGGAAAATGTGCCTCGAGGAAAAATAAATACAGTCTTAGGTTGATCCACTGGGATAATTTTGATGATATTATATCTAGAGAAACCATCCATGAACAAATAGATTTCACAATCAGTGCAGTCATCAACAATCTGGTCGATGAACATGGTCAAGTAATTGTCCCCAAGACTAGCACGATTCACATCCCGATAATAAACGCATACTCACATAGTCCCTTGTTTCTTCATGGTAGGGACGACATTATACACCCAATCAGTGAGAGAAACGAGGTAGATGAAACTAGTACGAAGGAATTTTTCAACTTCACTCTTAATCATGACAACCTTCTTTGAGGGGAATCGACAGAGGCGTTACCGAACTGGTTTAGCATCAGGATATGTTTTAATTTTATGAAATAATATATTTGGGTCAATACCTAACATCTCCTCATAGGTCCAGGAAAATACATCACAAAATTCCTAAAAAACAGGATTTATAGGTATCAATATCGGATGGAAAGCGAGACACACCAACGTGTAGATTTTCGACAACATTTGGTTTAACATATATATCAAGAGGTATTTTCTCATATATATTTGAGATATTCTTCTCATAATCGACTTTCTAGATAGAAACGAAACTCGCTAAAGATCTGATGAAATTGGGTGGATAAACATCATTGAGATTACCTTCAATGAAATCTGTTAAGGAGGAAAAATGGTGATCATCATCCCATGGAGCATTGTCTGGAATCATGATCTTCATGATGCTCTCATCAACAGAAAATACACGAGAAAATGGATCAAAATATGTTCCATAATATAATGACTGGTCGACCAAATTGATCGAGGAAAATTTATGAGCCGCACAAGTTGAAAAGATATCTTCGTAATTAAGTTCAATAGGGCTAAGAGGAATTCAGTAGCCAAAAATGTTGTTGTCAATTTCGTTTGGTATTATCCATGAATCAGTCTGGACAATAGAAGATGATATTATGTTGATATAGGCAACCAAATACAAGTTGTAAGGAAGAGGAGGAGGAGGAAGCGAAAAGGTCCCCATGAGTGAGGAGTCCTTCAACATTCCAATCCCGGCATGCTGATAATAATGTAAATTTTTCCCTACAAGTGAGACACTTCTAGTAACATGAGAATCAAAGGTGAAAATTTTGAGTTTGTCGATGGCCACAATCCTTCCTTTATGAGGAAAGGTGATCATATGGAAATAAGCCAAAATGATTGTAGCCATGGTGTAAACCCACGTGCGACGCAGTAGAATATTATAATCAATAAGTTCATAGATAAGTTCTACTTATATAGATACAGTCTTACCCCCTAATTCCACTTGTAAATAATTCGGAATACCAAAAGGCTTATATGTCCTTCCATAAAAATATTTCAATGTGGTAGGTGACTGACTCAATTGATGCAATCCAATTTCTTTTGAGCAAGACATGGAAATGATGCAGGTTGAGGCTCCCTCATCCACAATAGAATGATTAACATTCTTACCATGGACGATGACCTGAAAGATAAAATTTAATTGATTTACAAGGTGAGGAGTATAGTTTTCATGACTAAAAACAACTAGGTTGGAATATGAAGGATCCACACATTTGATAGTTGAAAGCAAAGCCTTTTTCTGGGCAGGGCAGTTTTTCAACACCTCGAGGGTCGACATAGCTGATGGAGACTGAGCCAAGTTCTCAAATACATTGTAATTTTGAGCAGACCTGGAATGAGGTTGAAACAAGACTTATGAATAACACCCTTCAGAGGCTTAATAGTAAACTCTGTAGGAATAAAAGGTGGAGGAGGATCAGATGGAGGTGATGTAGAACTGGAAGGCTGATCAGTAGACTGATCGTTCGGAAGATTCAAATTACAATAATCCTTGTTTCAAATAGCCACCATAACATCAGATTAATGCTTCGTGGACAAAAGCATAAAAACCATGTTAGAGGAATATGAGTCCTGAGCAACCATACGGTTCTCCTTATTTGGAAACAGGTCGGTCAACACAGTGGGAGAAGTGAAGAATTTCATAAACTGATTCACTTATGCACATTGAGGAAATTCATGAGTAAAGTTATCCTCATTGCAAATCAAGCATGGGTAGTGAGGCTTTCATTTCTCATCATAGAAATGATTTGTTTGTTTATCTTGCGGTGAATAATATTTCTTATTGTTTCCTTCCCTTTCTTCTTAATTTCTTGTTGTTGTTGATATTTTCCTTTATCAGATGAAACAAAATTTATCTTGGAAGAAGAAGCCACGGGAGGATTGGATGAAGATTTTTGGGTAGAAATAGTGAGAGAAACACGATATGGTTTGCTCATTGCCTGCAAACTAGTAGAACTAATGATGCCATCCATGACATGAGATTATTTACCAGGAGTGGAAGGAACAATGTTCAAAGGTCTCAAAGCATCTAGTATATTTTTATAGAGCATGCCACATTGGGTATAGATGAGGTCCAAATATTTTGCATGAGCAATTAATTTCTCTTCAGTCACGACTCTGCCTTTGGCTACATCCTCTGTGATAGATTTAAATAAGGATATAATGAACCATTCAACTAACAATTGATCTGGAACAAAGATATTAACCAACTGGCAACAACGCCACCACTCATGAATGTGATCTGAAATGTGTGAGGAAGGTGGTAGCTAAGGAACTAAAATCATGAAACGAATATCTAGGTAAATCAATCTACCATTTAGTTGTGGCACTAATAATGGTATGTTGGAAAAGACCTAATCTTATGGAATCATCATCAAGGGAGTTCGAAGAACACCACAGATGATACGTCATGACATGGATTGATGGGTATTCTCTAGGATTCCCATTTAATTTTTGGATATTGAAAGGAAATTTGGATGGAATTAGCAACCACCAAGGGGAATGAGCAATGGGATCAATGGTAAGCCGAGTCAAAACTAGAAATTAGAGAGTCACCACAAATTTCCAGTTGAAATATCATGAAGGATAGCCTAGATAAGAAGGAATATCTTGAGCAACAGGTACTTGTGTTCCTAGATAAGGAGGGTTCTGATAAAAAGGAACCTAGGCACAAAAATGAGGTTTATGGTAACTAGCATACGCATAACCTTATTGACCAGCAACAGGATAACCTTGCAATGTCTAGAATGGTTGGGTTGGAATGTATTGGCCTTGGAAAGGCACTTGAGGAATGCCCTAATAGGGTCTATAATGTTTCCCCGTGAGATTTTTCATCATTTCGACATATGGTGGGTTCGATTGGGACTATGCCATACTATACAAATTTTTTCCTATCATAATTTGAGGAGTACCTTTGCCAACCAGTTGAGATTGTAAGGTACCTTATAAAGGTTGGGTAAGTGGAACTTGAGAGCTACCAGATATCGATGGAATAATTTCTGATTCAAAAAAAACCTATAAAGTTTGGCTTACATGCATTTGAGCTTGTTGAGGTACGTATGGATGGATAATAATTTGAGATGAAGATGGCACATGTTGAGGATTTTTGTGGAGGCAATCCCTTCTGTGGAGAGAAGTGATCCCTCTAGTACTAATGAGAGCAGCTAACAACAAACGATAAAAATATATGCAACCTTTTCTAACTTATGTTAGAAAAACATGAAGGAGGATAAATGTCCTACCACTTTCAAATGTTAATTATTTCCTTTGGTTTCAGCCTTGCCTTTTTTGCTTCCACGCTCATGATCTCCTCTCCATTGAGGAAGACAAATGTCTACAAGGAAGAACAATTTGATACAAAAGATGGATACAAAGAATAACAATCTCTAGCATAATCTATGTAGCAGATCAAGGAGCACCACAATAAACATGAAAATATAGACACACTTCTAGAACGGAAACACACAATGTGTTATTAATAGAATGCTAAGGGGAGAAATACAGCCAGAATCCTTGATGTTGGATGCCTCCTTCAGGTGAGAGTCCAATTCCTAGCCTCAACTCTTCAAATAGCCTCCTCCTTCATAGATGGGCAGTAATTGGGCATGCTTCAGCTCATAGGATGGAAACCAACTCAGAGGGGATGGTAGGGGTTTCATTTATATGGAAGGAGAGGGAGTTGAGGATCCATAAAAGGTGGGAGGAGTTCCACATGTTAAGGGAAAGATCCATGGAAAGAGGATCCATGGCCATGACTGGGAGGTCCCTCTCATGTCATCAACAACCTGAAACCACATCATTGTTCTCGAGGCTTCTATTAAGGGAATATTCTCCTCCATTTTTGGGAAAATTTCCCGAAGAGGACCAATGTGGATTTTCTTGTCAAAGGTCACGCTTTCAGCGCTAGAATTTTTTTTTTTTAAAGGTGACAGGCATGGGTACTTATCTATGCAGAGCACGTTGGGCTTGTAAAACATGGTTTTTGACAAGCGTGTGGAAGACATGAATCTATGGCATGGGCACAACCATCCGAATATAAAGGATCATCTATACAATCATGAATAACTCCACGTAGCCTGGATTTGTCAAAGGAAACCCAGGGTCTTTTCCTCTGTCTTGACTCATCCAAAGTACGAATTTGACCATGTGAATAGATGTGTTGAAGTTGAACATGGTAGAAACTACCTGATTACCAGTCAATGACGTAAAATGTTAACAAGAACGATAGAAACCACCAATGATGACAATGGATTTCAAGGTACAACAACACAATCTATGAGTGTGAATAATGAATTTGAAATCGAACACTCGAAGAATCATTTGATCGAAGGCTAATGATGTGAACCTATCGTTGAATGCTAAGAGCCTTCCATTTAAGCATGCAAGCTCCAAGGTATTGAAAGGGAGTTTCTAGATAATCTTCCTAGATAATGAGTTGGAGTCTGTAGGAAGTGATATGTCGAAGGAGGGCCATGATGTTTCCCACATCATCGAAACGAAACATAGGATTTTTAGAGTTGATAAGAATGATTCAAGGTTGAAACAAAGAGGATTAAACAAAGTATAAGTGGTTTGAATTTGCAGATGGGTACTTCTCTTGAACATATCAGCGACACAACTCTAAACTTTGGCAACATTTGACTCAAAATGGGATCAGAGGTCATGATGAAAAAAAGAGATAATCGAATGAGAGGAAAATGGATTTCCCAAACCTAGGAAGGAAAGTGATGAAGTGAGTATATCCCAAACCTGACACAAGATACAAATAAGTGTCATGTTCAAGAGCGACGTGTTGCCTTTCAGACGAAAGACAAGATATGTGTTTCTTTCCATTTCCCCCCACTATTTCTAGCAAGTACCTATTTATTTTTTATCGTGACATAAAATCTGATACCAATCCCAACTATATCAAATTATTTGGGATAACATGTACTGTAATGGTGTGGATTTGATCCTTCGTCGGTGCTTGACCCATGAGGAATTTTATAAATATTCGAATGACTGCCACTTTGGAGCATGTGGTGGTAACATGTCAAGAAATTCTACAACTTAGAAGATCCTTCATGCCGATTATTTTTGGCCATCAATATTCAAATATATCATTCTTACAGTTCATAAATGTCATGCCTACCAAATATATAACCAAAAACAACAATCCTCACCCTCTCCCTTACACCTAGTTATCACCGTTGGCCCTTTTTCCAAATGGGGCATTGATTTCATGACATGTAACCCTCACTTAGTCTGGGGGCATGGGTACATCATTGTTTTTGTGGATAATATCACTAAATGGGTTGAGGTGATGCCTTCATACAATGTCGACAGTGAAATTGCAGCTAAATTCCTTTACAACCATGCTATAGCTCAGTTTGGTGTTCCTCAAGACATAGTCATCGACCATGGCTCCCATTTCTGGAACTATATGATGACAAAACTTACTGCTAAGTTGTGGCTATGTAATGATAGCTCAACTCCTTATACCCATAGGCCAATGTCCAAGTTGAAGCGGTCAACAAATTTTTAGTTACTATGCTTCAACGAACTGTTGGGATGCATAAAAGAAACTGGCATCTTATGCTTTTTTCAACTTTATGGGCATACCAAACCACTACCAAGACAACAACCAGATTTACACCCTTTCAATTGGTGTATGGTCTGGAAGCTACTCTCCTGATTGACTATGTGAATTCCATCATTAAAACTAGTTTTTGAACTTCTTCCAGATACTTCACCTAAGGAAGAACAATTGCTTTACTTGGAACGTCCTATCAAAACTTGCCACATTGATGCATTAGTAACTGAGACTCATAAAAGACGAGTTAAATCTCAATACAAAAAAACTGTGACCCCTCGTACATATGCAGAAGGTGACTTGGTCTTGTTGTATGATCAAGCTAATGACAAATTAGGCGTTGGAAAATTTTAACCCATGTGGCATGGACCCTATATTATTAAACATGTATTACAAAAGGGTGAATATGAGTTGATTGATTATCATAGAAATTAGCTATCTGAGCCTCGTAATGGGTGATAAATTAAGAAGTATTATGATTGATTTTTCATGGATACTTTGAACATGAGTGTGTGTTTCATTAGTGTGCATTCTTTTGGTGTGATTGTTTATGTGTTTTGCAAACATGTTTTCCCCTGCTTACCACGTGTTTCGCTTGGTTTGCAGATGTCAACGAGCCCTCTTCCTTATGTCAATTTCACTGATGGCGCTTGTCGTAGTACACAGAATCTATCTTCCGCTGCATGGGCACTCTTTGATCCTTATAATGAGTTAGTGATTTTACAAGGTATATGTTTAGGATGTACAACTAATAATATAGCTTAATATAGTGCAGTCATCGAACTGTTATTAGAAGCTATTTCTCGTGGTATTAGTGCATTTTTTTTAAACTTGATTCACAAATCGTAATTTTACAATTAAACAAGCATTATTTTTTTAGAAATCCATAAATTTTAAGAATGTATCTGTGTGTTCGTCTCTTGGAGAGAAATTTTAATTACATAACTTATCAACACATTCCAGGACATCTAAATACATTGACAGACACATTGTAAAAACATGTTTTAGATAGGAATTTGCGACACATGTAAAATAAAAATCATGATATAATGGGAAAATTAAGATACATCAAGATAAAAATGTATGTGTATATATATATATATATATAGAGAGAGAGAGAGAGAGAGAGAGAGAGAGAGTTTGTAAAAAATCTATTACATAAAAAGCTGTGTTATGAGACACATGGCTCCTCGAGCCTACATAAACGCAAAATTAATACCAAGGGCATGTATATCCACCGACATGGTGCTCATTATAACATGTGACAGCTCTAACAACTTGGCCCAAAAACTGACATAATCTAGCTGACACTCCCATGGTATGCCTCTGGTACCAGAGTGGTACGTCATCGACAATCATGTATTCTGGAATGCCTATAGTCAAGACATCCAGGTTACGCTACACCTCTACCATAGGATCAGCTCCCCCGATGTACGAAGCATCCTCAAGTTGATGTGCCACCCTCTCGACTATTGGAGAAACTCCAGGAGGTCTCTTTGGTCCAACATCTGCAAATATAATAAGTTTTAATCTCAGTTCATGTTGTGTAACCAGCTCCAAAAAGAGAAGAAAAGAGATATCAATGCCTTAGAAATGAGCCACTTCGAGGGGGAAACCTCCAATACATTACATAAATGAACAATTCTTCGATGATACAAATGAAAAAAAACTCCTTCTATATATAGGAGTCCATGGGGCCACAATATAATCCTAGTGGGGCCACAATGTAATCCTAGCCGACCTAACAATAATAATTTAAGGGCACAATAATAACAATATGGGGGTTATAGGGGTACAATAATAATAATAAGGGGGGCTACACTAACATAATAAGGGGCTATACTATTAATATAGGGACTTAACATGCCCCTCTCCTTCAAACAAGTGTTGTCCTCAACGCTTGATTATTTCTTGATGCTTCTGTATAAAATTATCATCCTCCCATGTGAAATCTTCTACAGGAAAGTTCTTCCACTTGATGAGATACTTTGAAATTGATCGTACTTGTCGAGTTCTTGTTTCTATGACTGCTTCATAAATTCTTTCGATGTCATGTTGATCTTCCTGTTGTTTCATTAGATTCTGCACCAAAGTTGGGTTATCCTTTGAGAGTTGGAGAACTTGTTGTTGATGCTCGATGTGATCTTCCATTAATTTATCATCCATATTTGATATTATTTGATCCTTCAAACCATCCAACTTAGCCTCCATTTCTGCTTTTAAACCATCTATTTCATCTTCAATTGCTCTTCGTAAGATCGAAACTTGTTGCACTTGGTACCGTAATTTTGATATCTCATACTGCAACTCTTCCTCTTCATGCGTCATAGTATAGGTTTTTGAGGGATTAATGGGTATGGAATTATTTTTTGGAGGCATTATAGAACCCATTACTGACAAAAATTCTTCAATATTCCCTTGGAATCAATTCAACTTGATTCTTCAAACAAGACTTATGCAATTCGGAAAAAAACA
Organism: Pinus albicaulis; assembly: GCA_034641835.2. Lineage (NCBI taxonomy): Eukaryota > Viridiplantae > Streptophyta > Pinopsida > Pinales > Pinaceae > Pinus > Pinus albicaulis. The sequence goes on along the minus strand of CM076584.1, from coordinate 884,059,609 downwards.
ATACACACCTTTTTCTTGCTTTTGAGGAGCTCGATATTGAAATTGGATTATCTCTGTGATTGCGGCCCTTCAATATTTTAAATTCAGCATTGAAGTATCCCTCTGAATTATCTTTTGAATGCCACAGGTCTGACCTGATTTGGATTCTCCAAGACAAAGTTGTGTCCAATCTCCCACAATGACCTAATTCTGGACTGGTTCAGTAGAGCAAACTTGTGGGACTTGCCACGTGTCACTATTTCATCCTTTGTCTCTGAAATTGATAGCCAAGAAACTAAATTCCGTGTACTTGCGACCAATTTTTACGGAACTCGAATCCAATACCCAGAGAGAGATTTATTGAACTTTTCCCACGATCACCTTTTTGAGATGAAATCCAGGAGCCTGAAAAAGCACTACCTTCCACAGATCATATCTCCAAAAATATTGCGAACCAAGCTCTGAAATTTTTTGAAGAATTTCCTTGGGATTTGAGCTTCATACCATACGAATTTCATATTCTGAACCTTCGTAGAAACAAATTTATAGCGCAAATGACACAATGACCTATTTAGGAGCTTGAAAAAAGACCTAACTTCCACAGATGATATCTCCGAAAATATTGCGAACCAAGCTCTGAAATTTTTAGAAAATATCCCTCAGGATTTTGGCTTTGCACCCTAAAAATTTCCACTTCTGAAACTTCATAGAAAAAAAATTATAGCGAAAATTCCACGATGACCTGTTTGGAGCAGCGAAACCCTAGAATCCAAAGCTCTGATACCAAATGTTGTGTAACCAGCTCCAAAAAGAGAAGAAAAGAGATATAAACGCCTTAGAAATGAGCCACTTCGAGGGGGAAACCTCCAATACATTACATAAATGATCAATTCTTCAATGATACAAATGAACAAAACCTCCTTCTATATATAGGAGTCCATGGGGCCACAATATAATCCTAGTGGGGCCACAATGTAATCCTAGCCGACCTAACAATAATAATTTAAGGGCACAATAATAACAATATGGGGGTTACAGGGGTACAATAATAACAGTAAGGGGGCTACACTAACATAATAAGGGGCTATACTATTAATATAGGGACTTAACAGTTCACATAACCAAAATATCAAAAATTTGAAAAAAAAATTACCTGATTCATTCTACCATGTCCCTAGTGGAATGGGAGATTGGGATATCCTATTAAGTCTGTCATTGCATAGGCCCAATAATATACCATGATCAGTTGCTACCGGAGCCATACAAAGAATGTAGGTGGGAAGTGCATTTTTTGACCACCTCCATGACAAGGCATAAACTACGTCTACTGTGATAATCATGGCTCCCTGGGTCCAGGAATGTCCAACTCCACCCATTGATACCTTAACAATGGGAAATTTTCTAGGAGTAACGCAACCAGAATCGACTCGTAGTCAAACTATTTCAGCTTCCCTGTCTTGCATTTGGTTAGCTGGTCTTTCATGTTGGTTAGTAGCCCCTCACTCTAGTTAAATATGGTAGGTTTTAAGCATTACAATGCATATTGAAGATGAGACTTGCTCGCCTCATTGAGATATTGTACTCCAGCCACACGATTTATGGTAAATAGAATGGTTTTCAACATAAACTCCTTGATATCTTTGATATCAATTTTGCAGCTTTTTGTCTTGCAAGAACCATGGGCACAATTCCTAGCAATCAGCATATATATGCTCTCTCCTCTTGCACGAGAACCCGATACTTGAACTCGTTGTCCCCTATTGGACAACCTAGTAATAAATTATATGTATGATACTTCTATTTCCAACTCTTGGTCCCCTATCATGAACATTTTACGGTCTACATCCCACCATCTCACTAGATGTTGCAATAAATCCAACTAGGCTCTAATCCCAGAGGTACGGAATAATTTGATCAATCCGCAATCGCAGAGAACCATTATGTAATGAAGGTTTTGTGCTTCCTAGTGGTCTTCTATTTCATGGCCTTTTTCCTTCCACGCGATGACCATATTTCTCTAGTGAATTACCTGCAAATCATCATTAAACAAATATTAATTAGCCTTCATGGAGAAAAAATTGTAAATAAATGGTTATTTTTTGAGTTTGACTAAAAAAAATTATGACTCGGCGCTAGCGCAACTATTTATAATTTTTTATGCATTGTCATCACACTGGTCTTTTGGGGCTCAGGGCGAACATCGTGGTCTCAATGGGTAAATCTTGCGTTGGTCGCCCACGAGCCATATTTTCTTCGAGCTCCAATAGACACCTACTCTATGGGTAAAAACACTTAAAAATACCATGAAAATGGAGAGGAAGGATAGAACTATAACTTCTGACTGGCGGCTCGTCGAATGGTCCACTCATTTAATGACACTCCTTGCCTGAAGATCAAGGTAACTTTGGGTAAAAATGCTCTCCAAATTCACAAATTAGAAATGGTAATTTTATTTTTTTTACTTTTTGAGTTTATATAGACTTTTTAAAGTAATTTTACCATTTAAAATGTATTTATACCTATATTTTTATATTTTTCTCGAACTGGGTGATGTGTGTTCACATGTGCAGCAACAGGTGGTTACAAATTGGTGATAGTATTTGATTTTGGATGAAATGGAGAGTTTTGTTTTATCACTTTTTCAGACTCGTGAAAAATAAACGAAAAAGGAACCCCCTTTGGAGTCATCTTTCATCTCTTTTCTGACTCTCAAGAAATAAAAATATTGTCGAGCACTTGTCCTTTTGAGCTTGTAAAAGTAAATGAATCGACGTCTACTCAGTACAATTTTAACCCTTTTCCGGACTGAGATAGACTAGCTACAAAACGGGAATACCTTAGTCAAACATGACTACCAGAATCTCTTGAATATTTTTTTCTATTTTTTTGGATTCGAGAGACTATTTACGAAAAGGGACATCTGAATTTTTATTTTCCACTTATTTTTCAAACTCCCTAAACATGAAAAAGATGTCGATTTACCCCTCCATCGGACTCTTAAAACTTAAACGAAGGACCTGTCAAAATGATGAGACCAAGTTACTCCTTCCTAGGGCTCATTAAAATTACTAGGATGGATTCATCTGAAGGGTGAAGTTATACACTAATCATTTGGTATCGTCTTCAAGATTGCAATAAAAAATAAATAAGTACTCACTAGAAATAGTGGGGGAAAATCGAAGGAAACACATATCCTATATTTCGTCTGAAAGGCAGCAGTCGCTCTTGAACATAACACTTATCTGTATTTCAAGTTTGGTTTGGGATATCCTCATTTTTTCACTTTCCTTCTTGGGTTTGGGAAATCCATTTGTGTCTCATTTGATTATATCTTACTGTCATCATGAACACTAATGTTATTTTTAGTCAAATGCTGCCAAATTCTAGAATTGTGTCGCTTATATGTTCAAGGGAAGTCCTTGTCTGCAAATTGAAACAATTTATACTCCATTTGAACTTCTCTGCATCAATCCTAAATCACTCTTATCAACTCTACAAATCCTATGTTTGGTGTCTATGATGTGGGAAACATTATGGTCCTCCTTTGACAGATCACTTCCTTTCGACTCTAGCTCAATATCCAAGAAGATGAACTAGAAACCCCCTTTCAGTACCTTGAGGCTTGCATGCCTCAATGGAAGGATCACATCATTTTCCTTCGATCGAATGATTTTTCGAGTGTTTTACTTAATCTTCATTTTTCACACTCATAGATTGCGATGCTGTACCTTCAGAGCCATTTTCATCATTGGTGGTTTCTCTCGTGCATGTAAACAATTTACATCATTAACCGGTAATCAGGTAGTTTCTACCATGTTCGACTTCAAAACATTTATTCACATGGTGATATTCATACTTTGGATGAGTCGAGATAGAGGCAAAGGCCCTAGGTTTCCTTTGATAAATCCAGGTTGCATGGAGTTATTCATGATTGTACACACGACCTTTTCTAGTCGAATGGTTGCACCCATGCCATGGATTCATGTCTTCATATATTCATGATCCTTTTCAGGTGGATGGTTGTGTCCATACCGTGGATCTATGTATTTTTAGATTCCTTTTCAGAGATGCATTTTTAGGCATAATTACATCAGATATGTTATATATATTGTATCATGTTTGGATTGTAGGTCTCATGACAATGGTTCTCTAAATTCCTTGCCTTTACTTGTAAATCACTTCAGCCATCACTTCCCATTTTGATTTCATGCTTTAGGGGGCATCTTTTATACACTATTTTTTCACACTCCACTTTGTGTCTTCATGCCACCAATGTCACAAAATATGTTCTCCATCAAACATGCTTGGAACATCCCGGAAGAATTGAAATAAGACTTGATTTAGAAAGATTCTGGAAAGCTTGTCAAAAACCCAATTTTACAAGCCCAACGTGCTTTACATCGCTTATGACCCACACTTGTCACCTTTTTCAAAACATGTGTCTAGTGCTAGTAGCACGAGCTTTGACAGTAAAATATGCGATGCCTTTTAGGTGTTTTCCAAAAATAAAGGAGAATCTTTCCTCACTAGAAGCCTCCCGAGAACAAAGGATGTGGTTTCAAAGCTGTTGATGATAGGAGTGAGACCTCCCATTCATGGCCATGGATCCTCTTTCCATGGATATTTCCCTTAAGATGTGGAACTCCTCCCAACTTTTATGGATCTTCAACTCCCTCTTCTTCCCTATAAATGAAACCCCTACCATACACTAATGGTTGGTTTCCATCCTATGAGTTGAAGCATGCCCAATTTCTACCCGTCTCTGAAGGAGGAAGTTGTTTGAAGATTCGAGGCTATGACTTGGAGTCTCACCTGAAGGAGGCATCCAACATCAAGGCTTTTGGTTGTATTTATCCCTTTATCATTCTATTAATAATATATTGTGTGTTTCCTTTCCACAAATGTGTCTATTATTGCATATTTATTGTATTTCTCCTTTGATCTCACACAGATTATACTGTAGATTGTTGCGCTAGCAGCCTTTCATTTGGAACCTCCACCCAATGAAATATCTTTTCGGATCCTATAGTAGCTCTAGAAAACACTAACAGTACTAATTAGGGGAATTTTGAGGTCTAAAATGGGCCTCCTAAGGAAAATGTACAATCAAAATTCACTTTATGAGAACCAATCACATTTTAGGGGATGACATTATCCCTAATGGTTGAGGTGGCGTTGCTTGAGTTAAAGGTACTTACTTGTCACATTCTGTTAATAAAATCCCTGCCATAATCATGGTAATGCACTAAGTACTTTAAAGTCACAAAGTACTCATAATAAATGTCATTTCATATTTATTGAAAGAAACAAAGCATATCCCTATACATTTATTATATTATATTATATAATATTATTTTTATATAGTATATTAATTACATGTTATTATACAATTTAAATAATATAAATTTTAATTAATAGCATATAATATAATTAAGAATTTATAAATTTATATTTATATTTTATTTTAAGTTATTTAAGTACAAAGGACAAATGCATTAGTTGTTCAATGATAATAACTTTTTCTTGAAAAGCTCATTCTTATTTATAGTCACATCAATACAATTTTTTTATTAATTTTATTTTGGTACAACTTTCGAATTGAATTTAACTATGGTTACATGGATTGTGGTCCAAAAAGTGAATTGAAATTTCATAAATATTATTTTATTGGTTTAGCTATTATTTTATTATTTCCTTAGGAGGCCCATTTTAGACCTCAAAATTCCCCTAATTAGTAAGTTTGTTGTTTCCACTTGTTCTTCCTTGCAGGAATTTGTCTTGTTTGTCTCTAGATCCTCTCATTCGGACTAGAGGGATCACTTATGTCCACAGAAGGTATTTCCTACGCAATAAAAATGTGAATCCACTGGGGAGACTCCAATTCCTAGCCTCGACTCTTCAAACAACTTCCTCCTTCACAAATGGGCAGAAATTGGGCATGCTTCAGCTCATAGGATGGCAACCAAACCAAAGTGGATGGTATGGGTTTCATTTATAGGGAAGGAGAGGGAGTTGAGGATCCATAAAAGGTGGGAGGAGTTCCACATCTTAAGGGAAAGATCCATGGATAGAGGATCCATGGCCATGAATGGGAGGTCTCGCTCCTATCATAAACAACTTGAAACCACGTCGCCATTCTCAAGGCTTCTAGTAAGGGAAGACTCTCCTCCAATTTTGGGAAAACTGCCTGAAGATGACCATAGTGGATTTTCTTGTCAAAGGTTTTGCCACCAACACTAAACACATTTTTTGCAAAAGGTGACAAGTGCGGGTCATTAACTATGCAGAGAGCGTTGGGCTTGTAAAACAGGGTTTTTGACAAGATATCTAGAATATTTTTAAACCAAATCTTCTTTCACTTATTCATGTATGTTTTAGGATTTTTTTATGGAGAACATATTTTTCGACACTAGTGGCCTGACGACACAAAGTGGAGTGTGAAAACATAGTGTATAATAGGATTCAACAATCGATCCCAAAATGAACTAGGTTGGAAGGGAAAAGTAGGTTTCCAGACACTGCATCCATCCCAAGATAAGGAGGATTATAATAATGTTGATTATCAGCTTTAGGTATACTAACAACAGGTTTCCCCTTGTCAAAGGATGAGGGAATGATGGAGGAAACTGTGATCCAAATGGAGGGTAGCCAACATAAGGAGATTTAGGTTGTTGAAGATAACCTTTCCCACTTACATAAGGGCTGACCTATTGTTAAATTGTAGGTGTAGGTGGAGGAGAAGAAGCAGGTTGAGTGGCATTCATAAGAGAATACCTGATGGAATTCCAAAATTAGATGACATGGGAGAGGTCCAAGGATTGGAAGTTTCACCAGAGAAGGTACCAGATAAATATTGATAACCAGGTGGTATGTATGGGCCACCATACAAACATGTTTTTGGTGATGTCAAAAACATAGATGACGAAGAAAAATTTGATGTCTCAACCATAGTGGTGGACATGGGCTAAAAGGTCATATCATATCCACATGGTTAACAATCCCAATGAATATTTTCGTGAGAGATTTGCGGATGAGTCCAAATAATCAGGTAAAAGATTTTGTTTTGGAGTATGAAGACGAGGAATAGGTTCAGTCCAATAAAAATGGAGTCCACCCCAATGAACAGGAGTAGATGGATGAGGCTCTTCTTGTGGGATCTCTTCAATACTCACAAGTCCATATGGAATAGGTTCATCATCGGGTCCAAGATATATAGGTGGAGGTTTTTTCTGAGACAAAGGAAGAGAAGGGGAAGGACTTGAAGTAACAAGTGAATATGGTTGAGGTTTCTTAAGTTCAACAACCTCGGGAAGTAAAGTATCTAACTCGGGAAAGTCATGTTAATTAAACTCAAGAAATAAGGTTTCAAGGACTTATATTTCAATTGTGTTAGATTCACTACCAAGAGTAGATGTATCTCGGGCACATAAATCAAAGGTATAGATGATTGTGGCATATCAATTTTAGGGGGAGGGTTAGAAGTTGTTCCTGAAATTCCAGATTCGGTAGTTTGTCTCTTATCATGCTTCTAACAATGGCTAGGAGTAGCCTTTGGTGGAAGAGGAGGTTTATTTTCCATTCTACCTGAATGACAGGGTGGGAGATTTTTTTCTTCCACGTTGGATTAATAAATTTTAGAAATTAACACAAAAATAAATAAAAAAGAGGGTAATATAGGCATAAAGGATTACCAAGAAACTGTGAACTGCAATATACACCTTGGTGAAAAAAGGACTTAAGGTACGGTAGCCAATCTCTCTGAATGTTGTGTTCGGTGTGTCACCGTATGCAAGGCGTCTGACTCGGTTACCTATGGTGAGGATAGAAACCTATAAGGGATCCCCAAAATATACTCGATAGTATGTGGGAGTGTAGTTCATAGTAGTGTTGTCTAATGCGTAATCGTTTGATGAGAGTGTTCCCATATACTTTACATGTGTGGAGCGTCATCCAATATACCCAATGGTACGTGAAGAACAATCCTATACACTCACGTACATGGAACGGGATTTCACCGCTAGGATGCCACGTTGGAAAAAAATAAAGCTCCTACATTTAACGATGTTGGAACACATCTCTAGCCTGGATCTCTTAATGTTTGTGTTAGTGTTACAAATTATCCTTAGGGTGATTCAATAAATTTTATTTTTTATCTTTGATTAAGTTTTAGTTTGGGGCTCACCGCGAATGTCACCTGAATATCCTAAAACGCAAACTAGCAAGAGGAAATGCAATCTTTCTCATTCAATGAAAATCTATCTAGGGAAGGGAAGAGACAAAGAGTATGCAGCAAACAATGTGCAAAAGGAAATCCCTTTCTAATGCAAGTATTCCAATTTCAATGCACACACAAAAACCTAAATGCCAATTCAATTTTTTTTCTTTTCAAGTCTCTTAATTTTCAAAAATGAAGAAAACTAAGATGCAAAGTTTTATCACGGATTCAAATAAACTTTTCAGAATGAGGACTAGAACAAAAATTCATCCAAGAAAACAATCATAAAATGAAATCAATTTGCGAGGAAACTAATGATAAGAACAAAGGAAAATATTTTAAAAAATCCTTACCAAAGGTATCAAAAAAAAGGAAACCAAATGGAGGCTTCAAAGGGACCACAACACACTCGGAGACTCAAGGAAGGGCAGCTAGAACAAGGCTGATCAGAGAGAAAATCAAAACAAAGGAAAAATCATGCATGAACAGGGGCCAACACAGGTGCATAAGAGGCACCAGTTCCTTGCAACTCAAGAACAAAGAGGGCTCTGCAGAGGTGCAACACTCTGTCCCTAGACCAAAGGGAGTGTTTTTCAATAATAGGAGAGTTCTAAAACAAAATTTTCAAATGAGACTCAATGAAAGGTCTTCCTAGGTTTTTTCTTGACTTAACATGATAGTGACGATCTGAAAAAGAGGTGAAACAAACACTAAGGAAAAATAAACCACCAAAGTAATATATTAATCCCCAATACGATCGCCAATTTGATATAAGGAATCTATGACTGCGGACAAAAGTATCTTCCCTAGACTGGGAGGCCTAGCCTATAACAACAGAAAGACAAAGAAGTTATTGTTTCCATTAAATTAAATGGATTAATATGGGACGAATCCTACCTGTAATATGTCATATTCTTCGCTCCTCTCTTGACTTGAATGCTCCAATCCTAGCTCCCATCACTATAATTAGAACCTGCACAATCAAACAACACAAGCCAACGATCTACATTATCTATGTAGAATCATCTAAATACTTCATTCAATGGATCAAAATGGCATCGAAATACATGAAATTATGGCAACAAATATAGGAAAACAAATAAATCTATGCATTAATATAAATGGAATGGGTTACAACCAAAAATAGGAGTTTATCTTGTAGAAGAGATCCTCCAAGTTGACTTGTTCCTTCTTTTCCACAAAGTGCACCTCTAATCACCCTAATGCATGGAATGATCACCCTTCACAACAACAGCATGAGGGTGGAATTATATCTCCAAAATCCAACCCCTAGCTTGTGGATGGCCACAAATATATAGGAGAGGGAGGTAAGTTTGGAGTTCTTATCCATTTACCAATATAAGGCTTGAGATCCACCCTTGATGGGAGGATGGGATAAAAGGATAAGGGATGGAAACTCCAAGTTAGGATAGGATATGATATGAATGTTTTATCTGAGGTAAATAGTTGTAACAAATTCTATAAGCTTCTAGAAGAAGAGGCTTATGGAATCTCTCTCTTTTCCTGAATTTATAGAACCAACGTGTGTGCATAGTGGAGCAACGTATAGGTTATAAATGCAGGACACAATGGAGCAACTTGTAGGTGAACATTATCTAGTAGGAGGCCAGGGAGCGTTGGTCCTTAAAATTACTTAAACAAGGTGTTTTCAGGAAGAAAATATAGGAAATGAGAGTGTCACGCATAGGGATTTGTTCCCTGATGATGTCAAGGGGTAAAAGGATGGTGATTGATCAAGTTTGTAGGTCAACTAATCATATGTGATAAAATGGCCTGTAAAAGGTCTCCTTGGTCTCCTTGGTATTCATGCTCCTTATTAGGTCTCCTATCATGATGATGTTATATATTGGGCTTGGAGAGGATCTACATGTGGTGTTAGATGCTTCAGATGGCTATGTAGGTATTGGAGGATGTCTAACAGGTTCTAGAGTTCCATAGTGATGAGAGAGATTTTGTGGAGAAGTTTGATGACTCAGATGCTTAGTATGGTTGTTGGTTGGCATCCTAGTCAACCTAGTTTGACTTGGGATGATGATGGTGATATTGCAGATATTTGGTGAAGTGTTGCATAGGTGTCATAGACTTCGAGAGGACCTACAGAGGCTTTTCAAGCTCTAGAAGAAGTTTCAGCAGTTTCAAAGCTGAGTTGACTAAGGTTTGACCATCATCTTCCCTAATCTCATGCTTACTGAGTCATGGGAGATTTTTTAGGTCCATAGTCACATGCAGAGCAGCCTATGGGAGAGATTATAGCCCCAATATGCTAAAGTCACATGGAAGCAGTGTTTTGGGAGTGAATAAGGCATTTTCTTGAGTTTTTCTCGACGTTCCTCATGCTGCTCAACCTATTTTAGTGTGGTGGAAATTTATTGATCGTGAATTTTTGGCATATGGTCGGAAAAAATTTGTGGGACCTATAAAAGTTGATCAAGGTTAAAGATATCAAAGCATTAGTGGATTTAGCGATTGATTTTGCAAGAATCATTCCTCAACCAAATCATAAGCATGTGAACATATTTGTTGAGTATTCCAAAACTTGTTACATTTAATGAGTTAATCATCTCATAAAATGTTAAATAGAAGAAGGATTTGAGTCCATTTGTTTGGTTGTTTTGAGAGTGTGAGAGTATGCCATTATGAGGGAATTGTGAGTGAGTAGAGATTTCCAGAATACTCACATTCTATTGCATATATATTTCATAGTTGTGTATGCATAATTCATAGGTAAATTGGGTTGTAATGTGGAGGAGAATTAAGAGTAGAGTGTAGATTTTGTGGTGAGTATAAGAGAAGAAAAATCCCTCTTAGGGAAAATGATTGATTCATTTTTTATGAGCATAATTCTAGAGGTGTTGGGTTTCTCATGTTGAGTGAATTGAGAACCCAGTTTGAAAATATATAAAAGGCGGTTCACATGGAGGAAGTGAAGGCATGGAGGCTTCACTGTAGATATTAGTAGGAAGATTTTTCTCCATCCAATTGGCGTTAGAGATTCCAATGGTGGTTGGGCAAGGATCGTTGATAATGGGAGTTTCCAGTGGATGGTAGTTCATAGATCCGAGAGAGAAACAGAGTTTTGAACTTATATATGCAAGCACATTGTATACGAATCCAATTCTTATGTCATATGGTTGTAAGCTAATCCATGTAAATTATATGACTAAAATATTTGAGCAACACAACAACATTAGGGTGGTTTTCTCCCAAAAGGGTTTCCACTAGAAATACTTGTGTTCTTGAGTGCATGTTTGTGTTTCTCATGGTTATTTCTCATGATTTTTATGGTTTCAGTTTATTTTTGCTCACATATTTGATGAACTAATCATTGTGGATGTGCATGGATAATAGGCATTGAGGAAAAATATTAAATTGGTGAAATTTTGTATAAAGGCCATCACGGCTGATTCAACCACCCCCCCCCCCCCCTCGACCCCGCTCTCAGTAATGAATATGTTTCCAACAATTGGTATTAGATCCAAGTTATTCAGTGAAGCTTGAATACATGGAGAGTATATCGTGGATCATGGAAATAAATAGGAGGAGGATGTCTCAAAAGACAATAAGTTTGAAGAAGGAAGAAAATTATTCCATTGAAAAAGAAGCTGCAAATTCTGAATTAGAAATGTCATGAGGTAATATTTTGAAGGAATCTTTTAATTATAATTCTTATGATTCTTTTGAGGTTGATGATGAGAAGGATATTTTTACTATTAAGGTTGAATATGAATCCACAATGGTTGTGATTAAATAATTAGTTGCTCAAGTGGAAAAACTAACAGTTGGATGTAGATATAATAAGAAATTGTTCTAGATTTATGATGATAAGAAGAAAAATATCAAGGAGAAGCTCACTACCTTGAGAACCCAGCTTGAGGATTCAAAAAGAAATGAAGAAGTTATGTGCAGCAAGGAAAAATAATTATCAAATCTTTCAGTGAAAATCACAATAGAGAATTTTGTGTCGACGCGTTTCGAACCAGCCAGTGTGGTTCATCATCAGGACAAGATGATGAAAGAGGCACAAGGAAAAAGAAAATAAATATTATGTTTAGGCACTTGAAAGCATAGTAGAAAAAATGAGAAAGCAAATTGAAGAAAAATACCAGTAGCTTGAAAAGGTTAAGAGCATCATAGCAATGAGAAAATATAGCTCTAACCTTCAAAGATGAGATGCAAGTTGAGATGTAAGAAAAAATAATAGGATAGATTCAAAGAAGCCTACAACAAAATTTGTGAGAAACCACGACCATGTTGAAGAAAGAGGCAGAAATTTCATCAATAGAAAAGAGCATATTCAAAAGTAGTTTCTATGCAAATAAAATCATTCACTCCTACATTTGATAGTCACAAAATTCAAAGGAGAAATAAGAATTATTTTCCTCCCTTAATGAACGATAATGAGTGACCATTGTCATAAGTTTGGACATAAAGCAGAAATTTGTAGGAGAAATTTTGACACATCCATGCAGCAATTTGGATAGCCAATAATGAGGTCTCCTTTCAGGTATACAAGTTTAGTAAGTTGTTTATGTTATTCTTGTAACCTTTTTGGGCATAAGGCCATTGATTGCAAGTCTAGTACATCTAGAATGAGGAACAAAATATCAAATTCTTTGGTTTCTTATCTTGGTCATGTAAAAAATTTTATGTGTCACAATTTTGGACACATGGCCAAGGATTTCCTAATGCCTAGATCCAAGAGACCATCGGTACAAAAGAAACAACCAAAGAAAAATGCACAAAAAAGGAGCCCATTAGAATAAATGTGGAAAAAAAAGGAGGATCAGTTAGGAATATGTGGTACTTCTCTTTTGTCACGTGATGAGGATGAAATTGGTATATTTATAGTGGATGATCTCATCGCATGTCAGGAGATAGGAGAAAATTTCACTTCTTGAAGAAAACCAAGAGTGGTCATGTTGTTTTTTAAGTAAGTGAACCAACAAGAGTATTGGGAAGTGGCAAGGCCAACCTTAGAGAGAAGAGGATGAATGCATAAAATGTGTGGCTCATAGAGGGTTTAAAGCAAAATATTTTAAGTGTGAGCCAAATGGTTGATGGAGGTAAGGAAGTTGTCTTCAACTCCAAGGGTTGTTTCATTCGAGAGGAAGGATCAAAGACGGTGATAACTAGAGGAGTCAAGACCCCATATAATGTATTGGTGTTCAAAGGAAGAGTGAAAAGAAAGAAGAGACCAAGTGAGTACTCGTCCTCATCTGATTCAAAGTAGAAGAGATCAACACATATTGCAATCCGCTCTTGAATGATAGATCTTTTAGAGTGCAAAATGGATGTGAAGCCTTCATAGGCTCAGGGGGCGTATGATGGCACTCCTTTTTTTTGCATACAGTAGTTTTTATTGATGCTTATCTCATTGATTATGGTTTCTTGATGATGGATTATTGATATTGTTGATTTTTATGTTGAGGTGTGATCAGGAGGAGAGATGGCACATGTTCAGGGGGAGCACTTTATATGCTTCCAATATTTCGATGGCATTATGACTCCTTGGTGGAGTTTGTTATGCATCTCATGCTATGTGCTCATTCATTGTTGATGTTTATGTTTGATCATATCCATGGTCTATATGGTTTGGCATGCAGTTGGAATGTATCATGCATCTTGGGATTGATGTTTTTATGCATCTGGTGTTGGCCATTATAGTGAGTGTATATTTCAGCTATGCCTTCTAATGCTTCATCACTTGGTGTCATTTGTCATTGGTATATATTATTGATGGAGCCTTGTATTATTCTCATGAGATCATGGATTCTTACTGTAAATCATTTTGTATTGGTAATAAATTCATGATCCATTATTGGAATATATTGTATAATGGGTTATGAGAATTGATTCAGCTATCTATTGGATGCTAGTAGTGTTAGTACAACCATGTATTTCATGTATTATTCATGTACACTCTCATACTTATCATGGAGAGGCTATCTAGAGTCATGTATGCATTGAGAGAGATTCATGTGAGGCATAGTTCAGCCATATATGGGCTTATTGATGTAAATGTACAGTCATGTATTATCAATTTAGAGCCTATGAGGCCATGTGTTGCATATCATTTGGTAAGAGTCTTTGGTCCATGTGGAGTAGTCTCTTGCATATGGAAAGGAGGCATTGGCAGCCATGTACATCGATTTAAATTCATCCATGGAGATGCTTCATTAGAGTATGGGTGGTCATACTGTTGTGACCTATCATCATGATTTGTTGCTATAATGTCTACATTAGAGAGATATTGCTTCTAGACAGTTATTGTTGTTGTTGGTGATATATGTGTTATATATTTTTGGGAAATACGTTGTGGAGAGGATGTATTTTTTCTTCTTGCTTCAAAGTGGATGGATAGATGTTGTTGATGCTAGAGAGTTTTTGTTGCTAGTAGATCATATTATGCTACTATTGTTATGTATTGGTTATTTGATCTACTGTTGTCACTATGACATGGATTATGTTGATGATTGTTGATGTTTCTTATTGTCATGTTGTGGATTGAGATTTAATTGTTGCTGCTAATAGGAGATGTATGTTGTTGCTAGTGTGTTGATGTTTGGACATATATTATGTCTAGGGGGAGTTTAGTGCACATATATTCTAGGGGGAGTGTTATTGTGTGTCAGTCTTCCACTCCATTGTTTATCTCTTGCATATGATTGTGAATTGAGTTTATGTTTTTTTCGATGGATCACCTTGTTTGTGGAGGAGTATATTGTATTCATCCTTGACATGTTTATCCATTTCCCATTGTTGTCAAAAGGGGTGAATGTAGGTATTTTTTTATCAGATGATTGCTTCAGCTAGAGGGTTGACATCAATGCCAAGGGGGGGTATTGTTGCAATTGATGTGTGTTGTAATGTTGCATATGTGTGGTTGATTTTCATTGATGTCAAACTAGTTTCTTAGGCTACAAGTGAGTTTTTTATGTATGTGTATGTGTGGCTGCAGATTGTTGAGGCCTTTGATGATTGAGGTGATGATCGAGATATGATATATGTTCCTTGGCATGTATACTAACTTGTCCCACCTTGGAGATGATGGTTGACGTGTATATGGTCCTTGGTTGGATGATGGAGCATTGCACTAGCTTGGAGGCTTTCCCATGATGATGTTATTCATGATCATGTTGTTGCATATAGATATTGGTGGCTGATATAGAGTTTAGAGTTGAGGAGCCTTGATGATTAGGTCTCCTTGGTCTCCATGCTCCTGATTAGGTATCCTATGATGATGGTGTTATATATTGGGCTTGGAGAGGCTCAACATGTGGCAGTAGATGATTCAAATGGTTGTCCATGTGTTGGATGATATTTAACACGTTCTAGAGGTCCATAGTTACGGAAGATATGTTGTGGAGAAATTTGATGACTTGTTTATAAAGTATGGTTGTTGGTTGGCATCTTATTCAACCTAGTTTGACTTTCGATGATGATGGTGATGTTGAAGAGACTTGGTGAAGCGTTGCGGAGGTTTTAGATACTTATGTATGACCTACAGAGGTTTGTTAAGCTCTAGAATAATTTTCAATAGTTTCTAAGTTGAGTTAACTGAGGTTTTCCCATCCTCTTCCCTAGTTGCATGCTTGCTAAGTCATGGGAGAGGTTTTAGGTCCATAGTCGCATGGAGAGCAGCCAATGGGAGAGAATATATCCCCAAGATGCTAAATTTGCATGGAAGTAGTGTTGTGGGAGTGACTAAGGCATTGTCTTGATTTTTTCTCCAGATTCCTTGTGTTTCTCATCGTATTTTTGTGTTGTGGTGATGTTATTGGTCGGGAATATTTGGCATATGGTCGAAAAAATTTTGTGGTCCATATAGAAGTTGATCAAGGTTGATGATATAAAAGGGCTAGTGGAGTTAGTGATTTATTTTCTCAAGAAACCTTCCTCAACCAAATATGAAGCATGTGAACATATTTGCTGATTCTTCCATAACCTGTTACATTGACTGAGTTAATCATCTCATTAAATGTTAAATATAATAAGTCTTTGAGTTCATTTGGTTGGATGTTGTGAGAGTGTGAGATTATTCCATTGTGAGGGCATTGTGTGTGAGTAGAGATTGTTGCAACTACTCACATTGTATTGCAGAGATATTTCAAAGTTGTGTATGCAGAATTCAGAGGTGAATTAGGCTGCAGTATGGAGGAAAATTAAGATTAAAGTGTAGAGTTTGTGGTGAGTATAAGAGAAGAAAAATCCCTCTTCGGGAAAATTATTGATTCACTTTTTTATGAGCAGAATTCTTGAGTTTTTGGGTTGCTCCTGTTGAGAGAATTGAGAACCCAGGTTGAAAATATATGAAAGATGGTTTGCATTGAGGAAGTGAAGGCATGGAGGCTTCAATGTAGACTTTAGTTTGGTCGATTCATAGTAGGAAGAGTTTTATCCATCCAATTGGAGTTGGATAATCCAATGGTGGTTGGGCGAGGATCGTTGGTTGTGGGAGATTCCAGCAGATGGTAGTCCATAGAGAGAAACAAAGTTCTTAATTGATATATTCCAGCATATTGTAGAGGAAGCCAAGTCTTATTATGGTTGTAAGATAATCCATGTAATTTTTTTTACCAGATTAATAAAAGATTTGAGCAGCACAGCAGCAGCAAGGTGGGTTTCTCCCGATAGGGTTTCCACCAAAAATACGTGTGTTCTTATGTGTGCATGTTTTTGTTTCTCATAGTTATTTCTCATTATTTTTATGGTTTCAATTTATTGTTACTCACATATTTGATGAACTAATGTTGTGGATGTGCATGGATAATAACATTGAGGAAAAAGTTTAAATTAGTGAAATCTTGTTTAAAGGCCATCACTATTGATTCACCCCCCCCCCCAAGTAGTGAATATATTTCTAGTATGCATTTCCATGTCCTCTACTCCTTCAGGTTCTAGTGCATGAGATCTTGCACCAGCAAAATCTTTTGGTTCATAGTTGATAGATGGTTATTGTCAATCTATTCTAGTATGATATTCTCACTGATTCACTAGTGATGTTACAGAAGTTATACTCTTTACAATTTTGGTATTACTACTCTATCAACAGATGGTCAAAAATACATGGTTTCCCACTAGGCAGGTTGAGACCATCTACCATAAAGTATGATGCCAACCAATGGATGAACTATATAATGGATTTTTGGTTGATATGAAGTAACAAAATTCAACTTATGTGTGTGTGTGTGTGTGTGTGTGTGTCCTTGAATTAAAATAACATTAACCCTTACAACATAGTCCTTAAGTATAATGATGTGTGACGACTTGCTTACATTTGAAACTGCTTATGCAATTTTCTATCATTACTAGATAGAGCCTCGGTAGTGTTGATTAAGGTTTGCAAAGGAAAATGATTTTGTAGTGAAACCAAATATTAGATAGGGAAAGTTCAAGTGATAAAAAACACAAATTCACATTTAAAGGACAAAGCACAAAACATTTTCATTTAATTTTTAGTTTTAAATTTATTTTTCTTTTATTTTAAGTTTAATTTAGTTTTTAATTATTTTTTTATTTTTTATTTTAATTATTTTATTTTATTTTTTGTTTAGAATCATTTTAGGTTTATTTTCATTAAAATTAGTTTAGTGTATTTATAGTTATTTTACTTGTTTTATTCGAGATTATTTTGGTTTTAGTTTAGTTTAAGTATGATTAATTCAAATTTCATTATTTTTATTACTTTACATTTTAGTTTTATTTTATTTAGCTTAATTGTTTTCGATTTAGTTTATAAATATTATTAAATCATGTTTCATTTAAAAATAGTTTATTGTTTAGATTGAAAATTGGAAATGGATAATTTGAGACCTAAGATAAATAACTAAAACAAACTTACATTCTTGTAGAAAGAGCAAGAGTAAAGACTTGTTTGGGGGTGACTAAACCAAAGCAAGAAGAGCTTAAGCTATCATGCCATTTTCTTCTCAATTTATAGTCACAAGGGGGTCAAAAAATCTATGGTCAAGATGTGTTCACTATTATCAAGACTTGAGGATCAAATGGAAGACCCAAAGGTGGATGAATTTTAATCAATTTTGATATTGTTATCATTTTTTACTATAAAGATATTGTTATCATTTGATTGATTTTGTGACCAATAAATATAAATTTGTATATGTTGCGCTATTGTTGATTTATGTAGATTTGTATTTGTTTAGATTCATGATAAGTTATCTTCTCATGAGCCGTATGAATTTCTCAATTGATTATTGAATTTGAGAATACGTTTTTATGTTACCTTGATAGTTACTTGTTGACTTAATTCTTTATAATTAATAGTCTATATAATAATTACTCCTTCGATTTAGAATTTACTTCATATACAAAATCATATTCAATAGATAAGAAAATTATTATAATACAAAGTAATTGTAAATTTACCATTAGTCTAGTTAAATATTATGGAATAATAAATTATCTCCATAGTATAATACGTTTATTTATAACATATCTTATATAGAGAAGGAGAAAGGAATCATTTTTATGAACCACTATAAATTGAAGATACTGAGGCAACTCACCTCATTGTGATGATTATGTCAAGTCCTCATGTCATCAATCCCAAATAGAAAGCTAAAGTACAAATGAGATATGTCCCAGTACATAAAAGGTTATAATGAATTGCCATTTACATACCTCTTAAATTAAAATTATGTTTGTGTTGAATACTAAGAAGGGGGGGGGGGATTTGAATTGAATCAGTAGTCAAAATTTCTTTATCTTATTTAAAACATTAAGTCATATATGAAAATTTAAATAAGCATCATAGAGAACATAACACGAATATTTTTATGTGGAAACCCATAGGGAGAAAAATACAAATCAACCTCTTATTTATAGATGAATGTAAGCACCAACCTACTATTACATTTTTTGCAAGAACCCACTTGCAAGAGACACCAATCCCCTTTCAATATTTTTAGGCACCCACCCATAGGAGAAACCAATCCTCCTTTCAAATTTTTTCATAAACCCACCTTCAAGGAACTCCAATCCCATTTTTGATCTCTGATTTCTATTTTGTTTGTTGTTGATTTAATCATCTCTCCAATATAATCTTTGCACTCTACATCAATATGATTTTAACTCTTTATAGAAATCTACTCTACAACCATTCAACTTCTGAACAATTTGATAAATCTCACTACTCTTTTCACTTTGAATTCAATCATTCTATTCAGTGTAATCTGATTTTCTCTTCTTTTATAGTACTTTGACTTCAACCATTCATCTTACTTTAATCTGATATGCTCTTTGTCCAACAATTTGACTTCAACCATTGTTCTCACTATAATCTGATCTGCTTTATGTTCTGTAATTTCTCTCTAATTTTCCCCTCAACACTCACACTAGTTGTCCTACAATATTCATACTTATTATCCCTTAGCATTCATATTTGTTGTCACTCATCATTCACACTTATTGTCATACAATCCTACTATCTCTCTAAATTCATGCTTGTTGCCTCTCTCAAACTTTTTTTTTATTTACTTTATAATTAATATATATATATTCTTTTTCTCCCTATTAATTTATCCTCCCTACCAATGGTTTAAATTGATCCATGGTTTATACCCATGGTATTGTCTTAGGGTATTGACCCATGGTATCGCGGCCATCATTGATGAGTTTGAAAAAAGTAAGTTACCTTTTTCTGAACACATTATCCTCATAAAGCCTCTCATTACATCCAACATCTCACACACTAAGAACATTTTTATTGTCATACAGCTCCATTGCAATTTTTGTAATTTCAACCAACATTGCAAAAACAATCTCATGTAGGAAGAAACATAAATCTGAAAGTTTCACTAATTAGTCTCGAGATTTTATGTTGATGTAGCTTCCATTTAGTTCAATATACCACTGAAGAGCTTTCATCCATGTTGTTTACATCATATGTAAGCTCAATAAACTAACTAGCCCTTCTTAGCTAGCTATTCAATATTGTAACCAGGTTGGGTTCATTAGAGATCTTCAAAACTTTCACAAACCTATCCAAGAACTTCTCAACTGCAATATCGATGGTCTCTCCAAATATCCTATAATAATATAGTAAATGCAGTCCACATATCCACTCTCATTTCGATGAAAATACAGATCTAGATGTAATAAGCCTTCAGAGGTGAAGCTTCCACACAATTTATTGATAGGAAAGACTACATGTCACTACTCCTCCATTCATCTCAATACCATCTCAAAAAGTATGGAGGTCATCTCATCATAGCTTCAAAGTGTTACTGAGTCAGGAAGTCTTTGTTAGATTAGATAATCTGTGTTGGAGGTCAAAAAGGAGGCATGCAGAGTTCTCCCATGATTTTAGGGGGTCCAATTACAGATATTTATGAGTTTTAAATAGTTAACTCAAATAATTGAGTTAAAAAAGTTTAACTGGTTCTAACTGAGAGATGAGATAGTAATAGGTCCAGTGAATTAAATCTGATTTAATTCACAAAGTATTGATCAATCAGTTAACTGATAATTCACTATAAATAGTTGTTGCATGTCAGTTATAAGGAAGGCTCAGTTGAGTTTGAGTTTAAATGGAAGATAACTATTAGTTGTGTAATTAGAAAATTGTACACATCATGAATGAGGTCATCAGGAAGCCTTAGATTTATTGCGAAATCATTAATTGGGAATTTCCTAATTAATGGGGGCTCAATTACCCCAGAAATGTGTAAGAAAGGCTGGGTAGGTAGAGGCAAGCAGAGGTTAAATATTGGATCAAATTTTCTTAGATCAATGCCATATTCGAGAAAGATTAGAGTATGACATTTAGCAGAGTGCAAAGGTTTATTAGTAAGTGATCAGAAGATCATTTCCATTGTTCAAAAATGCTCAAAAATGAAAATTCTCAAAAGTTTTCAACCTGAGTAAACGGAAATTTCTCGTCGATGTGATTCTGGTGTCACAAACGGTTCGCAAAATAGAGGTCGTATGTAGAAGTTATGAAGGTTTGAAAAGCCCAGTAAACTCCAAAAACTGGAGCTTTGACTAAATTTGATTTTGTATACAAACTTTCAAAATATATATATATATATATATATATAATTATTACAGTTTACGGGCCAATCAGCGGGTGCCATGTGGCCAGCTCGGAGGCTGCCATGTGGCCCCAGGCTAGAGGTCAAATGTTGTTGCAAAATATTTTGGAGACTATGGGTTTCGAACGCAAGACCTCCTGCCCATCAGCGCACATGCCCGACCGCTCGGGCTACCGAGTGTTACTTAACCTCTATGGTCGACAACATTTATTTAAAGGTTAAAGCTTTACATGGCGAGGGTTGGGGAGGCCATCTCCTAAGGGCCAACCCCCCACCATAGGTCCATGTGCCCAAAACCATAACTTTTAAGTCCGACGGTTATTCCAACCGTAACCTCCGGTAGCTGGTCACATGCCACTCTCAGCATTTAATTTAACTACTAGTCCACCCAGCAGTTTCGCTGGCAGACCTCCAAATCCGGTGGACGTTGCCAGTTTTGTCAGCAGTAACTAGAGTTCCTCCAGTTTTGGAGGAGCTTTCCCAGGGGACATTGGGCAATTTACTGTTTGGGTCATAACTCTTGGAATATTCGACCATTTTTTGTGAATAAATAGTCATTTTTAGCTAATTTCGAAATTATGAACACATTGGTAGAGGTTTTAGAGCCATCAGAGGTCATCTTGTGTAGGTTTTTCTTCAGGAGAGGTAAAGGAGCCATTAGGGCCACTAGGGTGTTTTTAGTGTACTGAGCATTTATTCTATGTTTTATGAAAATGAATAGTCATTCCTGAATAATTCAAGAATTATGAAGCTATTTTTATAGAGAGAATAGCCATTTGAGGCTTTTTATCACATGTACTTACCATTTTTTATAAATAAGATATGAGGGACATGCCATTGGGAGCTGGACCAGCAGATGTAGCCCAGGAGGGGTGAACTACTTGATCAAATTTGCCAAGTATTGTTACATGTGATATTTATTTCTCTGTTATATATTGATGCACAGTGTTATACAAGCTAATTTACATGCTTTAACCCCACATAAAAATATGTTTAACTAAGTTAAAACCATTTGTTTCACCCGCAAACTTCAGTGAACCTTATGCACACAATTTAATTATTGTTTGGATACTTAGCACAAAAAAACTAATACATTCCATTTAGATCAAGTTGGTATCAAAGCTTGGGTTAAGCTTGAGTTAAGCTATATTATCTTACATTCCTTGACATGACTGAAATTGTGAGAGTTCTTTATCGAGAAAGGAATGAAAGACTAGAAGGAGAAGGATCCAAACTTCATAAGGAAGGACAAGGATCATCAGGAGGCCATAATGATGAAGAAAAAACAAATAAGGGTAATGGAGATAGTGGAAAATCCCCATCATCACCCTCATCTTCATCTTCATCATCCTTTACATCATCTTTCGTACATCAGTCACACAAGTCAAAGAACACTAGTAAAATTCCTTTTCTAAAACTTGATGTTAAGTTTGAATTGCCAATGTTTAATGGTGAAGCCAACGCAAAAAAACTTGACAATTGGATTAGGAAGTTGGAGTTTTATTTGAGAATCCAAAACCTTCATGATGACGACACTAAAATTCAGCTAGCTTCTTTGAGAATGGAAGGTGCAGCACTTGTTTGGTGGGAATCCAAGACAAAGGAGGAGAGTAAAAAGCATGGTAAGATTATTTTATCATGGGTTTATTTAATTACTCCAATAAAACAACAGTTTTATCCATTAGCTCATTTACAGAAAGCTATAATGAATTGGCAAAATTTTAAACAATTGAAAGGAAAAAATGTACAAGTGTATACTCAAGAATTTATAAGAAGAGCTCTTTTACTAGGAGTAGATTTGCATAGCCAAGACACTTTGGTCAAGTATAAAGGAGGTTTACATACCTACCTAAGACATACAATCCTCATGTTTAACCCTACAAGCCTAGATGAGGTTTGTGTTCAAGCCACACATTGTTCTAAAACAAGCCATGATGAGGACCATTCTTGGAAACTTCATTCAGATTTGAAACCAAACTGTTTTAAAGCCAAAGAGAAAGCCAAGGAGAAAGGCAAGACAATTGCAATAATTGAACAAGACCTAGGGTTAGATTCAGGAGATGAAACAAAAAATCATAGTTATGGCACTAAAGAACTTGAAGGGGAAAGAGAATGAAAATAAACCCAGTTCTAGTATTTCTAACTGTCACATAGAAGCTCCAAGTGAAGAAAAGAGAATTGAATTGTTTCATGTGAGGGTCATTTCCAAACATACCAAGGTTGAAACATTGTTTGAAGGGGAAATAGAAATGAAAATACTAGAAAATAGAAGGGAAAATTCTTCTGCAAACATTGTTCTAAAACAAGCCATGATGAGGAACATTCTTGGAAACTTCATCCAGAGTTGAAACCAAAAATTTTTAAAGCCAAGGAGAAAGGCAAGACAATTGAAATAGTTGAACAAGACCTAGGGTTAGATTCAGGAGATGAAACAAAAATCATAGTTATGGCACTAAAGAAATTGAAGGGGAAAGAGAATGAAAATAAACCCAATTCTAGTATTTCTAACTGTCACATAGAAGCTCCAAGTGAAGAAAAGAGAATTAAACTATTTCATGTGAGGGTCATTTCCAAACATACCAAGGTTGACACATTGTTTGACAGTGGGTCAAAAGAAAATTTAATCTCTGAATACTTGGTCAAGAAACTTAATCTTGAGACCATTCCACTTCCAAAACCATATCCACTTGGTTGGATTTATAAGGATGCAAATTTACAGGTTTCAAAGAAGTGCATGTTGCGCTTTGCAATAATTGCACATTTCATTGACACAATTGAATTAGATGTTGTTCCACTTTATATAACAGGTATGGTGTTGGGTATTCCTTAATTCTATGATAGGAAATCTATCTTCCATCGCCATGAGAAAAAATACCATTTATTCAAATATGGCAAGGAGTACATTGTGAGAGCTCATCGTAAAAAACTAGACTCTTCTTTAGTTAATGTAGGGCAGGTGAAGAGGCTTGTCAATGCAATTCAAAACTTGACATTGATGATGATTAAACAAAGATAAGTTTTACATAATCCTTTTCATGTAAATTTTGATATATGTAATGAGTTGTTTCAGTTTGAAAGCAGGTTGTCTTTGAAAGAATATGACAAGCAGTTGCAGCAGTCGACTTTGGTGTTGAACGGTGCTGAAAACAAAGCGTCAGTGAAAGAAGTTGCAAAGGTCCAAGAGAGGGAAAATAAACTTAGCAAAGAAGGTACAAGATTCAATGTTCATTGTTGGTTTTAGAAAGGCATGGTACAATGGCAAAGAAACTTGGTCAGGAATCGACACAAGTTCAAGGCTAATTCAGCAAAAAATCGCCATAAGGATAGGATGCACGGTGAGAGTAATTTCAAGTTTCCTTTGATTATAGACCAATATAGAAACATGATGTTTACTACAAATTTAATTTGATGTTCTGCAAGTTCAATAAATGTTCAGCATGACAAAGTCAAAAAAAGAAATGGTTGGTCAATGGAATTAAGGAAAAATTTGTCATTTCATGAAAAGCTCTAACTAATGAAATTAGGGAAATTTCAGTGGATTAATATTAGAAGAGTGGAGACACAATCTCCTCATCTTCATGTTCAGTAGTCCAGAGAGCTTTTAGGGTCCAAAATCTTCCTAGTGGGGAGGTGTGATCAGGAGATCATGTCCATTGTTCAAAAATGCTCAAAAATGAAAGTGCTCAAAAGTTTATGCAACCTAAGCAACAGGAATTGTCTCGTCACTGTGATTCTGACGCCATGAACGGTTCACAAAACAAAGGTCGTATGCAGAAGTTATGAAGGTTTGAAAAGCCCAATAAACTCCAAAAACTAGACCTTTGACTAAACTTGAATTTATATAAAAAATTTCAAAAAAAAATATTATTTGAAAAATATTTTTTTATTGTAGTTTACGGGCCAATTATCGGGTGCCACGTGGCCCCAGGCCGGAGGTCAAATGTTGTTGTAAAATATTTTGGAGACTATGGAATTCAAACGCGGGACCTCCCGCCTAGCAGCACATGCACCCGACCGCACAGGCTACCGAGCGTTACTTAACCTCTATGGTTGACAACATTTATTTAAAGGTTAAAGTTTTACACGGTGGGGGTTGGTGAGGCCAGCCCCCCACCATAGGTCCATGCACCCAGAACCATAACCTTTAAGCCCAGTGGTTAGTCCGACCATAACCTCCGACGGTCGGTCACATGCCACTCTCAGCATTTAATTTAACTACTAGTCCACTTGGCGGATCTGCTGGTAGACCTCCAAATCTGGCGGACGTTTCCAGTTTTGTTGGCACTAACTAGAGTTCCTCCAGTTTTGGAGGAGCTTTCCTAGGGGACATTGGGTAGTTTATTGTTTGGGTTATAACTCTTGGGATATTCGACCATTTTTTATGAATGAATAGTCATTTGTGGCTAATTTCGACATTATTAACACATTGGTAGAGGTTTTAGAGCCACATAGTTCATCTTGTGTAGATTTTTCTTTAGGAGAGGTCAAGGAGCCATTAGGGCCGCCAGGGTGTTTTCAGTGTATTGAGCATCCATTCTTTTTTTTTTCTGAAAATGAATAGTCATTCCTAACTAATTCAAGTATTATGAATTTGTTTTTATAGATAGCACAACCATTTGAGGCTTTTTATCACATGTACTTATCATTTTTGAGCAATAATATATGAGGGATATGCCATTGGGAGCTGAACCAGTAGATGTAGCCCAGGAGGGGTGAAATACTTCATCAAATTTTTTGAGTATTGTTACATGTGATGTTTATTTCTCTGTTATATACTGCTACACAATGTTATACAAGCTAATTTACATGCTTTAACCTCACATAAAAATATGTTTAACTAAGTTAAACCCATTTGTTTCACCTGCAAACTTCAATGAACCTTATGCACACAATTTAATTACTGTTTGGATACTTAGCACAACAAAAATAATATATTCCATTCAGATTAGTAAGGGAAATAGCATTGTATTGTTTCATGGTCTTGAATTTATGCAATATACAGATAGTAGGGTTTTGAGCAGTTTCTTTCCCTAGAGACATCTTATGGTGTGTGACTAATTATTTCTTTCTCTTACTTGTTATGTGATTGTGCAATCAAATTTGGTTTCTAAAAATTGTAGAAGGATTCACTATTTGTTTTAGTACATTACAATATCAAATTGGGTCCATTTGGATAATTTTTACATGGTATCAGAGTGCTAAAAATCATAATACAAGAGAAGAACCAGAGTTTCTTTTGCACAGGTACATCGAATTTGTAGAATTTTTTCTTTAGGACCAGCAGCAAATCAAGATGTCTTTCAATGGCTTGAGACTCGAATATTCCCTTGAGGGAAATTCGAATTACATAGCATGGAAGGTTCTAGCACTGCAATTTTTTCAAAAAAAAATCAAAGTCTAGTTGTCATTATAAATTTTTGTCTTTGATCCTCTTCTGTCTCCTAGATTATGGTGAAGAGCCTTGGAGGATTAAACTGTATGATTCTTTGTCACTTTTTAATAAAGTTAAAAAGGATTTTTGAGTCCAATATGTTGTTTCTATTACAAGGTTGATAGGGTAAATTCTCTTCTAAACAGGTATTTCAACTACTTTCAGTGGTTGAAGTTATAGGTTCCCATTTGAAAATGAGTCTTATTCTTTCACCATAATTTCCTTTCCAAGGTCATAGACAGAGTATTAGGATCATACATTCTGTTAATAATAACAAAAGCATTAGTTTTTCTTTCCATGAAAGGCAACTATAATTTCTAAAAGCTATGGTTTTTACAGAAAAAAAACTGTCTTTTTCATAAGGGTAGTAATTTCCTGCAAATTTATACAAAGGAGCAGAGGAAATATTATTTAACTGAAGTTAGCATTTCTATTTGAAGATTAAGGAAAATATTGAAGATTAAGGTGTTGCATATCCAAAGAGTATTCATTTTTCATTGAGAGATGAATTAAAAGGTGATCATTTTTATGCTAAGGTTATGCTACTATATTGCTACTTACTAAAAGGTATAGGTGTCACAAGTACAGTACGAGTAGCAATAATGAAAATAGGTGATGGATTTGGTGAAATAAGTGGAAATTGTTTTAAATTATTCATATGATTCGTTTCATCCTTGTCTACCAAGTCATATGGCATGTATAACATGTTTCCATCTGCTCCTGTGACAGCGACATTAATAGTTTTTATTATCCATTTTTAAAATCATTCGTTACAGGTGCCAGCAGGTAGGGTTTCTTAGTGGATTAGTCCTTGTTTTACAGTTGCGTTAGAAGTTAGAATTAACAAGCGCAATATGGGCAAAGGAGGTAAGAAAAACAGGTTTGAGCCAGAAAACACCCGCTTTGTGGATAGTCGAGCTAAGGCCATGTTCAAGGCAACTGGTTGTCACAAATTCTTAAAGAAACTCTCTGGTGAGAATGTGATCGTTTCTCAAGCATTTGTAGAGACCTTTGATGATGAGAAGGTTAATATTGGGTGTCAAACCTTCAACATTACACAAACCATCATTTCCAGAGCAACTTAGACTTCTGCAACAGGTGATTCTTGGCATAAAAACAATAAAACTCTTCTTAAAGTTGATGCAAATGTTTATTTAAAGCTTGAGCATGAGCACATCAGATGGACTCCTACCATACACATTTCTTACTTCAAACCTAAATGGGAACATGTTATCACTACTTTCCAACGCTACATAACTTGTGAAGGAATATTTTCGATTGTTCATAAATATCAAATGAGGTTCTTAGTCCATAATTCAAGTGCCAGACCCGTGAAATTAACCATTTTTCTCCATAGATCCTTGCTATCAATGTCTTGGAGGATTTATAAGACCCCAAGTTACTCATTACATAACCTATATCATAGAGGCCTGATTAAGATATTGATATCTTATCACTTGAGAAGAAGAAGGACTACATGGGAGAATTTTATAACAAGGGAGGGATTTAACACTAAATATTCTAGAAGAAGAGTAGGGAGACCTAGAAAAGTGAGAGATTCAGAAAAAAATCAGCCAAACCCTATTCACTCATGAACTTCCTCACAAAATGGCCCTTCCTCCATGTCATCCAAAAGACAGACTAGGAGCTTAACTAAGAAGGCTAGAGACCCTAAATCTGTACCAAAAACTCAACCAGCAAATGAAGTTCACATCAACAGTTCACCCAAGGGGCCACAGACCTTAAGGTCATTCATGTAGGAGTGTAGAAATAAGTTTAAGCAAAGAAATATCATGTTTCATAAAAATATTGTGTCTAAAAACAATGAGGAAGAAGCTTCCTCTTCAAGGGGAAAACGTAGAAGAATGCTCATCATGACAGAAGAACTTCCAGAGGAAGTCAACCCTGAGGTTCTAACTTCCACCCTTGTTCCACCTTCATAGGAATCCAACCCTGGAGTTAAGATATCAAACCCTATTTTAGAAAATACTCAGCAAACTCAGCAAAACAGTGGTATATCATTCAGGGAGCCTACTCTTTCGCAGGTCTTTGCATCACTTAAGAAAGGGAAAAACAAAGTGTATGAGACTATCACAAAGGAAAAGCCTACTTTGGCTCAGATCTTCTCATCTATTGGCTCTTCAGCCAAGAAGAGGAAGAATACTTTAATAATTTCATACTCATCTTATGAAGATAGCAGTGATACATAATATACTCAGTCTGAATTTGAGGAGGGAGAATCTAGCAGTTTTTTTCATGGAGGAAAAAGGCATAAGTATATTCCAAATCCCTATATATAGATACCTCACACCAGGCCCAAAAACAAACTCAGATTAACCACCAAGCTGATTTCTAGCACTGCTATCAGGGATGAGATCATAAATGTTGATGACAGCCCAAAATATAAAACCAAGAAGAAAAAGTCTCAGCCAAAAAAATAAAACATGGAAAAAGAGGTAAAATAAAAGAGTGACAAAATTTGAGGCTATCAGAATCTTTGCCTCCATATTAGACCTTTAAAGAATGAAGATGCAGAGCCTTGAAAATCTGAAGTAGTCTTCCATTTTTGGTTTATTTGCAATATTTTTGAATATAGCTACCCTTTTTCATAGAAGGTAGCTAATATTTTCGGATATTATTATATGGAAAGGAAAAGCTACCTTTTTGTTTTATTATCACAATCATGACACCAAAGTGGATGAAGTGGATGGGATTTCTGTTATGATTATTTTTTCTAGGTGTCAGATAAACCCCCAGTTGGTTAGTCACTCCTATGTTTTAGCGGATATGCAGACAAGTGTTCACAAATACTCCTTTCAGTTGTTGGATTCCACCTTTTTTGGAGACAGTTTTGATGAGCTATGAGGGCACTCAGCCACATTTATTCAGCCAAATTCAGCTCCATGATGCCATACCTTATCTTATTTCTATTTTCAGTTTTTCTTTAATGTTTTAGATGAAATCTACCTTACGTAGAGAATTGTAATAAATTCCTAAAACAGAGTTTCACTTTTATTGGAGACTTCTGTACAAAGCTCCTATTTTTTGTATAAATATGATGTAATTCAAAGATAGAGAGGTTGGATGATTATATCTTACAGAGCATATTTTGTTACACATTTTTTGAATATATAATATATCAGCTTAATTCTTGAGGACTTATGACAGCTTGGTGTGTGTATTGTTTACTTACCTCATGTGTTTTTCATATCTAAATTCCTCAGTTTCAAATTGTGATGTTATCTTTGTTCCATGTTTTTGTTAGTCTCATGTTTTATCTATGCATGATTATCTAATTTTTTCAGTCTTGCTTGGCAAGCTTTCTTGATAAGACATGTGAGGTAAATTGTCTATGAGCATTCCTTGAAACAGATGTCTTTAAAGTGTACAATGAAAATCTTGTCAAAATTCTAGAAGCTTTCTTTCATTGGTGCACTATCAATCTGAATTTAGTGTTATATTTCTATCCAAACAGTGGGCTTCTACTTCATAGACCCACTGTCTTTTTTCAAATTCTCCTAACCCGAATATTACCAATTTACTCTTGCTACCACATCCAGCCCTAGTACCCTCATATGTGTAAAATATAGTTATATATTTGAAACCTTTTTCTAGCATATGTAATATTCAGTCACTTTCCAAAATCCAATCCAAATCATAAATAGCCCTGAGCTTAACATGTTTCTAGTCAAGCACTTGTCACAATTAAGTGTTGATTCCAGTGCTAACATTTTTTGGTGCGTCTGTTGGGAGACGAAGGTTCTGAAATTTTTATTCTCCTGAAATCATTGCATGAATGCTTAGTATTGTTTTTTAAAGGTGAATAAAAACTAGTCACTATTCTGATTGTAATTATTTCACCTGGTGACTTCAAAAAGAGCACGAGGGGTTTCAAGACCACCTACCAGAAGAATAAGTCAAAGATCACCTCCTGTGATTCCAGTTTCTGATCTAGAGAAGATAATAAAGGATGCTATAGGGAAACATAAATCAGCTAAAGTTGCACCACATTCAGTGAAAAATTTGCGTGCAAAATACATTCCAAAAGAAAAGGTGCCATCATCTGCTTTACAACCTAAAGAAATTTCAGTTTCAAAGAAATCTTCTGGAATATTTCAAGTTGAAACTACTTCCATTGAAAGCAAAGTAGATGATGTTAGCTTAGGTTCATCTGAAAATATCTCTCAGTCATCACTTATTAAATCATAAACAAATATCACTCATGTGAAAGAAGAATTTTTAGGTATCAGTGAAGAAAATCAAAATCAGAAACCTTTATACTGATCAAATGGGAATTAGAAAAAGTGTTGGAAATTGCACCCTTTCTAGATAGATCTATTTTAACTGAGGAAGACATAAAAAAAAATTTGATTTTTCTCCAAACTCACCCTGAATATTAGTCTTCTTTTATTCCACAGCAGGAGTATTTTCCTCTATCTCAAAACCCCATTATTGGCTCATCTTCTTCTCATCAAAAAGGAGATAATCCCCCTGAAAATTTGACTTTCAGCCTTTTTGACTTTTTAGCCTAGGAAAATAGACTTGAAGTTGCCCCAATCCTTCAAAAATCAACATCTGAAACTGATTCTCTTGGAGAAGTTGAAACAAAACCTTTTGCTATCCATCTCTTTGAAAATCCATTAATTTCAATTTCACAAATTAAAATTTCCAGCAGTTAAACTTCTGTGTCATCAATTTTATCATTTCTACCTCAGTAAGTCATAGCTCATTCTGTTCCTACAAGGATGCAACAGATTGTTGCTGCAAGATATGTGCCACTCATCCTTCCTCAACCTTTGCATCCTCTTCCTCAGGGAGATTATTTAAAATATTTTTCCAAATACACAAGGGAGGGAGAAGGAGTATCTGCTAAAGAACACCTAGTTGGTTTCTACAGTTATGTTGATAGCCAAAACGTTGAACATGAAGATGTTTGGTCTAGAATTTTTGTTCAAAGCTTAGATGGTGAAGCTAGGAAATGGTTTAGAAATTTACCACCCAATTCAATAACAGGAATAGATGACTTGAAATAAGTGTTTATAAAACAATGGGGTGACAGGAAATATTATTTGTATTATCTCACATAATTTGGGGCTTTAAAGAAACGAGTTGATGATTCATTGGCAGATTTCACACAGAGATTCAATAAATTCTATCAAAATATTATTGTGGAGATTAAACCCCATGAAACCACAACCATGATTACCTTTTCAATGCCTTAGATTCCAAGTTTTCACTATGGTTGAGATATGAAAAGCCACAAACATTGGTGGGTATGCAGGAGGCTGCTATTGGAGTGCAGTCCAATCTTATGGCCTCAAACAAGCTGAAAATTGAAGAAGGCAAGGGGGAAAAAGATAAAAAGAAAATGAAACAGGAGAAACCATCTTCCTTCTCTAAAAATTTCACAGGTGAAGAGAAGCTAGATCAGATGTCTAACTTGATTAAAGATCTTGCTTCTAAAATGAAAAAAATGGAGTTAGAAAACAGGCTTGATGCTAGGCCCATCCAAAATGAAGGAAACATAAATCAGGCTCCTTTTAGGATACCTTTTCAACCCCAACAAATTTTGAAACACCCAAGGAGAAATCCTAATGATAAAAATGTTCAACCTCCATTGACCAATTTTGCTGAAGAAAATCAACAAGAAGAAGAAGTGGAGGTTGAAGAAATAAATCTTGTTGGAAACACATCACAGTCAACTTGTTTGACTTTACAGGAATATGAAGATCAGCCAAGGATAAATCTATTTTTAGATGGTCAATAAGCTCATATTCATGCTC
This sequence comes from Pinus albicaulis, assembly GCA_034641835.2. Taxonomy (NCBI): domain Eukaryota; kingdom Viridiplantae; phylum Streptophyta; class Pinopsida; order Pinales; family Pinaceae; genus Pinus; species Pinus albicaulis. Next base: position 884,027,128 of record CM076584.1, on the reverse strand, counting down.
AAAATGAGAAAAAATAGCCTAAAAATCAGATGAGAAATCATTCTTTGAGGTCAAAAGGGGTTGTCCAACAGCCTCAACAAAAACAAGATGCAGAAAAAATTGCTGCCAAACAAAAATAAAAGTTGAATGATGTTTTTTCATCATCTAACCTTGCTCGAATCATCAAAACAGCTTCTGAAAACAAAGATTCAACCCCACTCAATTTTAGTTTTAAATCTGAATTGAATAAGATCAAGATTCCAGTCCCACTCTTAGAATTATTAAAAAATCCAGCTTATAGAGAATCATTTAAAAGTCTGCTTCAGCCATCCCTTTCTCCTGACTCTGTCAATATTGAAGATGAACATCTTACTATCTTTTTATGAGTCATGTTCAAGATCAAAATGATGATAACTCTCCACCTTTTTATATTTCTCTCAACATTCATAACAAATTGCTGCATAATTTTCTATTAGATTCTGGGGCTTCTCATAATCTGATGTCTAAGAAAGTAATGGATGAATTGGGACTAGAAATTACTAAACAATATCATGACCTTTATACTTTTGACTCCAAAAGGGTCAATTTTTTAGGGGTAATCAAAGACTTGGTAATTTATCTTACCCAACTTCCTATGAAGAGTTTGGTGATGGACATAATAGTTGTTGATATACCATCAAGATTTGGAATGCTCCTTTCTAGATCTTGGTCCAAAAAGCTGGGAGATACTCTTCAAATGGACATGATATATGCCACTTCCCAGTTTTTAGAGGAGAATTTAGGAGGCTGTATAGAGAAACACAGATGGCTTATATCATAAGTGATCAGCAAAATCCATCAAATCATCCTATATATGAAAAAGAGGAGTTAGGTGTAGAAATTATATAACTTATGTGTTATATGTCTAAGATTGTCCTGATCTCACACTATATTAACTTCACACAAAATACAGAATCTATTCCACCATTGATCATTTGCAGAAATTAAATCAAGATTGCAATGCACACATGAGACAATAAAAATTCACACACATTAACACAGTTGTTTAACGGGAAAACCTGAAGCTGAAAACCCCAACTATTTGTATATAATATATGTCATAGAGATCACGTAACAATCCTCATACAAAGCTGATCATATCAAGCTCTTAGTACAATACAATCGCTACACACTAATCAAGCTCAATCTTGCAAATCCATGCACTGATATTTGCCACCTGCTAACCTGCCTCTACTGCGCAATCCCTACTGAAGAATGGCTCTGAATGAACTCAAATTGCTCCAGCCTTGCTCATGCAATCTTCATAGGCATCTCCAATGAATGTGTGGTGCAAAAAATGCAACACTATAGTCACAACTGATAGTCACACTTGCTCTTTCACCTATCTCTCCACTAGTCTCCACTGAAACTACCATGCACTGAAGTTAACTGATGTATTGTTCAGTTGATTAATGAGTTATTATTTAGTGAATTAATTTACTAATTAATTCACACCACTCTCACTAGTGTATCATTCAGTTGGACTAGATACAACTAGCTCAACTGAGTCTAACTGAGTTAAACTAAATACAAATCCACCAACTACTTCTATAACTCCACCAAACTCTGTCACATGAGTTCTAACTGAAGTCCTCCATGCAATAGCTCTAGTAAACCCTCAGGAATAGCGTAATTCCTTCTGTCAGCTGTTGTGCCATATCTGTGCACTTAACTGAAGTGCTCCAAGAGAATAAGATAATGTTTAGAGTCCAAATATTATTAAGAGAAAATAATATTCGACATATCTATTTTTAGATTGGCAATCTAAAAATAGATTCCGCCCAATATGTCTAAAATTAGAAGTCCATATATTTTTACAACTTGACCAACCATCCACAAATAGCATCCTACAACTCATAGAATATGATTAACATGTCTAAAAATAGACTTTGCGCCAAAAATCACCTATGTGGGCCCCACCTAGTATAGGTGATTATTTTCCAACTAGGATCAAGGATGATGTTTCAGGATGCCTCCTTCACTGTTTCTTGTTGCAATCTTCAACACTCTGTATCAACAAGAAAGGATTGTCTTTGCATGCGACATTCAACTCCATGCATTAGCCCTGCAACTCCGTGCATCTGCTCTGCAACTCTTGCTGCAACACTTCCGAAACTGAATAGCCTCCAAATAACTGAATCAGTATAATGCATCTGTCATCAAATTCTTCTACTTCTGCTTAATTACGGCACATGTCTTCGGGAACCACTGCGCTATTGAACTCTGCACTCATGCACTCTGCACTTGCTGTCAACTCTGAACCGCGCTCCAGTATCCGACACTGTCACTTTGACTTGCCTGCATCAATCCAACTGATCATGCTACTGCTGCTCTGTGGGCACCTTGTAGCTAGGTTCAATTCATGATATCCACACCATCTCAATGAATCTTGCCCAAAAATCTCCTCTTGGGATTACTCGTGCATGTCACCCCACCTCTCACCTAGTGGTATAGTTGCATGCACTCCCTATGCCCATCTGGCACGAAATTTCTTTGCATGAGTGGTTGCTCCCACTCCATGATCCTCATCTTGCGGCTGCTCCACATATCGAGGTTCACTCTTACCTGCATGCAAATCCTGCTCCCTCTCAAGCTTTAATTGCATGTCTTTCTTGCACTTCCCAATAGAAGGAAGCTCCGTAGAAATCCCATCTACTTCAAGTCTGTAGAGATTCTTCGTTCGAATCCCAACCTGCTTGACTTGTATTGTTGCTTTGTACCGAAGGAAAAATTTTCCTTCACTAAATACAACATCATACCCTTTATCCTCTAACATTGCGACTGAGATTAAATTCTTCTTTAAACCTGGAACATGCACAACATCTTGTAAAAAAATGAGTTTACCTGACTCCCTCTGAAAGGTAATGGTACCAATGTCGGTCACGTTGTATTGTCCATTTTCGCCCAACTCAACATGCAACTAGAGATCTTTCTCCACCAAGTCACTGAAAAGGTTCACATCTCCCATCATGTGAAAGGAAGCGCCACTATCAAAGTACCACCCCGATCCCAATGCACTAGACACCATGCATGCGACCAATGAGAATTCAAGCTCAAATTGCAAGGTAAGAGCCTCACCAGCTGCAGCTCCAGTATCCTACATGTTCTTCTTCTTCTGTGGACAATTTGTGGAGAAATGCCCATGTTCGTGACAGTGAAAACACTTCACTTTGGACATGTCATGCTCTTTGCCATCTGCACTGGATTGAGAAGGATTTTTCTTCCCCTTCCCTTTCCTTGCTTTGGTAGCCAAAGTGAAATCCTCTTCATCATCATTCTTTGATGAAGAGCCATCCCCGGTACTCCGCCTTATCTCCTCCTGCACAAGATCCGACCAACGTCGCTCCCATCCTGGCAGTTTCTCCCGTCCATTGATAGAGTCTTCGTAGCTATGCCAACTCTTCGGAACCCCAAGGAGAGCCAAGCTCATCAAGTCTTCTTCATCCACACTAATTCATACACTCCCAAGCTCATCCCTATAGTGGAAAAACTTTTTCAAGTATACCGAAATAGTGTCATTCTTCTCCATTTTTATTTTCCTGAGCTTGTCTTTAAGTGCCAACTTCCTCTGGTCACTTCTGCTTTGGAAAAAGTCTGTCAAAGCCTTCCACATTAAGAATGGAGTGGCTTTACCATGAAGGCTGGGCACAATGTGGTCCTTCACACCTTTCAACATAATCCTTCAACACTTTGCTACCTTCTTTTTCCATGCGCCAAGTGGCTGCATCGCTAGAACCCGGCTTAGGAACATCACTATCGATGAACTCCTTCAGCCCATTATCCTCCAGCACAACCTCCATCATGTCCTTCCATGCAATATAATTTTATCTCCCATCAAGGACATACTCCAATTGCAATCCGTTGAAAGACATTTCAATGAATGCTCAACTTCAACACCAATAAAACACTGCAGCAAATTCAAATTCCACCAGCACAAAACTCAACCGCTTAAATAATTGCAATCAACTCCAATGATAAACTGCTCTGATACCATGTAGAAATTATATAACTTATGTGTTATATGTCCAAGATTCTCCTGATCTCACACTATTTTAACTTCATGCAAAATACAGAATCTATTCCACCATTGATCATTTGCGGAAATTAAATCAAGATTGCAATGCACACATGAAACAATAAAAATTCACACACATTAACACAATTGTTTAATGGGAAATCCTGAAGCTGAAAACCCCAACTATCTGTATATAATATATGTCATATAGATCATGTAACAATCCTCATACAAAGCTGATCATATCAAGCTCTCAGTACAATACAATCGCTACACACTAATCAGGCCCGATCTTGCAAATCCATGCATCGATCTTTGCCACCTGCTAGCCTGCCTCTACTGCGCAATCCCTGCTGAAGAATGGCTCTGAATGAGTTCGAATTACTCTAGCCTTGCTCACGCAATCCTCATTGGCATCTCCACTGAGTGTTGGATGCAATCAATGCATCACTATAGTCACAATTGATAGTCACACTTGCTCTTTCACCTATCTCTCCACTGGTCTCCACTGAAACTGCCATGCACTGTAGTTAACTGATGTATTCTTCAGTTGATTAATGAGTTATTATTTAGTGAATTAATTAACTAATTAATTCACACCACTGTCACTAGTGTATCAATCAGTTAGACTAGATACAACTAGCTCAACTGAGTCTAACTGAGTTAAACTAAATACAACTCCACCAACTACTTCTATAACTCCACCAAACTTTGTCACATGAGTTCTAACTGAATTCCTCATGCATTAGCTCCAGTAAACCCTCAGGAATAGTGTAATTCCTTCTGTCAGCTGTTGTGCCACATCTGTGCACTTAACTGAAGTGCTCTAAGAGAATAAGATAATGTTTAGAGTCAAAATATTATTAAGAGCTAATAATATTCGACATATCTATTTTTAGACTAGCAATCTAAAAATAGATTCCGCCCAATATGTCTAAAAATAGAAGTCCATCTATTTTTCCAACTTGACCAAACATCCACAAATAGCATCCTGCAAGTCATAGAATATGATCGACATGTCTAAAAATAGACATAGTCTAAAAATAGACTTTGCGCCAAAAATCACATGTGTGGGCCCCGCCCAGTTTAGGTGATTATTTTCCAACTAGGATCAAGGATGATGTTTCAAGATGCCTCCTTCACTATTTCTTGTTGCAATCTTCAACATTAGGATCATATATTTTTCATATTGCTACTGATGACAGTCATTTTTAGCCTGAAATTAATAAAAAACAGCAACTACTCACCTCAAAACAACAAAATTCAGAAGTTGGACAAATCTAGAAATTGTATTTTGATGGACCCTCATCAAGAGAAGGATCAAGGGCTGGTATAGTTCTTATTTCTTCCACTCAACAGGTAGTGACTTTATCATACAAATTGCAGTTTGTTATTACTAATAATATTGTTGAATATGAAGCACTAATCTTGGGAATGAAGGCAGCAAAATATTTGGGAGCAAAACAGTTGATTGTTTTTTGTGACTCAGAGTTGGTGGTACAGCAGGTGAGAGATAACTATCAAGTAAAAAATTCAAAGCTGAAGAATTATATAAATGAAGTTTGGGATTTGATTGAACATTATTTTCTAGCATTCAATTTGAATTTTGTTTCTAGAGAAGAAAATGAAATGGAAGATTCATTGGCCATTGCTACTAGTAATTTTAAGGTCCCTCTTGATGTCAAAGCTACTTATGATATTCATATTAAAAAGAGACCTTCCATTCCTGATAATATCAAACACTGGCAAGTGTTTGAAGATGATAAATAAATTCAGAAATTTTTGGAATGCATGGAGGAGTTTTCAAATATTCAAATTGACAATGAGCAAGACACAACTGAAAGTCAGAACAGCAAGCCATTAAAAAATATTTTGGCTGGAAAAGACATTATTGATCTGAAAACAAACTTCATTTCTAAATACTTGGTTCCTTTAGAAAGGTTGTTTGATAACAACAATGTCTTTTGAAGCCTGATAGAAAGACAGATGGAGAAAGTACAGTTGATTGCAACATTGGTACTGAAAATGAGCCTAATATGCTAAAGTTTCTAAATTTCTTCCTGAAGAAACTAGAACTAAATATGCCAAGTTGTTGAAGAAGTCTGATGATATTTTTGCTTGGTCATACAGTGATTTGAAAACATATGACAGAACCATAATGGAGCACAAAATCCCTCTCAAATCAGAATCTAAACATGTGGCACAAAAGATAAGATACCTCAATCCTATGTTGCTCCCTATTATTGAGAAAGAAATAAGAAAAATGTGGGAAGCTAACATAATTATTCCTTTAAGATTTTCCAATTGGGTAGCTAATATAGTCTCGATTCAAAAAAAGAATGGAAAAATCAGAATTTGTGTTTAGTTTGTAGTTTCTTCAGGTGTTGATAAAAGATAGTATCAGTACCCAAAGCAGAATGTTTCGCGAAATTTGTAGGTTCAAAGAGAATGTCAATGATAGATGGATTTTCAGGATATAATTAGATTTTAGTTGACAAGAAGGATAGGGAGAAAACAACTTTTACTACACCCTGGGGAGATTTCATGTACACTAATACACCTTTAGATTTGATGAATGCAGGTGCAACATTTCAGTGGGTAATGAATATTTCCTTTGCAGGAGAAAAGGACATATTTTTTGTCATTTATTAGATTATATAACAAGATTTTCAAAATATGATCATGACCATTTAAAACACTTGCAACAAGTATTTGATAAGTGCAGAAAATTTGGTTTATCTTTAAACCCAAAGAAATCATGCTTTGTTTTCCAAGAAGGAAGATTTTTGGGGCATGTAGTAACAAAAAATGGCATTTTCATTGACCGAGGGAGTGTTGAAGCCATTCAAAAAATTGGTTTTCCCATAAATAAGAAAGATATGCAATAATTCTTGGGAAAGATTAATTTTCTGAGGTGTTTTGTTCCAAATTTTGTTGAATTGATTAAGCATATAAATGTATTGTTAAAGAAATATGCAGAGTTTAGGTGGCAAGATGAAGCAAAAAACTCTTCCTTGGAGATCAAATTTGCTTTGACTGAAGCCCCAGTATTAATCAACCCTGATTTTGAAAAGGATTTTATGACTTTTTCATATGCTTCTCAAGAAACTGTTGTAGCAGTTTTACTTCAAAAGAACAAGGCTTGGAGTAGCCAATTTATTTTTACAGTTGTGCATTAAGGGATGTTAAATTGAAATACATCTTGGTTGAAAAACAATCATATGCACTAGTGAAGGTTCTTAAGTCTTTTCGAATTTATGTGTTGCATTCCAAGATTATTGCTTTTGTACCAGATATTATTGTCAAGGATGTGTTGTTATGGCTCGACACATATGGTAGGAGAGGAAGGTGGTTGACAAAAATTCTAGAGTTTGAAATTGAAATCATACCTACTAAGTTGATAAAAGGACATGGTTTAGCCCATTTTATGGCAGAATCAAATTTCAAAGCTCTGAATCTGAATGTGGAGATAGTTGAAGAAAGAGATAAGGAAGGTACAAATAATTATCTTGACATCTTTTATTCCAATTGGTACAAGGATATAGTGTATTTTTTGTTAAATTTCAGTTGTCCTCCAGAAATGGAAAAGTCAAAGAGGAGATCTTTTAAGTTAAGGGTTGTTAAATATTGCATTATGGAAAATCAACTTTATTGGAAAGACCCTGTAGGATTTTTGTTGAGATGAATATATGAGGTTGAATCCCAAGAAGTTATAGCAAAAATACATGCAGGAGTATGTGGCGGACACTTGTACTGGAAAGCTACTGCAAACAAGATTTTAAGAGATGGTTATTACTAGCCAGATATTTTCTCTAATGTCTTTGCTAAATTCAGAGCTTGCATTGAATGTCAAAAGTTCATTGGTAAACAAAAGCTACTTCCACTACCTCTTATTCCTATTTCAGCATATGATTCTTTCCAACAGTGGGGACTAGATTTCATTGGTGAAATTCATCCACCATCATCGAGAGAACACAGGTGGATTCTTACAGCCACATATTACTTCACCAAGTGGATTGAGGCCATTCTAACAAGAAATTCCACTCACACGGTAATCATTAGATTTCTATTGGAAAATATTATGTCTAGATTTGGATGTCCTCAGATTTTGGTGACTGACAATGCAATGGCTTTCAGATCTGCCAAGATGAACAGTTTTTGTCAGAAGTATAATATTGATTTGACTCATTTTACACCTTATTACCCCATGGGTAATGGGCTAGCTGAGTCATCAAATAAAATTCTAGTGAGAATTACAAATTTTATTGTTACACAGTAATTTGTCACCGTCCTTACCATTCCCCATCCCGCACAATGGAGGACCCATTCTGTGACCTGTGAACATTGTCATGCCTTGGAAACATCATCGATGCATCCCTCTGAACATGAGCTTTATTTTCCCTTGAGACATCTCCTTGCAAAAGTCATGAAAAACATCCCTTTTGGCATTGGCGCGGGCAGGCAGTTCAGTACTCGCGCCAATGGGGAAATTACTGCAAAGAGGTCGCGCCAACTGGCGCTCTGTCATAGAGCCATAGTCACGCCACCCATTTTGGGAGTTGTTTTTTAAATAAGGATGGCGGAAGTTGAGTTCTAACAAACTCACAAACCATTACCTATCTTGAGTTTGGGAGGTTTGGCTGCGGGAGTTCTATGGATGGAAGTGGTTTTGCCACCTCCCATGGAACCTTCCTTGTTGATAGGGCCAATCCCATAATAATAGGGATCCCAACTCCTCCTTCCCCATCTATAAAAGCTTGCTCAAATCCATGGCAAGCTAGTCTTGAAGTGCCTAAGCTTTGTATCTCCATATTCCCAAGAGCCTTTGTGCTGTAAAGAATCCTCTCTTTCCCTTAAGGCCGACTCAAGTAAGGAGACCATTGTCGAGAGACTCCGGAGAGGTTTTTCCTTTCCTTGGCGAGCTTTGCGAGACGTGGACGACCGGAGACCCGTCCGAAGGAGATCGCGACGTCAGAACTTGGTTGTAATCTCTCTTCGTTTATTATTTAATAGATGATTATGATTATGGTTCCACTCTGTTTTCCATCATGTTAATGTGAGTAACGTCCTTTCTGACTGATGTTTAGTTACGTATGCTGGTTTCTATGCTTGTATCTGTTCGTTTCTTCCATGTGCAGGTGTTCATCCGCGAAGATCGTGGAGGGATTGTGATCTGCCAAGGCTGAGGAACGGGGACGCTTCTTCTTCAGATCCTAGCGTTGGAATCCAGGTAGGCTTCTATCTCCAGCCTTTTCATTCGTAATTAGGAACCTGCGTCACGTCATGACATTGTTTGTTTGCTGCTAGACCCCTGCTGGGCTAGTAGGGATCGCCTCTGTCCACAGAGGGGATTTACCTCCTCAACAAATTGGCGACTCCGCTGGGGATCCAGCCTGTTGTTTGATTTGTAAACTTTAGACGGAGCCTGAAGTACAGCCAGATAGCCTTCGAAACGCTTCTGCCTTGCATTAGCGGAGTAGATCAACGCTACTTCAGTCAATATCCGGTTTGGTTTACGGACTGAACGACTTGGAGTCTTTGTCTTGCCTTGTCGTTTGTATCTTGCTTTTCCTTGCTTGATGAACCTTCTGGGTTGGGTTTTTTGTGTGTTTTTGCTTCTTGGATTGCTTAGCTTGCATTGGTCTGTTTCTAGAGTAGCTTATTTTTAATTTTTTGCTGAGAAACTCGACTGGCGCGGTTTTTAACCCAACAGTCGCGCCAATTGGCGCATGTTGCCTTTGTTCAACCCGCGCCATTCGCTTTCTGGCGCCAGTTTCACACTTACAGTCGCGCCACCCCTGTAAGTTTTTTGAGTTTTCTCATTTTTGAGCTCTCTGAAGTTGATCAATGTTTTTCTTCTTGATTTTCCGACTGCCTGAGTGTGTTGGAGTCTTGTTTGGCTGGGAATTCACCTCTGTCCTTTGGTTGTTTGCTTCTATCTACCGATTTCACGTTTTAAGCCCTAGGTCATCTAGTGGCTTAGTGTATCGAGCCCTCCTTGGGAGTTTTGGTGTTTGGATTGTCCTGTCAACTACCTGATTGATTCTCCACATTCTCTAAGTAGTTGTTCATCGTTTCATTACGATTTTTGGGTGATTGTTCATTTCTTCATTCGAAACTCGTTTGGTCTTGCTTTGGACCTAGATCACACGGTCCATTGGAAGCTTTTGAGTCTTTTCTTCGCTTTGAGAGACTTTGGTCAATTTGGGGATCTGATTGCTTGTGTTGTTGAGTGGAATGTGTTTGTTTCGCTCTCTTGAATATCGTTTCTCAAGTTGCTCCATTCGTTTTCAAGTTTGATTAGTGCATATTAGCCATTAAACATTGAAAATCAAAAAAAAAAAATCTCTTATGCTTTTGTTAATTAGTGCAAATTGCGATCTTTTCCTTATCACTAGTGATTAGTGTTTTGAATGAAAAGTTGTCAATTGCGTTAGTTGCATTAGAGATCTCGTTGCTTGGTTTCCTTTCATTTCGTTTGTAAAAGCTCTCAACTCTTCTCTAATTAGTTTTCATCGAACGAAATGTTGCACTGTGGCATATAGCTTTGCATTTAGGAGACACTACATACGATAGGGCCTGGAAATTGAAACTTAATTGAAGATCAACTGTAAAATTTATTCAATTAACCTAAGGCAGCATTGGAACTTAACGAAATATATTTAGAAGGTCTAGGCTAGAGACGTGTTCCGGCGTCGTTAAACCTAGCAGCTGTCGTTCGCCCGTTGGCTTTAGACAGCGCTAGTACGGACTTGCGCTCCCCGTACCGTCGCGTATATAAAGGGAGACCCCTCTAGGTTTTCAATCCTTTATCCACAGGAAGTCGAGTCTGCCGCCCTATACCCGTGATACACCGAACACAGCATTCGGGGAGACTACCTGCACGTACGGAAAGTCCTTGGTCGATTTCTGTTTCATTATTGGAACCAAGGTGTATATTGCAGTTCACGGATATTTGGTACACCCTTTGTGCCTAGTTTTTCCTGAGCAGTCATTTGGTCTTTTCTGACTCCCTAAACTTGAAAAGACCGCCAAGCGCTTGTCCTTTCACGCTTGTGTCAACTCTGAAAGAGATAGAGTCATCTTTTTATCGTTTCTCGACTCTTAAAACATGAAACGGTAGAATTTCTTACTTTCCAATGTGGTAAAATTAATCGCCCACGATTACACACCCATTTAGACATTGCTTGTTGACCGTTTGATCGTGTGTCTTAACTCGTTTTCAGCCCGTGTGTGTGTTTGCTCTTTTCTTCTAGTCTTTTGCCACAGTGGCGGAACCATCGGTTTCGTCTACTGGTAGTCCTTACACGGACGATTCTTCAGAAGCTTCTCAGCCTTCTGTTGAACCACAACAGCCTGTTGTTTCCGAGTTTCCTGACGGGGGACCGGTTCTCGCTGAGCAACCCTTTGGAGGACCAGTTGAGTTCAATTGGCCCTTTTCGGACCCTGTGTCCGAATTGAGATTAGGAGCTGATTTCCTTTCTCTTACATCGGGTTCACCGTTTGTTGCTGCTGTTTTTCCTCCTAGTCCTCGCCGTCTTCTGCGTGATTTAACGGCAGGATCAACCATGAGTGATTCTGGTGAGGAAATTCCGGGGTCTGATGACTATCAGCGCATCCCTCGTAGATTGTTTGAGGGAGACGGCTCCGAGCTGGCTACCACATCGTCAGCCAGCCCTTCTTTACCACAGGGATACAGATCTCTGGGTCAGATCATTTCAGCTGCAGCCTCTATGGGGATATCATCTCCCACATCGAGACCAGCTGCCACTACACCCGGGGTGTCCCCTTCGACGCTCGTCACTTCTGTTCCCGTTCGGCCCACTGTTTGTGTGGCTGCCTCTTCTTCCGTTGTCTCAGCATCTGATACTAGGGCTGGGCTAACTCCTGAAGACATTTACCTAGCTACTGCTATACCGGAGAATATCTCTCCGGAGGAGTATCGGTTGTTTTTACAGCAGCCGAACGCCGGAGCTGGACAAGTTCCCCAAGAT